>JAYEPQ010000016.1:33823322-34210822 GCA_036321105.1 Dracaena cambodiana
CTTACGAGTAATAAATCTACCCAATGGAGATACATGTAGTTTTAGTTTCAAGTTTACAGCCAACCATAACATAATAAATTTTTTGTTAGTAGGTAATTATTATCCAGATAATAAATTTTTTGTTAGTAGCTAATTATTATCCAGTTTTGGCAGAGCATGGAGAGGATTCTGGAAGAATTTTAAAACAAAAAAAATTAGCTGTAGATAGATCGGATTGAGATAGTGGAAGCAACCAAAAAGTGAGTGCATGTCAATCTTGCACATCGTTGAGAGAGTCCCCAACGGTGTGCGCATTTAGAATTTTTCCTGAAGACTTCATGGAAATTTTATGTTGCATGGCAATGGCATGGAAGCATGCTATTCTTATGACAAGCTCATAATTTCTTACGAGTAATAAATCTACCCAATGGAGATACATGTAGTTTTAGTTTCAAGTTTACAGCCAACCATAACATAATAAATTTTTTGTTAGTAGGTAATTATTATCCAGATAATAAATTTTTTGTTAGTAGCTAATTATTATCCAGTTTTGGCAGAGCATGGAGAGGATTCTGGAAGAATTTTAAAACAAAAAAAATTAGCTGTAGATAGATCGGATTGAGATAGTGGAAGCAACCAAAAAGTGAGTGCATGTCAATCTTGCACATCGTTGAGAGAGTCCCCAACGGTGTGCGCATTTAGAATTTTTCCTGAAGACTTCATGGAAATTTTATGTTGCATGGCAATGGTATGGAAGCATGCTATTCTTATGACAAGCTCATAATTTCTTACGAGTAATAAATCTACCCAATGGAGATACATGTGGTTTTAGTTTCAAGTTTACAGCCAACCATTACATAATAAATTTTTTGTTAGTAGGTAATTATTATCCAGATAATAAATTTTTTGTTAGTAGGTAATTATTATCCAGATAATAAATTTTTTGTTAGTAGCTAATTATTATCCAGTTTTGGCAGAGCATGGAGAGGATTCTGGAAGAATTTTAAAACAAAAAAATTAGCTGTAGATAGATCGGATTGAGATAGTGGAAGCAACCAAAAAGTGAGCGCATGTCAATCTTGCACACCGTTGAGAGAGTCCCCAACGGTGTGCGCATTTAGAATTTTTCCTGAAGACTTCATGGAAATTTTATGTTGCATGGCAATGGTATGGAAGCATGCTATTCTTATGACAAGCTCATAATTTCTTACGAGTAATAAATCTACCCAATGGAGATACATGTGGTTTTAGTTTCAAGTTTACAGCCAACCATTACACAATAAATTTTTTGTTAGTAGGTAATTATTATCCAGATAATAAATTTTTTGTTAGTAGCTAATTATTATCTAGTTTTGGCAGAGCATGGAGAGAATTCTGGAAGAATTTTAAAACAAAAAAAAATTAGCTGTAGATAGATCGGATTGAGATAGTGGAAGCAACCAAAAAGTGAGCGCATGTCAATCTTGCACACCGTTGAGAGAGTCCCCAACGGTGTGCGCATTTAGAATTTTCTTTGAAGACTTCATGGAAATTTTATGTTGCATGGCAATGGCATGGAAGCATGCTATTCTTATGACAAGCTCATAATTTCTTACGAGTAATAAATCTACCCAACGGAGATACATGTGGTTTTAGTTTCAAGTTTACAGCCAACCATAACATAATAAATTTTTTGTTAGTAGGTAATTATTATCCAGATAATAAATTTTTTGTTTGTAGGTAATTATTATCCAGATAATAAATTTTTTGTTAGTCGGTAATTATTATTCAGTTTTGGCAGAGTATGGAGAGAATTCTTGAAGAATTTTAAAACAAAAACATTAGCTGTAGATAGATCGGATTGAAATAGTGGAAGCAATCAAAAAGTGAGCGCATGTCAATCTTGCACACCGTTGAGAGAGTCCCCATGTGCGTATTTAGAATTTTCCCTGAAGACTTCATGGAAATTTTATGTTGCATGGCAATGGCATGGAAGCATGCTATTCTTATGACAAGCTCATAATTTCCTACGAGTAATAAATCCACCCAATGGAGATACATGTGGTTTTAGTTTCAAGTTTACAGCTAACCATAACAGAAGTAGGTAATTATTATCCAGTTTTGGCAGAGCATGGAGAGGATTCTGGAAGAATTTTAAAACAAAAAAAATTAGCTGCAGATAGATAGGATTGAGATAGTGGAAGCAACCAAAATGCAGATAGATAGGATTGAGATAGTGGAAGCAACCAAAAAGTGAGGGCATGTCAATCTTGCGGAACTTGTTATCATACTTGTCGAAGAGGATACGGTGTCAGTGCATGCCTACCGCAACCGCCGGTTGGAAATTATTTGATATCATGTATACCATATTAATCTCATATGTTAATTTGAAATTTAAATTAATTAATTAAAAATAAGTAATAATAAATAAATAATAATTTCTTATCAGCCTTTATCTTGTATTTGATTTAATCTTTACTGGTAATTGAAAAATTAAAAATGAAATTGGTGAATCCATCCGCATACATTTAAAAAATAAAGATAAAAGAAGAAAATAAGACTAGTAATTAATTGAAACCACAATAAATGAATGCTTCATTAAAACTTTAGATTTGTACTTTTATTTGCACGTGACAGAAATCTAGTATTTATATACAAAATACTTAAATTGTATTTAAAAAATAAAAATAGATTTCAAAATAAAAGTTTAGAAAGATACATCTCCAATAGAGTTCTAATATTTTTTATACTTACTTTTGGAAAAAAAAAAAAAAGCAGACTAGAACATTACTTTATAGTCTAATAAAATAATAATAATAATAATAATAATAATATTTTATTTGTTACTTAAACTAAAATTAAAAAATAATCATGAGAGATAAAACAAAATTAATATTTTATTTTGCTTTTAGAGGTTCGTGAGTTTTTTCAGTCAAAAAGTTGAGTTGTTACATATGATCCACATTATCTTTTTTAACGGGACAAATAAACATATTAGCAGAAATAGTTTTACCTCTACCACTTTGATTTTACTTTCTTGCACACACTCTAAGCCCATAACTGCATTATAAATTTGCAGCCAGGGATTATAATTTTTCCTTTAACAGTAGCCAAAGAAACTACCAAACGAAGGAAATGATGGCATTACTGTAAATTGTTTAAGATTTTAAGGGCATGAGTGGAAAAAAGAAAGAGTTTCACCTAATTAGTGTCCGAAGATGGGAAATTCTATTTTCGCAAGACAATTTACTCTTGACGTACACATTTGAAACTTACAAATAATTACAAATTTGTTATTTTTTTTTTTCACAAAGGTTATCTTTTCAATCTCAAATCTCTAAAACTTCTTAAAAATTTAAAATACTGAATCGTCTTCCTCCTCTATTCTCTCTCTAAAAGCCAAAAAAATATTTTTTTCGTGTTATTTAAATTTTTAAAAAATACTTCTCCCACAGCTCATCAACTTTCTAACTTTTTTATTTTTTACAATCGTGTTCCTCTAAAAGTTAGGAGGACTTTTAAATTCTTCGAATTCACTGTAACAAGCAAAATTATGGTTTAGAGTTTGAGTTTTTTGAAGCAAATGGAAAAATCGAACGTGCAATTAGTATCGAAGGATAAATCTCAGGTACATATTAAAATCGTTCTTAGTTTTATATGTATATTTTTGCAACTGATTGTTACTATTTTTTTTTTTGGCGCGACGGTCGGTCACTGATTGGATATTAGCAACCAATCAAATTTAATTTCGGTTAGGTATTAATATCCGACCAAGAAATTTTTAGCTCGAGTATGAATATCTTACTCAGACAGGTTCAACATTAGGGTGGGAGAAATACATTGACGGAATGGCAAGGCAATTGGTACCGATCAGTTTGAGACGAGTTCTCTTACTGACAAGATTTACAAGGAGTTCGACTTGACAGTGAAAAATGTCGCCCCAACTGTAATGGTTCTATATATTCAATTGAGGATCGAGTTTTTGCACTGAGAAATCACAAGATATTTATAGTTTCAGAGGATTGAGTTCTTGACTGTGAACTGTAATAAGAAAAGCATTTTAAATTTTGCTATGTTTAGTATCTCTATTTAAATGAGTTATGGTTTTCGCAATTTTTTTTTTGTTCGTATCATCTAATGAAGCAAAATTTGAAACATATGCCCTCAATTCTCAATTTAGTATTCACATTTTTGTTAAAACTTTCCAAATATCTATCTACTTATATTCTAATAAGGGAGGGAGAGTTAAAATTGGAAAAAAAATTTGAGCGTAGAGAATAAATTGGTGATGTTTCAAAATGGGATATTGGTGTAAAGAGTAACTTAGACATGAAAAGTAATTTGTCGTGCATTAAATAGAATTTCCCGTTAAGTTCTATTTGTCCACATCACTTTGCTCAGTGAGCCCACCTCCTAAGTTGTAAAAAATTACAGGTTTGTTATTTTCTTGTGACTATGTTTTTATCCGGATAGGGGATTAATTCCCTAACTAGGTTAAACTCATTTAGAGACTAACCTCCAAACAGTAAAAAAATATTCGGTAGACTGATTCCCAACTGGGAAATGTAGACTCATTGAGCAAAGTGGTGTGCTCAAATAAAATTTTCCTACGAAAACTCAACGAGAATCTTATGTTTTCAAGTTGATGGCATGGCAAATGCTAATACTATGACAAGCTCACAATTTTAATAATAAGTAATAAATCTAATGAAATAAGATCATATGCGAACAGTGGTATAAGTGCTTCCGGTATCAAGTTGATAGCCAATTATAACATATAATTTTTCATTATCAGTCAATTATTATCTAGTTATGATATAGAAAACGAAATGACAGTTGCTGTACATAGTATTGAGACAGTGGAAGTAAAAAAAAAAAAAAAAACAAGTTTGTGATGTTAATAAAAAATTAGAACAATAGCAATTCAATGTTTACGGAGGAGATAATAGTGTTGATCTAAATATAACGGTAGGATATAAGGGAATGTCTAGAATAAATAATGAGATTATGTTTTTTATTACATTAAAACTGAAATTTGAACTCAATTGATAATGATGTCACATTAATTTTGTCATTGGATGATTGTATTATTTGAATTCTTTGTCAATTCTCTTTGTCTACGTCCATTCTTTTTTTTTTTTTTATAATGAATCATATTCATATAAATAAAAAAGAAGAAGTACCAAATATATATACTTGGGAACAACCAAAAAATCAAGTGCAAGGTCACCAAATTATTTCAAAGATTTGATTTGTCTAAATTACCAAATTATTTTAAAGCAGATGATACATTTCCATATAATTAAAATTTTACAAGCATAGAAAGAAATTCGCACGTCTACTATCTAAAAGAGGAGAAATTCTGAACGAGATCCTTAGCAGTCAGCTTTCCCTTTTGTTTTGTGCTTGTCAAGTTAAACAAGTGAATGCAACAAAAGAATGAAGCTGTGTTTATTTACTATATAACTTAGACAATGGAACCTATAGAATTATACACATATTGTGGATACGGTGAGATAAGGATAAATTGATAGGTCAATGCGAATACCGAATTTTAAATTTCAAATATCATCCAATTATTGTTAGTTCTTTCAGTTTGGTTGTTTTTCTCAAGCTTTCTGATACTTGAAATAATTTTAGATATTATATTTATCAAATCAAACAGCTGTCAGGTACCTAATCCAAATATAGTAAATTATATCAATTTACACATCGATATTGCTTTGGCCGAGTGGTTAAGGCGTGTGCCTGCTAAGTACATGGGGTTTCCCCGCGAGAGTTCGAATCTCTCAGGCGACGAAATGTTTTTTTTAATTAAAATTTATTATTTTGGTCATTATATATATCCTAAATTTAATATCGTTAGTTTTCTTTTTTTGCCTACATATTCTTTTATAGGAGATTTTGCCAAAATAAGCCACATATGAAGTTATTAAAATACCACCACTCCCCATAAGATTATTAGTCTCAAAGTCTAAATTCTCAAATCTACAGCTGCCTCTCCTACATCTTTATATATATTTTTTGTTTTTAATTTTTAAATTATAATAATTGTGATTATAAAAGATAAATGACTTTATCATCCTAAGAAGGATGATATTTTGTTTTCTTTGAACTTAATAAATTAATTTTAATTTTTTGGAACTAATAGCAAAACTCAACACATGTTTGCTATTATCTTTTGAAATCTGCATCCTATCTATTCTTTGATCGATCTACTTTTCGTCAGCTTTTCGTAGCGTAACATTGTGAGATTTTGAATTGCACCCGTATATTTTTTTTCATAATAAAATCCGAATTTGAATTGACGTTTTTTAATTATAGAGATACCTCTTTTTATCAATTTGTTTAATCAAACATCCAAGTCTCACCATTTATTCTTTTATATTAATCATAGGTTAAAGGCTAAAGTACAAGTCCCATTACGTATCAAAGATTTTTCAAAAATCCTTACAAACTTTTCTATGGTATGTAAATCTCTATAAAATTTAAAATTTCATGAAAATTCCAAACAAGGTAACAAAAAGAATAATTGATCGATTTTAAAATACATCAAATATTCACACTCAGATAATATATATATATATATATATATATATATATATATATATATATATATATATATATATATATATATATATATATATATATATATATATATATATATATATATGAGTAGAATGTACTAAATCAGGATACAGTTATTTAGAAATATGGAGAGTATTATTCATTACATTTTTAAATACATCATTAAACTTTCTGTTAATATCGTTTGCGATTTTTATAAAATTTGAAACTCGATGGGAATGTTTCTGAAAAAAACACTATATTTTGTAGGAGTTTATTGTTCTTTAGTCAATCAAAATAAAAAACAGGGGTTAATTAAATTTTCCTTCATCACTAAAAATGATCAATTTGCAACGAAGTCCGCAAGATCTCCAATTTTCAAGATTAGTTGGACTCGTATACAGCTACAAGATGGGAACTTCTAAAGGGGCACAAGGTTTTTCTTAGTGAGCCCAGTTAAAACTTCCACTATATAACAAGTATGCCCTAAAAAAAAATTACCTATATTGCCCTCTGCTTCTCCCGCTGCCTCCTTTCTTCCCGCCCGCTCGCATCCGTTCGGACTGTCAGTCCGAACGGATCTCATCCGTTCGGACTAAGAGTCCGAACGAATGGGATTCGTTCGGACTGTCAGTCCGAACGAATCCCGTTCCTTCGGACTGTCAGTTCGAACAGTATTTTGACATCGGCCACTGCCTCATCCAGTCTATTAACCTACGTTAATTGATTTATCATTAGTTGTAATGAAATTAACGCCAGTTTAAGGACTTTATTAGTAAGTATTTATACATGATTATCGAAATTTAGGGAAGGAAGTATGAAAACATACCATTAAACACCGACACACTGATACACCAACCCATTGATACACTGATACATCGTTTATTGCGATACAATGATACACCGACACACAATGATACTCTAGATACAAAAAATATAATGATACTGCTGATACACAAATACACTGATACTCATGATACACCGATATAATGAAATAATGAAACATGGATACGCCGATACAATGAAACAACGACACAATTATGATACAATGAAATAATATTTATATTAAACGAGAAAAAGCGAACAAGAGAGTTCATTACATAGAAAAACCATAAATTCATCCGAACTCGAAATGTTTGGAAAAATAATTTTACACCGGCCACTTCAAGTTACATACATTATCCATATCAATGCATAACTCACACAATGATCACTGTCTCCTTGTCTTTCTCGGGGGTTGACGTCTGCTTCTGGTTCGAGTCATAATTGTCGTATCGGGTGCATTAGGAGTGGATTGATCTGGTGTTCGATTTCTCTCTCTCGTATCGGGCGTTGGATTTGTGGTCGAGATGCTACTTTCTTCCTCCTTAACGAGACCGTTGGTCGAACGCGAGAAAATTCTGCCGGATCCATCTATGTAACACAAAGATATTTCATTTATAGATACTTTTTATCAAAACAATAAATTTTCTATGTGCAAATAAGTAGTAATAAAGTATAATTTGCTACAAATATCATATTTTATCTATTTATTTTAAACTTCTAAATTAATTAATAAATTTTAATATTAACATCTATAATTAGAAAATAACTAAATTTTCACATTTTTTACAACTACGATTACAATATTATACTTTCTTCATAATTATAATCTAAATATTAAAAAACAAAATTAACAAAAAAATGTACTCGTTTAGAATTTCTCGAATGTAAATTATTATCAAACCAAACAAGAAGTTTTCAGTTTTCAGGGCAGTTACAGAGTAAATAAGAATAAACAAAATAAAACAAAATTAAAATTAAATTAAAGGAGACTTACAGTAGAGCTCAAAAATCTGAGACCAAGAGAGAAGAGGGGAGTGTGGCAGCGGCAGGTGGGGACGGAGGGTGTGGGGGCGGGCGGAGGGTGGGGGACCAGGCGGAGGCGGGTGGGGGCGGAGGGGGTAGGGGCGGAGGGTGTGGGGGCGGGCGGAGCCGGGTGGGGGTGGAGGGGGGGGGCGGGCGGGCAGAGGGTGTGGGGGTGGGCGGAGACGGGTGGGGGAGTGTAGCAGCGAAGGCGGGTGGGGGAGCATGGCTGCGTCGGCGGGCGGGGGAGCGTGGCTGCGGCGGCGGCGGGCGGGGGAGCGTGGCACCGGCGGCGATGGGTTGGATTAAGGAGAAGAGAGGAGAGAGGGATTTTGGGTTTGGGGGTGGAGAGGAAGTGAGGAGCGATGGTTTTAGGGAATATGTGGTAAGGGTATTTTGGGAATTAAATTGGGCTCACTAAGAAATTTTATCCCCTTCTAAATTTTAACTGGGCTCACTAGGAAATCTGGGCTCACTAGGAAAAAAGTTGTGCCCCTTTAGAAGTTCCCCTACAAGATCCGTGCGTAGATGGGTGTAACCCGCGCGTACCCGACCCGCGGCAGTCTCTTCTACCCGTTATCCCCAACGTAAGCAGTCCTTTGAGGGAGTTTCAAAATGAGCACACCATTTTTCCTCGTGAGCCCAGTCGGCACCAAAAATACACTGTTAAGAAAAATGGTGCACTCCTTTAGAGACTCCCGTCCTTCGAGCCATTCCATCGAAGGGGAAATTCTATTTGCACCAGGCATTTTACTTTTGACGCACGGTTTTGAAACTTATAAATAATTACAAGTTTGCTATTATTTTTTTGACTAAATTATTGTTATAAATTTCAAATTAAGACTTCTTAAAATTTGAAATTACGTCTTATCGTTTTCCTTCTATATTTTCTTTCTAAAACCCAAAATAATTTTTTTTTGTATTTAATAAAAACACATCTCTTATAAAATCATTAATTTGATTTCTAGATCTCTAAAAAAATTTTTACATTAGCTTTCCTGAAAAGATTAGAAAAATTTTAAATTTTTTGATTTCACCGTGACAAGTGAAATTTGGATTTGGAATTTGAGTTTGAGTTTTCTTATGCAAATGAAAAATTCCAATATGCAATTAATATCATATTTGTTTGAATTTTATTGTTAATTATTAATTTTTTTTGGGAGACTTTGCTTGTTTATCGGGTATTAATATTTGACCAGTATATTTCTTGGTCGGATATTAATCCCAACCAAAATATCCGATAAACAAAGATAAAAATGGGATTCGATGGGTGAGCAGTTAGAGAAAAAGAGGATGAGTATTTTTGGAAATTTTTTTGAACATATAGAATAAAATAATAGTATTTCAAAATAGGAGTTTGGTGCAAAAAGATTAAAATGCCATGCGGAAATAGAATTTCCTCCATCGAAGGGCTGTCGGGCACTCTGTAGCCCTAATTTCTCCTCAACTTGTTAAAATGGTTAAAAAAAAAAAGAGAGAAGAAAATTATACTTTTGATTTTTCAGTAATTTCTACTTGCTTGATTCTTAAATAACGTTGCTTTTTTCCATTAAAATTCTATTTTAATTAATTGATTGTTCGTTTGGCAATTAGGGTTTCGGTGAATTTGGATCCCTGGGCCTTCGTGGATTCGATTGTTACAAGAACTCGGTATGATCTCCAATTTTTTTTTTTCTTTTTTTGGATTAGTCAACTTTAATATCCTTTTGACAGTAAGCTCTCGTTGATTTCTGTGATTAATATCTTTTTTTTATTGAATTTAATTGTGAGGAAAAAAAGTTGGGTGAAGGAAATTAATTTTGTTTGGTCTTTGAGATGGATGGAAATAGATTTTAGTACTCTTAACTCCTTTGGGACAACAATATTTGATTCCATTAATTGGGAGCTTCTCAAGTATCACCCACTGTGCTTGCAAGCTGTACTTTGTAGTGAAACAAATTATTATGGCCATCCTGTCTTTTTTTTTTTTTTTACATAAACAGTGGGAAAATCACCCGCCTTTCATTACAAAATATATAGAGAATCATGCCGGATTGATCACATCGATGAACCTTCTACATTCATTCCTATCGATTAATATGTCATCATTAAAACCTATAACATCAATATCTTTTCGTATCACCTACATCTATGTTTTCTTCAGTTTTTTCTTCAATCTTTTAACTTGTCCTACGTAGATAAACTCCTCTCGTTGAGCTGATATATTTGTAGGTGTACATCGTACATATGACCAAACCATCATAAACGATTTTCTCGTATATTCTCTTTGGTGGAGACTACACCTACCTTTGCACAAATATTCTCATTTATCACTTTATCTCTCATATTATTTTCATACATTTAACAGAGCATGCGCATATCTCCTGCACTTATTTTCTGTGAATGATATTTCTTTATACTCCAACATTTTGTGCCATATAATAAAACTTGTCTAATATCAGTCCTATAAAATTTTCCATTCAGCCTTAACAGAACATTGCAGTTGTATAAAACTCCCGTTGCACTTCTCCATTTCAGCTAGCTAGTCTAGATCCTATATTGACATCATTATCAATCTCTCTATCATTTTGGATAATTGTATCGAAATACCTAAACTGATTGCTCATTTGTATCTTTTGCCTCTCCAGTGTCACAACACTATAGTTTAGGGTTTATTGTTTACTAAATTTACGCTCCATATGTTCTATTTTAGACATACTCATTCTAAAACCTCTAAGTTTTAATATTTGCCTCCATACTCTAACTTGGCACTTACCACTTCGTCTCATCGATTAAAACAATATTATCAGTGAATAGTATACACCAAGGTATCTCATCCTGAATGGCTATAATAAGCTCACCCATAACTAGGAGAAATGAGAATAGACTCTATGCAGATCCTTGATGTAATCCAATTGTAATTGAAAAATCATTTGTTAGGCTATTACAAGTTCTTACGTTTGCTATAGTTCCATCATACATGTTCTTAATTATGTCAATATACTTGATCGAGACTTTCTTCTTCATCAGTGTCCACCAAAATACCTCTCGTGGTATCTTATCATAGGTTTTCTCTAAATCAATAAAGTGATTCATCGAGTTCTACTTGTAGGCAGACACTAATAACACTAAGAATAGCACTATCTAAAATAGGTTTAACTTATAAAATCCTATCACCCTTTTTTCTAACCTCCACAACTTCCCCACAGTAATTGTTTATCTCTGCTCGTATATGAAAGTTTATAACCTCACGGCATTACGACTTTATCTCACCTATCCGCTTTGTTTTCTGCACGCACAAAATATTAACTTTCATTCTAATCATAATATCAACTAATTTTGCTAATCTAGCTATAAGGGAACCTATATTTCACAAAACTAATCAAAACCTATGTTCATAAACTAACTTCTTTATCCTCACCAGCTCATTAAGAGATCGACCCTCTCATATTTGATACTATATCCGGATGCTGTCATGGCGCATTACTTCTGGGCGACGACATAGCAATCCACACATATTTTTCACTACACGCAGACTTCGATGTAGCACAAACCTCAGTAGGAAACATCGCAACGAAATTTTTTTTTTAGTTCATGTCATAATATGTGACAATGTTTGATACTAGCTGTCACGGGCCTACCACAACCTCCTCTTTTCTCCTAGTTTGCAACAGACAGTGAAAAGATAAAACTTTAAACACACTGGCGGAGTTATACACACACACACAAGAACGCCCCTCTCTACAGAGTGGATTTGATAATACAAAACATAATACAAATTCTAGAGACTGATAGTCCTGCAACAGCCAACCTCACATCAATCAGAACAACTATCTCTACTTCCCTAGAAGCACTCCATTATTGGCACTTAGAGCCATCCACTCAGCTACCCATCGATGGCCATCCTGACTTGTTAGAAGAGAAGATGTTGAAATAAAGTTGTAAACAATATGAGAGGGTAGACCGTTAATGCAAAACACATCAAACCCACAAAAGTAGAAAATAAAATACAGACTCTAAACTCTCTTTTGAACATGAACAACTATTGTCATAAGAAATAAATGTAGACAGCATCTCTCAACTCTTGAGTATCAATGTCTTTGGCATTTTCTGAAGCATTTTGAGTCTTCATCTTCCACTTTGTCCTTTTTGTACAAGCTCTATGGTCATGTAGATCAAGTTCCACAATTCAAATGCAATATTACTTTTGAGACCTAGAAATCCTCTATGCTCAACACTGGATCCTACTCAAGGTGGGAACTTAAACCAAGACTACTCTTGTCTACAAATTCTCTTTGGTCACTCACAAAATACTGACACATTGATCATCCTCAACAACTTCGATCAACTCTCACATACCAAAGTAGCTGACGGCATTAGCCAAGGAATGACGAAATGACGATGTTGAGTGCTATATATGTATGTTGGGGAGTGTAATTGCAATTGCATTTATAGTATAAGGGTTTGGATCTATCATGGGATAGCACGATAGTTGAGTTTTCACGAAACTTAATTTCATAACCGACCTATACAAAATTAATGGTTTTCAGTGAACACATCTTGCATCCACTTGATAAAAGGCAAATAAACTTTAAAACCCATGAAAATTGATGGGTGAGGATCATGATCCCAAAAAGTTTTTAAAATAACAATGAGATTACTATTTTTTCATCGTTAGTTAATGTAACTTACGTGATACATATGTATGTATGTATGAGGATTATTGTAAATGAGCCGCCTCAGATAAGTTACATGGATTAGCAACAAAAAGTAATACCTATAGTATTTTCTTATCCTTGTAATCTCAACCTCTGTACCTTATTTTGGATTAAATTTTATAGATTTTGGAGTTTATTTGTCATTCAATCTAGTATATACAAGATGTTATATTTATAAAAATCTGTTAATTTTGTGTTTACTTGATAGAAGGCCAAATAAAAAACTAAAACCTAAGGAATTAGGTATGAGTAAACCCTAGAGAGTTGAGATCATAATGCAAGAAAAATATTTTGAAAAAAAAATCGAATATGGTGGAAATGGACTGCAGATCAAGTAAATTATATAAGCTGTCAGATCATTTCCATTATTCTATAATGTATATAATACACACACTAAGCATCATGAGACCCTATTATGGGTCATCTGCGTGAAAGATCCAAATTATCCATCTCGATTTGAACATATTTATTAGTTTACATACAAAAAATCAAGTTAGTCGGGCAAACGTTCACCCATGAATCAAATGGTTTCTTCTTTCCATGGTCAAAATTACACGTCTCTTAGGTAAATGGTGTGGAATGACTTGATTATTGTTTTGAGCTAATAAATTGGTGTAGATCGAGAGGGACGGTCTGGATCTCTCATGGAGATGGCCCATGAGAACTGTTCTCATAAGAGTGACTCCATATAAGTTATCATGAAAGTTAATTGAGAGAGAGAGAGAGTTAGACTATGAACTTTTCATTAAATCTAAGAAGTTTCATCATCCATTTGTCTTGAGTTATGTGTTGGCCAAAATCTCGAACGGTAGATAGTGAGGAAGGAATAAAGTAATGATAGGCCATTAGTGAATGTGTGATGGAAAAAGTGTTAAAACTAACTTGTTAGATTTAGAAAGTTTGTAATCCAACCCATATATATGTGAGATTACTGTATGCGAGCCGTCAGCTTAGATAAGTTATGTGAATCAACAGTTGAAAAATTAATGATGCCATTATTTTTTTTCCAATATTTTAGAATCATGACCTATACCTGCTTAGCTTTTTCAAGATTAAATTATATGAGTTTTGAAGTTTATTTGTCCTTTTATCAAGTAAATACAAAATTTTGTATTCACCGAAATTCTTAATTTTGTATCTATTTGATGGAAGACCAAATCAAAATTAAAACCCAAGAAATTGCGTATGAGTGAACCCTAGAGAGTCGAGATCATTATCTAAAAGAATACTTTTAAAATTAATTATTAGAGATAGTAGAAATGGACTGCAGCTCAGGTAATTTATGTGAGGCGACAACTCATTTCCATTATTCTCTCTCACTATATATATATATATATATATATATATATATATATATATATATATATATATATATATATATATATATATATATATATATATATATATATATATATATATATATATATATATATATATATATATATATATATATATATATATATATATATATATATATATATATATCAGAGAGTAATGAGCAGCATATACAAAACTCTTGTACTCGAAAATGCTATAAGAGTTATTCTATATATATAGCAATTCTTTTAGTAGAACACATGCATCAGATCTTCTTTGCTTCTCTACTGGTCCTTGCGTGAATATATCTTACTCTACTATGTGCTACTTGGCTACCAATAAGTAAAGTGACATCTCCTGTGCTCTAATAAAACTGATACCAGAATGATCAGCTTCACTATCAATCTTAAACATTAATGCAGGGAAATACTTTGAACTTTATCTTCTATCTTTCTGAATATAAGGCACCAGAGGATCGTGTACTTATATGCAAGAGATGCTTGTGAAATTTGAGTTCATAATACATCTAATATACTTTCTTAACAATCGCCTTTTCTATTTCACTTGACAAGTAACTGTGAAACGTTTCTCATTGTTCGAATTCTGTATCTGATTGTGCAGGATCCTGGTCAGCTATTCTTTTTGTGAGTTGCACAATCTACCTAAGTTGTGCTTATGACTTGCATTCCTCATTTGGTGATGTCTTCAACATCATATGCAGGTAAACTAGTTTTGCTTCTTCAAATTTCACCTGATTGGTTATGTTTCCAGGTTTTACTGTGTTTTCTCTGAACATATCACCAAATTTGAAGGATAGTATGCAAGTCAAAACTTTTTATTGGTTAATATTCTAAACTACACTGTATTTATTTGATTATCCCAAAAAAGAATGTAAACCATTTCAAGGATATCAATTTCAATAATCCTATTTGATTTTTAGTGAGTTCTTCTATAGCAGTTTTGCATGACGAATCTGTCAACCGAATAGTACAAGAGAAATAACCTGTAGATATTAGTTTTGGAATTTTTATTGAATAGAGGCAGCCAAAAATTGCCATTTGTTTCTCAAGTCGAGACTTCCGTCCCCTGTATAATGTGTGATTCTCTCTCTCTTTTACAGTATAGTAAATAATAACAATATCTTATTTGATTCCCTGTATAAGATGCTCCGTGTAAATTGGTATTCTTGTTGGCTTTGTCATGGTCATTACCAACAAGCATGGTTCCTGATTATCGAATATGAGATGAACTTTCTGTATTGATTATTGTTAGATGAAAAATATGCATGATTTTTCTGTTCCAAGTTGCCTTAACATGATTATTGTGTCAACTCAGAGAGACGAATGATCATCAAAATGAAGTGGTTCCAGAATCCAGATTAGATCCCTGTCTTAGATGTAGAAATAGATTAATGTGTTAATTAAAGTATTTTGAGTTATTGTTACCCGTCTAATTGTTCTAGATCTATACTCTGAGACCTTTCTGTGGGTTTTACTCACGTTCACATCTCTTTGAATCAGTACCTTTATCATGCAGTATTTGGATATGTTTGTGGACCAAATCAGCTAAATTTTCAACAAGGGCATGAGGATTAGTTGGTTGCTTTGTTGTATCTTGTAATAAACTTCCATTTTTCCTTCTTCCTGTTTTCGTTCTTGCCTTTATACATCTTTTCACATTTTCCTATTATTAGTTTCCAGAGAGAAGCTGCCGCAGGGGGATCTGTCGTCCAACAAATTCAAATATCTATTGATTCTAAACACACTTTTAGCCTGTATGGCTGTTAATAACTGAAATTTTATTTTATTTTTTAGTTTTTAATGGTGACTTTATATCGCGAGTTTACTGTTTTCCTGGAATTATGACCATCTTCTCTTTGCACATTTTGGACATGCTGACCTTGAAAAGGAACAGATTGTACTTCTGAAACTTTGGCTCAATAGTAGCTCAAAAAAAAAAAAAAAAAAAAAAAAAAACTTTTCCTCAATGTTCTCTGAATGGCTAAAAAGATTATAAAGATTGTTCACGTGATCTTCCTTGGCCAATGATCCGTTGCATTGCAATGAAAAGTTAAATTATTTGTGAAATATTGGGGGAAAAGTTCACAAATTTCTGGCGTTATGTCTAAACAACTAAGGTTAACAGGTTATGCTTTAGATTATCATCAGGTTATTCTTTACATTATCCACAGTGATTCTACTTACTGCAACTCGTACCATCTTTGGTTGTTTTCAACTTTTTATGCTCAACTCCATCACCATTACCTGACCCTTATGCTTAATTCCAAGGAATATTATCGTTAGTTTTAATGGTTTATATTCCCCTCAGAAATCTTTCTCATCTCAACTCTTTTTTTTGACCATAGACGGCGGACTTATGCCTTCCGCCGCTCGTGTTCCATTAACGATTGATAATAGAACAGTCATAGTACATAGCAAAATAAAATAAGGGTTCACAAATACATGGACCCATCCAAAAAAACAAAAACAAGCGAAAGAAGTATTGGAATAAAAGATAAAAACACATAACAACATAAATAAGATACGCCTGAAGCATAGTGAGGTTGCTACAAAGATAAGTAGGTGCAATCACCCCTCACTACCAAGCACATCCACCTGCATCTTGTTTATGCGTCAAACCTGTCACGAGGATTGCATGTTATCGAAGGTGTTGTCCTCTGATAGACGCACTCGCTCTTCATCTGATAGTAGCCCAGCCCAAGATATGTTTAAGCGAGTATGGTGAGCATAGCCTTCATGTGAGCTAACTATGTACATGAATATCCTGTTATTTCTCTCATTCCAGATATTTCAACACAGCGTAGCCACAACAATCACATGTAGCTTCTCCTTTCCCCTAACCGAATTTAGCTTAGCTCAAATATCTTCCCCTTCTCTCAAATTAATTGGGAAGTGTTATAAATGTGCACAATTCCGCTATATCGACACTGAGTATCCGCAGTTGAGCAACAAATGTGTGACGATTTCTTCGGATGACTTACACATGACACAAATGTGGCCCCTACCTTCTTTTATGTAAGTTATTCCATGTTAAAATTGCATCCTTAATGACTAACAAGAGGAATATTCTAACCAATCTTGAAAATAACACGTTATGAAATCTATTATGCTGCGCCACGAAACCTAACGGAACCCCAGCGCTACGTAACAACTGAAAATAACTTAGTGCAACATAACAGTACTTTTTTTATGTTATGTTACGTTATATTACGTGATATTACGTTAAATTACATTATTTTACGTTATTTATAATTATTTTTTTAGAAATTTATATAATGTTATTGATTATTATTTTGATTATCAGTGAATTACTGTAATTTTCTTATTTGATTAGTTGTTGACTTGTTTGATTACTTGTGGAATTACTAATTTGCGATCATTTGCTTGTTCGATTATTGTAATTCATTTCTAATTGTTGATATATCTTACTTGTTGATTCTATTAATTTTTAACTGAATTAAAATCAACAATTACAAATAATATAAAGTGAACATCACAAAATATAAATTACAACAATGGTAATAGCTGGACTTGAAATAAAAAATTGAAATCTTGTTTTCTTGTTTAGATAGTAACTGGAATTACGGTTCCAGACTGAGTATAACTTATAAAGATAAATGTGAAAATTATTATAAAACTTAATATAAAATTGGAATAGATTATGTATTTCAATTTATAAAAATTATTTTATATAGTTTTATATTTTTTTAATAAATAAATAGAAAATTGCATAACTTACATTATGCATTACGTTATATGCATTACAACCTAACAAAGACAAAACTTTACGTTACCGTTATTGCTATTTTAAACATTAATTCTAACCTTCAATGAACATATGGTTGTCCATATGGTTCATGCCAGAGGTAGCCTACATCCATCGTCTATAAAGTGGGCATGGGTCGACTTGACGGAAAACAAACCGCTTATATTCCACCTCCAAACAAGACAATCATTTTCCTCTTTCTCCAGTGTTATGCTTGTAAGCAGCTGTTTGATCAAAGTCCCCTCCAGATGTGTCAAATGCTCCACTCTGGATTTAAGGCTTGCCTTCAATGTTGAAGGAATTTCATAAATCTGAAATAAGAGAACCAGAGCTATCACCATATTTCTAGAAAGACAATACAATAGACAAGGATCACATTAGATGTGCCTCGGCTTACTGGTTATTTCAATGAAAAACCAAAATTTCAGAAGTCAATGTACCGGAGAAATACAGGGATCAAGAGCTGTAAATGAAGTTAAGTGTTGGATCAGACCAATGATTTGGAAGAAACCTACATGATACAATACTTATATGTCTCGTCCTAGCATGTTTAATCAACGCTAATAAAAAAAAAAAGAAAATTGCTCTAAGGCTGTGTTTGGATTGAGGGAAAATGAAGGAAAAGAAAAGAAAATGAAAGGGAAAGTTATTTTACACTGTTTGGTTAGAGGAAAAATTAGAGAGAAAATAAAAAGAAAAGAAAGTGAGAAAAAATGTATTAGATTTTCTTTCTTTTTTCTTTTCTTCCTCAAACCCAATAGAAAATGAAAGAAAAGGAAAGTTGAGAGAAAAATGAAAACTAGAGAGAAATTTTTGAAGAAATTTCCTTGTAATTTTAATCTCAACATATTTTTATCTTTTGTGAAGTTTGGACCATTTGGTTATTATATGCTTAATTATTTAAAAATTAAAAATTGTATCAATAATATGTAAATTAATGTTAAAATTTTCTATAGTTTAATTAGAATTATATTTTCCTCTTAATTTTCTATTGAGCAATCAAACATAAAAAACTGCTTTCTTCTAAAATTTCCTTAAGATTTTCTTTTTCATTTTCTTTCTAACCAAACATAAAAAAGAAAATCAATTTTCATATCATTTTCTTTCCTTTTCTTTTTCCCTTTACTTTTCTTTTCTTTTCCTTCATTTCCCTCAATTCAAACACAGCGTAAAGGTTTTCTAGCTGTTATTGTGTTTTAGTTTGTGTAGTTCATGGTCAATATTTATATTGTACTCAAAACAGTTTTTGCGTGCACACAGTTTAATTATGGGGATGGTCAAAGAAGCCGAGTTTGGATTGTACTTAACCATAGGTTAAGGCCCTTTATACTGTGGGAATGTGCTTATTGGTTATTGTTTAGACTCTAGCATGCTCAACTTCTTAAATGTATCCTTGGGGTTTTAGTACAGTGGAGTCTCTTTCCACTTGTGATGTACACCTTTTGTAAGTATGAGAGTAATACTTTACCTACTCGATGATCTACTGAAATTGCAGGTGTACATCGCAAGTCATCGATGAAACGAGTTCATTTAAACAATTATATAGCAAACATATCGTTTATTTAATAAAAATAAATATAAAACTATATAAAATAATCTTTATAAATTGAAAAATATTAAAAAATTCTAAAAAGAATATATAACCATTTTGTAATACATAATCTATTCTAAATTTTTATTAAATTTTATAATAATTTTCACATTTATTTTCATAAATTATATTAAATCCGCAATCGTAACTCCAGTCATCACCTAAATAAAAAAAAACAAGATTACAATTCTTTATCATTATTGTAATTTATATTTTCAAATGTTCAATTTATCTTATATATAATTATTAACTTCAATTCAGTTAAAAATTTAATAGAATTAACAAATATAATATTTCAGCAACCGTATAGAAACTACAACAAGCGAATAAGAAAACAATCGCTAATTAGCAAGTTAGTAATTCCATAAGTAATCAAACAAGCCAAATCAAGTAACAAAATTTCAGTAATTCTCTAATAATCAAAATAATAAGTAACAAAAATATAGATATTACTAAAAAAAATAATAGTAAATAACGTAACATAACGTAATTTAACGTAACGTTACGTAATATAACGTAAAATAATATAAAAAACGTACTGTTACGGTGCACTGAGTTATTTTCAGTTGTTACGTAGCGCTGGAGTTCCGTTAGGTTACGTAACGCAATATAACGGGTTTCATAACGCGTTATTTTCAACATTGGTGTCACCATCATCAAATATATGTCATATAAGAGTATAACATTATCTATATTTGCTTGCAGAGATAGATATGTTCTCTTATTATGCATGCATTTACTAATTATACGTAATTAGGCCCCAAGATTCATTGGACTAATATGTAATTTATTTTGTATGCACATATAAAATGCAAGAGTAATTTAAAACATGTAGCTTTCATAGAGTATAGAATAATTAGCCACCAAATAATCTGTATGTTGAAATGGCAACCTCCCAACCAATGAGAGAAAAGTCTTGCCTTTCTGATGCAAACATGATAAGGACCTACTCGCGGCAATCTGCTGACAAAAGTGGCCATCGAACAGAAATATCTCTATTTTTTTAGAAGATTAGAATGTCTAGGTTATAAAAATTTTCTTATCTTAACCTGGCTGTCTCTCTCTCATTTTGTTGAGAAACTTTCAATAGACTCTTGAGATGCTTCCATTTTTGGATTATTCTTGGACTGTAAGCATTCATTCTTCTTGGCATTATTTGCTCTTGTTCAGATTTTCTAACTAGAATATGAGTATGGATGAGAATGGACAGGTCGAAGGGCAATTTTTGGCCCGTTCTATTCAAAATTTTGATCTAGAAAAATAAAATTTTCATTTTAATTTAAAACTTTGAATAGGACCGCCAAAAATTGGCCCTTGAACCCACTTATTCTCATTGCTAATTATGGAGATGTGCTCCCCCACAAGAGGAGGATCAACCTCTAGAAGCCAAGAGATCTTGAAAAGTCCTGTGAGAAAAAGAACCAAGGTTGTTTCCTTTTTAAAAGAAGTATATCACTATAGAGAACTGGACTAATAAGATCATGTAAGTCCTCTCAATGACCATGATACCATCAATTAAGGATCCACAAGGCACAAATCAGGCAATGTGTGCCCATTTAGACTATTATATAGGTTTGAAACAAAATTTAATCCAAGGGAAAGTCTTTAAAGGAATCGTGAGTAGTTCATAGCCATTAATCACATGTCAACTACAGTCAGTGTGGAACTAAATCCTACATCTACTGAGTCAACTATTTCTTAATTGAACCAATCAATTCTTCATGTTGCTTTCATACTTTCAACTAGATGCAAGACACATTCTATTAATTTGTAATTTCGTGTGATCGTGTATTGGTCATCAAAACATTTGCTCGGATCAAATTCTTAGGTTATGCTTATTATCATATATCGGAAACTTAATATGTAAGATCTTCCCTAATTTCGTGGCCTATAGACTCATTTTAAAATGGAATCCAATTCTTGAGTCCATGAACCTAAAGATAAAAATTAGACCAAGTCTTGTTAAGGATGTTGGGGTCTCAGCTCCTGGATTAGTCGTGGTTATGGTAACCTTTTTTACGAATAACAATATCCTCCGGCCTAGTTTCGGCCTTCTCACCAACACTTTACTAAATTAAAAATAATAAGGAATGACATCAGAACCCTAATTTCTTACCATTTGCCACAACTTCCCATCTAATTCCATTCTCAAAGTCAAGGGCACCCAAGTCATTTCCTCTCTTTCCCATATCACAACCAGCTATGGGAAATTCTAAATGAGCCACCTTTTTTCTAAATACACTCACTTTTCTAGTTCATTACTATTACAAGTTTTCCATTTTAAATTTTGAACTAAGTTACCACCTTCTTCCTAGTTGTATTCGATTTCTACGTAACCCTAATAATAAAACCTCTCTCTCTTCTTTATCTCAATCTTAACTATCAAAGTCAAGAAATAGTGTCATTTATTTTCTCAAGTCTATTCTCAAATCCTAGTTTAATTACAATTCTCATTGGAATTTAGAAGTGCACAGCTAATTCGAAAAGATTTGAAGAGAGAGAATAGAGAGAAGAAAAAGAATAAGGGCAGATTGGGAATATTGTGGGGGTATGCTTAGTAAAAAAACCTTATTGTCAAACTATTTAGATAAAATTATTTTTAAACTATAATATGGCGTACTTAGAAAGTGAGCGTACTTAGAAGGTGGGCTTATTTGGAATTTCCCACCAGCTCTGCTATATATTTGGCCCTTGGCTTCTTAAGCCTCTAGCACCATTCAAACAATCCACCACCAAACCATCAATCCAATCCTCAAACATGAGTAAGCTCTTGAGATCTCTTCTCCCTGCCTGCTTCGATGACACTGGCAGCAGGTCTAGGCGGCGATCGGCTGCGCCTCAGATTGCCGATCAGGGCTTCCCTGGTCGGAGGCTCTCTTGTTCTGACATAAACTCCTCGAAGGACCTTTCGTTGTCTGTCATTGGATCAAACCTCCATGTTTTCACCATTGATGAGCTCAGAGAAGCAACCAGGGGGTTTTCTCCCAGTAGCTTGATTGGTGAGGGCGGGTTTGGGCCTGTTTACAAAGGATTCGTGGGCGAAAAGATTAAGCCAGGCATTGAACCTCAGGCAGTTGCAGTCAAGCTCTTAGACTTGGAGGGAATGCAGGGTCACAAGGAGTGGCTGGTAAGAACTTGAACAATGTTTGTTACTCTCTATTTTCTACTGCAGTTTTTGAAATATGTGTTATTTTCTTTTTCATAAATACGTTTGAAAACTCTGAGGTAATTGATGGCGACAACTTATCTCATAGTGGGGCAAAACCTGTTTAACAAGTTTATAGAGTATCCGCCAAACTTTATGGTTCAACCATAACAAAAGCCAATAAACTAATATCAAATGTGATAAGCGTGAGTAAATTCAGTTGTCACTGAAATTAGCCAGAAAAGGTGTACTTCATAATAACTCCTAAAAGCAATTACTTAGAATGCAGACAGGTATGTTCAAGGTGTAAAGGTAATTTATAAGATCTTATAAGCAGTATTTAAACTAAAATCTTTTAGGGGTTAAACAAGAATACTTTCGTATATAGAAATTGTCAACAAGTTGATAATGATTGTCATGATTGCTAACATGCTCAAATAACTCGTATGATCTATATTGGAAGGCTGAGGTGATCTTTCTGGGGCAATTGACACATCCGAACCTTGTAAAACTTATCGGTTACTGCAACCAAGATGAGCACAGGCTTCTGGTATACGAGTTCATGGAAAAGGGAAGCTTGGGCAACCATCTCTTTAAGAGTACATCTCTCTCTCTCTCTCTCAGTTAATAGTTAAAAAGTGAAACCTTTTAAATTTCACTCCTCTGATCTTTCAGAGACTGTAGGCACAAAACTGTCTGTTTTCCTGTTTCATGTAGGCCAGACTTGTGGTTAATACTAAAACGACTTCTTGTTGATTGCAGGGCTTCTTGGTCCATTGCCATGGTCGACAAGGCTGCAGATAGCAATAGGAGCTGCAAAGGGACTTGCCTTTCTTCATGAAGCAGAGAAGCCAGTGATCTACCGTGATTTCAAAGCTTCAAACATACTCTTAGACACGGTGAGAGCCCTGCCAACTTGCCCTCTCTCTCTCTCCGTCTCTCTCTCTCTCTCTCGTCGCAATATTTGTTTCTCTAGGCTGCTTTGAGTTTGAATCAGTACAATCCTCAACATAAGTGCCAACTTCTGGGGGAATTCGGTCCCCTCCCTCTGATTGTAGGGCTGGCTGGGCCTGTTCACATTTGGCCGGGAGCAAGCAACGGATGAGAATGAGAAGGTTCCAGGGCCAATTCTTGGCCTGTCCTGTTCAAAATTCTGAATTAAGAAAATGAAATCTTTATTTTTAATTTAAAATTTTGAATATGGCGGCCGTCCATTCTCATTCCTAGGAACGAGGGTGGCTCAGTCAGAGTTGGAACAACTTTTTGGTACTTGGACTAGTGAAGATTTGGATGCCAAATTTACAACTTATTTGAGTCTAATGGTATTAGGAGGTCAACTAACGACTATTATTACTTAATTGTCATAATTTATCCATTTATATAGAAATTAAGCTCAGACTAATCCAAATAGTAGTTGCAACTAAAAGGGTTTATTTTTTATGTTGACTGTGACAGAAACCATGTAGGGGCACCTATTATGATTACTTATGAATCTGAGTTGCAAATATCAAACTAGATGCACCAAGTCTCATGATTGTTCTTGAGTTCTCCATGTGAAGATTCTAACAGTTATATCATTCTTTGATTCTATATCTTTACATCGTATCAAGAATTTCGAGTTCTCATCAAAAAATCTAGTTATCGTTGCCCTCTCGGCAATTTCAGACCCTTTCTGCTAGCAACAATTTGAATTGCATATACATTGTTATCTAAATACTATCCTCATCTCATTGTTCAGGATTTCAAGGCAAAGCTATCGGATTTTGGGCTAGCCAAGGATGGCCCAGAGGGCGATGCTTCGCATGTTTCGACTCGAGTCATGGGCACGGAGGGCTACTGTGCACCTGAATACGTCATGACTGGTAAAAAAAACCCGAACTTTAGATTTCTCCAACGGTGGTCACAGTTCCTGAAACACTGTTTCTGATAATGCAGGTCACCTTACAACAAAGAGCGATGTGTTCAGCTTCGGAGTAGTACTGCTCGAGCTACTGACAGGTCGGAGAACAGTAGACAAAACTCGCACGAGCAGAGAGCAGAACCTTGTTCTGTGGGCAAAGCCTTTGCTGAAGAACCCCGAGAAGCTGAACAGGATAATGGACCCCAGCCTGGACGGTCAGTATTCGACCCTGGGTGTTCAAAGGGCATCTGCATTGGCTTGTAAGTGCTTGAGCTACAACCAGAAGGCGAGGCCGCTGATGAGAACCGTCGTCGAGACTCTGGAGCCTCTCTTGGAGTTGGATGATATGCCGATGGGCCCTTTCGTGTACACAGTGATGGAAGATGAAGATGACGATGACGACGACGATAAGGAGAGATTGGACGTGAAGCAGAATTCTGCAGGTAGCCATCATTGATCAGAGACACAAACCGAGGTTCCCCAATTGGACGAGGGTTGCAGATATATGGGTGTAGTCTTTTGTTGGCACAAATGATTGTTGATCAAAATTCGTAGGCATGGGATCATAAATGGATCAAACAGAATTGCTTCCCATCACTGCAGAACATTCTCTTAATTTTTTTTTTTTTTTCAATTTTACTGTCTATTTTCCCCTCAGATTTCAGAATTTAAGCTTGTTTTGGCAATTTAAGCTTGTTTTGACCATTTATGCTTCTGTTTTGTCAGAGTTCAGTTCTAAAATTCAAATTTTCGTATAGAACTGGCTTTTAGAGACATACAGTATATTGGTTTGGGGCCAATTTTCTAATTTTTTTTTTTTTTTTTTTTTGCTAGTCAAACGGGCCCAATTTTCTTATTTTTCTTTTTTCTAGTCAAACTCACACACTTGGTTTGGGCTCAATTTTTTTTTTTTTTTTTTTTTTTTTTCTTTTGCTAGTCAAAATCACACATTTATTTTTAGCAAAATTATTCAAATTGAGTTTTTTAAAGTGAAACTCACACACTTATTTTTAGCAAAATTATCCAAATTGAATCCCTAACGAAAGTCGAACTCAGACTCTTTCATAAATTGGAGAGGGGTGATGTCACTTGAGTCAAGACTCATTGGCATCCAATTTTCTAATTGCAAATACTACATTTCCGGTTTTTTCATGTATTGTATTGTTTTCCCATTTTCCAAGTATGTTTCATATTTTTCAATAAGACTCAAGAGACACACATAAGCACATGCACACGCGCACACCTGCACACATGTGCGAGCACACGCGCACGTATATTGTTAGTTATGATGTTCATGCTCTCAATAGATGATGTATAAAAAATTTTGTGATTTACATATTTTTTTTATCATCAATCAAGAGGTCTTATTTGCTCTCTCAGTAACTGTTCAATTTTTATCTATTCAATATATGAACAAAATATATTAAAAATGCTTGATTTTTTTTTTTTTTTCTTGTATAACATTATTTTGGGATGTAGAGATAACAATTCACGGTTCGGATTATCCATATAGACCTTCCAAATTGAAATTTAAAAGCATTTTTATAGGCAACTCTCTATGAAAACAGTTTAGATACACTTTTTTAATATGCAGCTACAATCTTTCCATTAAATCTAAAAGTTAGTTTTAATATTTTTTACACAACTTATTCACTAGTGCCCCACCATTACTTTATTTTCTTTTTACTATTGACCTTTTGAAATTCTGACCAACACATTTTAAGACATATGGATGATAAGATTTTTTAGATTTAATGAAAAGTTTACAGTAAAACTCATATATATATATATATATATATATATATATATATATATATATATATATATATATATATATATATATATATATATATATATATATATATATATCACAAAAGTGACTACAAATGGATGCATTCATAGGTTAATTTTTGGCTTGCCCAATTTTGAATTAGAAAACAAAATTTATTTTTAATTTAAAATTTTGTATATAATAGATAGAAAATAATTTATAGACACGTTCATTGCTATTCATATTGTTCTCTCATATTGGGGGCATGGGTTTCGTCTTAGATACTGGGTCCTGGGAGTGTGGATGGCCCAACACAGCCCATCAGTTTTTCCAATTTGGGCTGGCCCAGGTGAACTCAAACTCAGCCCAACTCTTTTCTTATGGGTGTTTATGTAATGGTTATTTTTTATATTTTCTTTGGGAATGAATCTCATCATCTCTTCAATTTTAAATCATTTTTGGCCCATTGGATGCGCCTAATTATCACGATTTGTGAATATTTGATATCTAAATCGTAAAATACAGGCTTTATATGGAATAGAAATTGAAATATTACGATTTTGTTTTCAAAAATTTGGATTTTGCCACTCAAATAAATTTCTAAATTTTATATTTAAATATCTAAAAGTATCGTGATATTTTATCGTAATCATAGTTGTCTAAACAGAGTATTAATTTCTTCAAAATGTGAGCAGAACAAAAAAATAAAATTGTTTTTTTTATCTGTTTTATTCAAAATTTTAAATTAGAAAAATAGAAATTTTATTTTTAATTTAATTTTTTGAATAGAGCATATCAAAATTTGGCCAAGGACTTTTTGGAAGGAATATATAGTTAATTATAAATTAGTTTACTTATTATTATTATTCTACTGAATAGAAATATGTTCCCTAAACTTGATTTTTCTAAATGTACACCAAAGTTTTGAATCTATCTATGCTTGTAAGTAGTTCTAGCTATTCTCCACAAGTCAAATGAAAAATAGGCAAAAACTTTTTTAAGAAAATAAAATACGTTGAGATTTACTGAGAGTGCAAGAGATGTTGCAAAGTACTAGCAAAAAAATTAGTAAGAAAGAATAATATCTATTTTATTACTGAACTAGCATTGTAGAGAACTATTATTAATCAACTTTACATTTGGAGACAAATAAATTCATCATCTTACCTGGTTACCTGGTTGGTTCAGTTAGATTATTCGTTTCTAACTTTTTAATAAAGGTTGTTTAAAAATTATAATTTTAATTGTTTTAATAAGCATATCTCTCCAAGGTATGCACTTGGTATTAAATCTATTATATATATAGGGATTACTGTATATGAGCGTACGCTCGAAATCGGAGAACTTTCTTTCATTATCATTTCATTATAATTATAGCAAAGTAAATGAAAATTACAACTGCAACTTCGGTTTATAGGGTGGTTAGGAAAAAGATATGGCTATATTTTCCCTGTGGGATCTTTGGTAGCAATGGAATGTCGATGATGTATTTCGTTGACGATCCGAACATTGCGTCAGTTGATTTCTCCAGCACTAAGCTCTATCCGGAGGAAGGGAAGAAGTTTTGAAAAGCAGTAATTTTTTGTTTTTCTGGATCTTTGGATATCTTCTTTTTTCATCTCTAGATCTCTATATATTTCTCCTCTGATAGAGGATTTTTTTTTCCTCCTCTCTCTGTTGAGAGAGAGAGAGATCTCTCTTCCCATGTTGAGAGAGAGATCTGTCTTACCTACCTCTTTCCGTCTCTCTTGCACATGCGCTCCTGGATATTGGATGCACTCATCTAGAAATCGCATACTCCTCGGTGCACACATTGCGGCCTAGTGGCGTTCTTCTCGGCCACGTCTCTAGTTGCGCTTCTGCTTTGCGTGCGCTTGATTGGTGCGTGCTTGCTAGAGACATATGCGCTCCTGAGAATGGAATGTGCTCATCTGGAAGGCGGGTGCTTCTCAATGCGCACTCTATAGCGTCCAGGGTTGTGCTCTTCGGCGCGCGCCCGTAACTATACTTTTTGGGTTGTGAGTGGTCATAAGATATACTCGTTTTGAGGGCGCACACACCATGAGATAAGATGCGCTCTTCTAGGAGGCGCGCGCTCCTTGGCCGCAGACATCTGGCACTCTTCCTTTGCAGATGTTTTTATTTTTTAGTGCCTACAATGAGCGCAAGCTCAGATAAGTTACGTGAGTCGATGGTGAAAAAGTAATGATTCTATAATTTTTTATCAATTTTTTTTGGATCATGATTTCTATCTCCTTAATTTCTTGAACATCAAATTCTATGGATTTTGAAGTTTATTTGCACTTTCATCATGTGGATATAAAATGTTATGTTAATTTTGTGCTTATGTGATGGAAGACCAAATCAAAACCAAAACTCAAGAAATTGTGTATGAGTGAACTCAAGAGAGGGCCAAAGATTATAATCCTAAAGAACATATATAAAAAGAAAGGGGTATTTACTAGTTTATCCCTCAAATCTTTATATATTATGATTTAGTCCCCTAAATCTTCATATTTAGGATTTAGTTCCCAAATCTCCTAAGTTACTATAATCTAGTCCCCCTCTCCAAATCTCCCAAATTTTTAACCTGATATTACCATTTTACCCCTCCTTATTCATTATTTCTCTTCATCCTCTCTTCTCATTCTCTCTTCCTCCTCTCTTTCTCCTCTTTGGGAGAAAAGATGAGGAAGAGAGAAGGAGAAGAGAGGAGGAATAATGAAGAAAAGGAGAAGAGAGGAGGAAGAGAGGAGGAAAAGAAAAAATGAATAAGGAGGGTAAAATGGTAGTATCAGGTTAAAAATTTGGGAGATTTTGGGAGGGGGACTAAATTGTAGTAATTTAGGAGATTTAGGGGACTAAATCCTAAATATGAATATTTGGGAGACTAAATCATAATATATAAATATTTGAGGGACAAACCAGTAAATATCCCAAAAAGAAATTATTAGAGACCGTGGAAAGAGACCTCAGCTCATCGACAACTCATTTTAATTATTCTTATATATATATGAGGAAACGGGAAATACACCGACGGTGAAGGGAGTTCCTTCACCGCTGCTTAGATGGCCCAATAAAATTATAACACGGGACATCATTCAAGATAACAAATAAATGAATTCTCTTAAATGACACCATGTGTAATAATTTTATTGGGTCATCTAAGCGGCGGTTAAGGAAACTTCCTTCACCGTCGGTGTATTTCCCGTTTTATATATATATATATATATATATATATATATATATATATATATATATATATAACTTTTAAATAATTTGTTCGATTCGGCTTACGAGTTCCAAAGCTTTAGACAAAAACCGATAAAATTACGAGTTCCAAAGCCTTAGACAGAAACTGACCAAATTATTTTGGTTCCATACAATCTTGCTAATTGAGCTCGGCTTTACCCCAAATTCTAAATAAAAACGACATGCTTCGATGAGAATCTAGTGCGTTCTCAGAAACTACTCAACCTCCAACTGTAAAGTTACCTAAATCCATAGCCAGCTTTAGATCTCCCACATCCTTTTTTACTGTACACTCTAACTATTTACGCCCTCACTAAACACCGAATCATAAGCTAATGATATCAAAGTACATGCAGTTAATCAAACATTAAATGGTAATTAAAAGTTAATTAATCATCAATTTAATTAGCCCACCACTTTACCCCGACAACTGGCTTCTGTGGGCTCCACTCACTGACAAATCATTGAAGAACAATTACTGACTCCTCCAGCGGAACGTACTCACCGAACGAGCTCAACTTGGCACGATCATTATGACGTGGCGCGCTTCCATTGGCTGAGGCTGCGCAGAGCACGTGAGGTGTCACTGACTCATTGGCTGGGTTATTTGGATTGAGAAAATATTTGTTTAGGTGATTAAATTTGATTAATTGCTTCGAGGGTCGGCTAACCTCGTCAATGAGATTCAGATACCTCGAAGAATGTAAATGGGAGCTTCGCGGAAAATTCTAAATGCTCACCACATTGTTCTTAGTGAGCACCATTTTCCCCAGTCTCTCTCATCACTTTACTATAGGATTTGTTGATCACGCAGCAAAATGTGGGGCGCGTTTGGCATTTCCCAGTTTCTGGATTTTGGGTTTTTTACATATTCACCCGAAAAATTGACATTTTTGCTTATTTATCCTTCGAAAATATTAATTGCATCTTTGCCCAATTGTAGAGTTGTAAAGATCCTACCTTTTTGAGAAGGTTTGTATATAATTTAACCCTTGAATAAGTCATATATTCACGTACATTTAATCACATTCTTCTTCCAATTTTCTTCTCGTCAATCATTCTTGTTTTACCCTGTTTTATATATATAGAGAGAGAAAAATAGAAATGAACTGACAGCTCACCCAAGTTATCTGAGCTGCAGTTCATTTCCACTATTTCCAATAATCTTTTTAAAAAATTTTCTTTTGGATTTTGATCTAACCCCCTAGGTTCACTCATATCCAATTTCTTGGGTTTTAATTTTAATTTAGTCCTCCATCAAGTTAATACAAAATTAACGGTTTTCAATGAATAGAATATTTTGTATGCACTTGATGAAAGGTTAAATGAACTCCAAAATTTATGAAATTTAATCCGAAAGAAGGTAAGGAGATAAAGATAGTAATTGTTAAAAAAATGAAAAAAAATCATTGAGTCATTATAGTTTTGCCGCTAGCTCACGTAACTTTTCCTAAGCTGGCGGCTCACCTACCGTAATCCCATATATATATATATATATATATATATATATATATATATATATATATATATATACACACACACACACACACACACACACACACACACACTCAAAATAACAAATAAAAAAACTCACTTAACCACTTTTTGAGTGGCGCCACGTTAAATAATTTTATTGGACCACCTAAGTGACGGTGAAGGAACTCACTTTACCGCCGGTGAATTTCCCGTTTTCTATATATATAACTGTACGTAAAATATCTCCACAGGAAGTTGCTATAGATATGCATCTAAATCTTAAAATGGAGGGTGTATATGAATGATTTGAACATTAATTGTCATCTTTACGTTTTAAAATGATAATGTATTAAAAATCATGTATTTCTGATACATTTTGTCTGTATATTAGATGCATATATAATGAACTGTTTCTAACAATAGAACAAATAAAATATTTAATCGATGATGAATAAATGTCTAAATTACATGATTTTTTATACACCGTCTATTTAGAACATCCAGATCACAAGTTACGGTTGGATCGTCCATATACATATATGATGACTCTATAGGAGTTATTTATAAAAACGCTTCTAAATCTCAACATATATGATTATGCATGTGGACCATCTGAACAGTTAATTATAATATTTATACTTTAAATAAGTAGTGCATCATGCGATTTAGACACTGCTTCAATATCGATCAAGATGTTTTATTTGTTATATTATTGAATAACTATTCATTTTGTAGGTATCGAATATATGATCAAAATTTATAGAAATGCATGATTTCTTTTTATGGTATAATTTAAGATATGAAGATCACAATTAATTATTCATATCATCTATATGGACAATTCATATTTAAGTTTAGGGACATTTCTATATATGCAACTCTTTTATGAAGACCCATTATATGTATGTGTATATATATGTACGTATATATGTTTTCAAATATACATACATAGATGCAACTCTTAGCCCAATGCTTGCTTACATTTTTTCTAACTACTGGCCACGTTACAAGGAATAGAAGTTTTTAAACCAAAAAAAAAAAATTTCATTTTGAGCAGGTATCACCCAAATAACCACTAATTCAAGCTGGGTACATAGGTAGGATTCATTAGTTTCCAAAGGGGCACACCATTTTTCCTGGTGAGTCCAGTTTTCCTAATGAGCCTATTCTCTCTTTTGAAAAAAGAGGATTTTTCTTGGTGAGCACATCTAAAATGTCCAAAATACCCTCTCTTCATTCTCTCCCCCTTCTCTAAAATCTAACTCTCCACCATCCTTCTCCTTCTCTCTAAGGTCAGCCACTGCAGATATCCTCCTAACCCACTGTAAAGAGCTCATTTGGTATCGTCGTCGCCGCTGCTTAAATCCACTACAGTAAGATTTGAAGATTTAAAAAAAAAAAAAAAAAACAGCACCTGTTTGTGCGGGAGGGAGATAAGAGGTAAGATTGAAGGAGAGAATAGGATGGTAAAAAAATTAGGGTCAATTTTATTATATTAGCAAAGTTTTAAACTGGGCTCACTATGATAATCTGTGTGCCCCTTTAGAAACTCATAAGATAGTCTCTCCAAACCATTAGCCAGGATTTACTATTTTTGTATATCGTAATTTCATGCCATCATAAAATACACTTTTTTGATAATGTTACGAATGATGATTAAAACGGAATTTGAACATGCTTAACCTGATGGATGTCTCTAAAAAAAATTAGAATAAAAAGAAAATGAACTTATTGAGAACAAAATAAAATATAAAAATGCATTTACTCAACTCTGAAATTTTGAAAAATAAAAGAGATTTTTACATATTGGTCCCTTACATCTTTAAAAATTAAAATTTAGTCCCTAAAATCTTCATATTTTGATTTTAGTCCCCAAATCCTTTAAGTTACTTCACTTTAGACCCTCTAGATAACTTATGTTAGGTCAGTTAAAATTTTGGTCCGAATTTTCCGTTATACTCCTGAAATGGAAGAAAATATTAGCTATTTCCATTCCTCTTCTCTTCCTCTTCTTAATGAGTTATCCTCTCTCTTCTCTCTCTTCCCTCCCTGATAATCTCTCTCTTTTTTTATTTTTATTTTCTTTCCCTGATCATATATCTCTCATCTTATGAAGTATAACTTCTTCAAGTAACCCTAACTCTAACCAAATGACCTAATATTAAAATTAACATAGGGTATATCAGTAATTTCCTCTATCTCTTAAATATTAAAATTTACCGTTTATTTGAATGGAATAGCTAACGGATGGACTGAAGTGAAGTAATTAAAAAGATTTGAGAGATTAAAATCAAAATACGAAGATTTTAGAGACTAAAGTCTAATTTTTAAAGATTCAAGAGACCGATATGTAATAAAATTGTTCTTGGAAAGTATAGGTTTTCCTTTTGCTAATTTATTAAAAGTACTGAAGTGAAGTACTGGGCTATAAAAAACGTTATTTACAAAAAAATAAATGTAACAGAAATTCGCATGCTTCGCTAGATATACGACAACACTAGGAAAGATAAAGTGAGAAATGAAGATATTCGTACTAAACTAGGTGTAGCCCCATTGATGAGAAGATGTGAGAAGATAGTTTACAATGGTTTGGTCATGTGCAACGCAGACCTACAAATGCACCAGTTTGACGAGATGAGATTATTAATGTAGGACAAGTTAAAAGAGTAAAGGGAAGACCGAAGAAAATATGAATGGAGGTGATACGAAAATATGTGGATTGTAGAGATTTAAATGAGGAGATATTATTTAATATAAATGAATGGAGATGGATCATTAACGTGATCTATCCGGCGTGATTTTCTTTTGGTTCATGTAGGCTATCCCTAAGTACTTGGGATGAAAGGCCTAGTTGTTATTGTTGTTGTAGTAATTTGCTAAAAGTACCGATGCAAATAGTATTTTCTGTAAAGTAGAAAAAGGCAAAAATGCTATATGCAAAGGGCTTATTCACAAAAGACCATCTATTTATTACTCTTAACAGTGAATTAACGTCTTAATTTTATTTTTAGAGGTAAAATTAACGTGCTAATTTGTTAGAATTACTGATTAATTGGGGGGACCGGTGAGGGGTCCGTCAGCCGACAGGACCACGTGCAGATGGACAGGTGTCAAGATCTGTGGGGATCACAATCTGTACGGCGCACGAAAGCCCAGGGGCTCATACGTCAGCGTCCACTTTTGGTGGGACTCACTCGTCGAGGATGACCCTACGCTCGGATCCGTCGATGTCTTGGTGGGCCCCAATGGATCCTGATTTGATTGCTTTCTCTGTTCTGAATCTGCCTCGTGGATCGTTTTCTCTCTGGGCCCCCTTCGGGGACCGTTGGGCCTGGCAACCACACAGGATTGGGTTCCAGAGCCAGCTTTCGGATGTACTATAATTATAATAATAATAATAAATCATAAATTAAAATTAAAATTTTAAAATTTTTCCATTTAAGATTTTGGGCAGCCTGAGCCAATGATTATGCCATCCTATAAACAAAATTATAATATATATATATATATATATATATATATATATATATATATATATATATATATATATATATATATGACAAAATAATATATATACAAAAAAAATGAACATCTTAAAAGAGGCGGGTTACTGGTGCTCAACTTACTCGTGGAAATAGGAATATGAAGAGGCGGGTCCCTCTCCTCCTCGGACACCGCGGTCATGGTTATTAGATCTGGAGTATGATGATCGTAGGAATCAGAACCCAAATAAAAATACAAATTTAATGTCACTCAATGTTATAAAAAATGTATGCATATGAATCATGAATGAATAATAACTACATAGTATATATAATATAATATGATCATGCATTTGAATCTTTGGACCCGTCCTGACTTTGAAGAAGATTCGATTCGAATTTCCTCCTTTCTTTCTTTGCTTTCTTTAAACCCATCCAACCATTTGATTATTGAATTCAATTTGATAGCGTCTAAGGTTTTATTTATGATAAAATTATAAGCATTTTATTATTTTTACTCCTGGTAATATTGCCTCCTGAGAAATTTTTGAATGAGCAATCATTTTTTTGGGGTTATTTTAAAGGCATGTATTTCTATTATTTGACAATAGCGAATGCAAAAATAATATTCGAAGTAAGCATTTTAAATAGTCGATATAAAAAGTAAAATAAAATTGAATATCTAAGACATGGCTCTTTATTCTGAGTCTACGTGTAAGTAATTTCGTGATAATTGATTGATATTTAATAAAGAAATACAATCAATAAATTTTAGCTAGCAGGTTCTTTACAAGGCCCGACTATCCTTTTCACCATAAAAAAGAAAATTTTGATATGGAATTTTATCCACTAATGAAATATGAAGACATTGCTTTTTCAACAAAAAAAAAAAAAAAATTGTGATTTTTTTTTCAATATTTCTTCAAGTAATTGATATATGGATGGTTGGGTCCATGCCCATCCTCTATTATTGTCCACTTGTCCGGCCAAAGGAACCATGTCTTGGAGTCAAACCAAGAACTATTCACATGGACACCCAAAAAAGATTGAGCATCCAATCAATAAAATGCTCTCTCTCTCTCTCTCTCTATATATATATAACCAAACGGAAAATTTACTAAAGGAATTTTTTCACCGTCGTTTAGATGATCTCATAAAATTATTACACGTATATATAATAAAATAGAAATTTCACCAAGAGAGTTTCTTCACCACCGTTTAGATGACCCCATAAAATTGTTACACGTGCGCCACTCAAAAGCGGTTAAGTGAGTTTATATATATATATATAGGGATTACTGTAGGTGAGCCGTCAGCTCAGGAAAAGTTACGTGAGCAAGCGGCAAAACTATAATGATTCAATTATTTTTCTTCAATTTTTTTTTACAATTACTATTTCTACATTCTTAACTTCTTTCGGAATAAATTTCATAAATTTTGAAATTTATTTACTCTTTCATCAAGTGCATACAAAATGTTCTATTCATTGAAAACCGTTAATTTTGTGTTAACTTGATGGAGGACCAAATCAAAACTAAAATCCAAGAAATTGGGTATGAGTGAACCCTAGGGGGTCGAGATCATAATCCAAAATTTTTTTTATAAAAAAGATTATTGGAGATAGCAGAAATGAACTGCAGCTCAGATAACTTGCGTGAGCTGTCAGCTCATTTTCATTTTTCTCATATATATATATATATATATATATATATATATATATATATATATATATATATATATATATATATATATATATATATATATATATATATATATATATGATTGCTGTAGGTGAGCCGCCAGTTCAGAAAATCTTACATGAGCTGGCGCCAAAAGTATAGTAATTTAACGATTTTTCAATAATTTTTTCTGAAATTATGATCTATACATCCTAAACTTTTTTAAAATCAAATTTTTTGAATTTTGAAGTTTATTTACCTTTTCCTTAGATAGATACAAAATGTTTTATTCACCAAAAATTATTAATTTGTGTCAACTTGATGGATGAACAAATTAAAAATAAAACCCAAGAAATTAGGTTTGAGTGAATTCTAAGGGGCCGAGATTATAATCCGAAAGAAAATTTTTAAAAAAATATTAGAAATAGTAAAAATAAACTGCAACTCAGATAATTTGCGTGAGCTGTCAATTTAATTTTCATTATTAATGTGGAACTCTAATATCAGCTCATTTCCATTATTTGAGTTCCACATGCATATGGAGACCAAAAATGTTAATTTTGGGGGAAAAAACATTATTAATGTGGAACTCTAATGTCAGCTCATTTCCATTATTAGAGCTCCACATGCACATGGAGACCAAAAATGTCTGCTTTGGGGGAAAAAACAATCACCAATGCCCCTACATTTCTTCTTGAGTGGCTTATAAAGGTTAATGAATTAACAATTGCGAGTCGTTGATGAAAAAGCTATCATGTTCCATCTCTAGCAGCCAAAATATTTACGAACACAATTTTAACAATTTTGCAAAAAAAAAAATTGTGAATTTCATAAGGAAGAAAAAAGTTAGAAAAATATAACCCCATTTCTAAATCACAGGAAATTCTATTCACCCAAACCACTTTGTTCAAGATGCTCACATCTAAAACTGTCAAAAAATTACAAGTTCGCCATCATTTTTTGAACTAAATTGACATTTCACAACTTGCTGGTCAGATATTAATACTCGACCTCGTTAAATACCAATCGAATATTGATATCCGACCAAGTTTTATTTTGGTCGGATAGTAATAATATTCTATCATGATGAAATGTGATGGAAAAGAAGAGAAAGACGGTGAAGATTAAAATTTTAAGAAAAAAATAGGCATACTGAATAAATATGAGATGATTCGAAATCAAAACTGAGCATAGAGAGAAGATGGACATTTTCAGCAAAGTAGTGTGCATAAATAGAATTTTTCCTAAATCACTGTAATTAATGTTTCTTTCGTACACTACTACATGTATATCTAGTTCTGCTATGACTTGTTAATGAAATATGAGGGGCATAATTCAAGGAGAAGATCTAGTAAAAGTATTACGCCTAATTATTATATTCAAAACATGTATTCCCAAAAAAAAAAAATCAGTTAAACAAAAATGGTATAAAGTAAAACTTTTTTTTTTCTTAAAAAAAAACTTTTGCTTCTATTAAAAAAAAAAAAAAAAGCAGGCATCAAGAATTATGATTATTCACCGTTGCCCACCGTCAGTGGCATGCAACGGTAAAAATCTCACAACCCCAACCCCCAATCTGAAACTCCACCGGCCCCACGCGTGCATGGACGTCACGTGCGCCGTGCCAGTGGTCCAATACGGCGCTCCTCTCTCTCTCTCTCTCTCTCTCTCTCTCTCAGATTGAGTCTCAGAGCAGCGGTGTCTTGAGCCCAGTTGCTCACCCTTTTTCTTTTTCCCCCATTTTTCTATTTATTTCCTAATTTCGTAAATTTCCTTTATTTTCCCTCTCTCTCTCTCTCTCCTATTACACTGTCTGATTATAATTGATTGCAGCAGCATCAGCATCAGCATCAGCCGCTGCTGCTGCTGCTGCAGTAGAGAGAGAGAGAGAGAGTAGTGAGAGATCGGACAATAAGAACGCCTGCAGGGTCATTGGGTGGGGGAATGGGGGCCGCAGCTGCAACCCAACTCCAACTCCAACTCACCCAAACGACATGGGCGACATCAAACCCTTCCTCCTCCTTAAAGGTCTCGCCTTTCCCTCCTCCTGTTGATGCTACTCCAGCGGTGAGCTTACAGCGGCGCTCGGAACAACCAATCGCCGTCTAATGTCGACCTCCTCCGACTGCGAGCCCACGGTGGCCCCCACCCCCCGCTCGCCGCCCAAGTACCCGGACTTCTGCGGCCGGCGGAGGCTCCAGCTCGAGGTCCAGATCTTGAATCGCGAGGTCGGATTCCTTGAGGTAATCACTCTACTGCTCGATCGAGTTCCATTTTTTTGTAGGGTTGAAAAAAATTCGCTTTAGTGCGACTCTTGATGCTAATAAGCGCGTTGGTTGGTAACTCATTTTTTTTATTTAAATTTTTATTAATTTTTAAATTTTCATGGGAAATAGTAACTTATTATTTATTCTGCTTTTGTTGTGTTGATTCTAGATCATAGGTTGTTAATTCTTATGACGACTTCTTCTTGGTCAGATCAAAATGGCGTCTTGGGATCAAATTAATTTTTTGTTGTTTCAATTTCATCAGGGAAAAGTATTTAATTTTATGAAAAATTTTCTACATGATAATTGTATATATAACAATTTAGAAGGGGAAAGAGAAGAAAGTGGAGAATTGTGGTAGTATGGGCAATGGCCATTGATTTTTGTAGGAGTAGCGAAGAAAGTTGAATGTGCTAAAGAGATGAAGTGATGGAGAGTTCTAAAGAGGATGATGAAAGACTCAATGCTACAGCTAAAACTTTTGTTATGTTAATTTCCCACCGTGGTATTTAGTATTTAGTATGTTTCTATGTTAGTTCATTCGTTTGCGAGGGATATTATTATTCTACAACTAAAACTTTTGTTTAAGAAAGAGGACGGAGAAAGGAATAAGAATCAACTCAATGCTGCAATTGTGTTAATTTCCCACTGTTGTAATTAGTGTTTTACTTTGTTTTTGTGTTAGTTCAATCGGATGCGAGGGATATTATTATGCTATAGCTAGAAAAATTTGTTTGGTTAATTTCTGAGTAACGAAACAGGACGAAGAAAGAGGGCAAAGAAAGGTATATCAATGGACTCAATGATAAAGGTAAAACTTTTGTTATGTTAATTTCCCACTGAAGTATTAAGTATTTTACTTTGTATGTTAGTTCATTCCATTGCGAGGAATACTATTATGCTACAGCTAAAACTTTTGTTTCGTTAATTTCTGATTAATGAAACACAAGTTCCATTAGCTTACTGCTTGAGCTAAAATAACAAAGGACTCGATGATCCTATTTTATTATTTTACTTTACCCTTTTACCGTGCGTGTGCATTGTTATACAAATCGTAGGTGCAGGTAGTCGAGTAGAGGACTTTGCATTTCACCTTGACTTGCATATATTCTCATTAGGCATTCATTTGAATTTGTGTCTTGGATTGATCAGGAGGGATTGCTGAAACCTCATTCTTATCACTTCCTAATCTTTTTGCATGTTGACTGAAATCTCATGAAATTCTAATGTTAAGCAGGATGAACTACAAGCACTGGAAGGGCTTCCACCAGTAGCTCGATGCTGCAGAGAGTATGATTCACCAATTCGTTGTTTTTATGGATTTTGCTGTTTTTTTTGCCTTGTGCTTATTTAGAGCTCTCCATTAGCAATTGTTTCTGAGGTAAATTGAAAGTATAGTTTAAATCCAATAAGATAATACAATTACAGTTAAAATTGGCAGTAATCATGCCTATTGCATTATCATAATTTCTTTTTATTTCTTGGTTTTGTTGAAACTTGAATGACAACCTTCTTACATCATTACATGACATTAATGATTGTCCATACTACAACTCTGTGGCCTGTGATAAACTTGTTTAATAAATAATCTTATATGTTGAAATTTTTCTCTTAGTTGTTTAAACAGTATATTAAACAGAAAAATTACATCCAAGGCGCTTTCCAGCAACTATGTCTGCTGGACACAAACATGGGTTCACTTGGTGGCGAAGATGTGACTGCAAGCTTGGGAAATTTATCATAAATTGTGAAAAGAAATAGATTATGTCTGTATATATTTGTGATTGTGTAGGCAAACCAATAGTGGTTGTCTAAAGAACTTAGTGATTCTCTTGATAGTACATGCTCTTTTGTAACTTTCGTAGGATATTAACACAGATGAATAATGCCAATCCTTAAGGAAGAAGTAGATTGTGCATAGAAAAGAAGAATTATGAAATTTGCTAGGGTTTCAAACAGATTGATTCAGTATTATAATTTACTTACAGCTTCTGTACTCTGTTATGATTTTTCAGGGTCCACGAATTTGTAGGAACAAATCCAGATCCATTAGTACCCCTGTATGTTGCCTCAGCTTTTTCCTTATGCCACAGCATTTGTATCTGTTACATTTATTGACATTTTTCATTTCTTCTAGCCAGAAATAAAAAGAGACGCAGATCCTGTCGTTTCTGGAGATGGCTCGGGTACTTTCTGATATCTTTGGCCACTAACTGTTTTTCTATTTTTTCCCCTTAAAGCTCCTAATTTAGATATCCTTCCCCACCTTTCTCAATTTATAAAAAATCATATCTTAGCTAACTACATTAACGAGCAAAGTGCATGATGAAAATTATTTATTTCAAATGATACCGTCAATGACATAAGTGGTCTGCATTTTTTATGAATGTTTGATTTGCCAGCTAACCCAAGTTGAGATCCCAGAATATCTTGACTAGTGCCATCCACAAATCAGAATGCTAGATAAGTGACATGGGATGACAATAACAGTTCTGAAGAACATAACCATAGTCTATTAAGAAGATCATAGCCTTATACTACAAAACTCTTCATCATACCACTGGTAGATTCTTGGACAAGGCTGTTACAAATATACATACATGCTTGTGAATTTCCCGTTTACTGCATGCTAGTGGATTTCTAAGATTATTAGAGTGTCGAGGACCATTGTGATCAAGGAAGTGTACGAGATAAGCGGCAAGCACAACCCTGCAAAAAAAAATGGTGGAAGAAAAAACAGTGGACGATGCATCGTTATGAGCACACATGTTTTAGTGTTGTAGTCTAATAATTTTACCGAGAAGAGATGATGAACAGTATCTTATATTTACGACCAATGTTCAGTTTAATCAATCTATACACTATTTTCTGAGGGTGTTCATTGAGAAATTGTGAGTTTGAGTCAGGATGGTGATCTAGGTATGTTGGATTGCATCTGGCATCCAGTTCAGTGCAGATGCCCTATTGCCTACAGGACTGATAGTTTTCAGATTATCCATGTAGCTCTAATTAGGGCATATAAGAATTGTTGGAGCATAATTTATACTGTGTTTTAATATCTTGGGAACGTTGTATATTTCTCAATGAGGTGGTGAGATGTAGAGAGAGCTAGAGGACCAATGCAGATGCAGGATAAGCTAGATAAAAAATTTAAGTGGCATTTATCAAGGTGGACGATCGTTAGAGATCACCTTGGAGTTTATATAATTTCTATATATCTTAGATTGGTAAATTTCTTCTTTATCTTTCTCCCCTTCTTTAATAACGATCCATGTATATTTGTTGTTTCATCTTATTGTTTTTATCTTCTTTAACCCTTCTGTGAATGGTAAAATTCTAAATATTTTAAATATATTTCTATGTATCTTCTTTAACCCTTGAAGTTCATGTATTTTCTATATATTCTAAATTAGTTTTATTAATGACCCATGTATATTTGTTATTTCCTCTTATCTTCTTTAACTCTTCAACCATGAAAATTTTGATTTTTATAATTGAAAATATGCTTCAAAGTAACTTCTCTTTGCTAAAAATGATTCCCAATCCACTGTAACTCACAAATGCATACTAGCAAACTATGACCGCACTGATACAGATACTAGATACAGCACAGATAGGACACAGTATCGGTGCATTGATATGTAACGCAGGACGGAAGCGAAATTAGAGTTTGCAGTGGAGAATTAGTATATAAATTAGGGTTTTTAGACCTCACATCCAGATAAATCACACGACCACTCTCTTATGAATTCCTCATGGGAAAGATTTGGGAAGAGGCAAATTACATGTACTCAATTTTCATTAATCATCTCTCTCTATCTAAAATCAAAGCTATAAAAAATATTTATAGTAAATTACAAGATAAAAACAAATATCTAAAAATTCAAGATCTAACTAAATTCCTAATCAAATCAAATTTAACTAAATCCAATCTTATCTTTATCAATTCTTCTGCGCTTAGAAACATTCACCACGTGGTGAATGACGGCAAGAAGAAAGTTAAGTACGGTCAATTGTAATTGATCAATCTTTCCAAGATTTAGCAAACCTTTCTACTTAACTAATTATAAGAAAATTGAACAAATCGGTAGCTAAATATATGCTGTTTTATATTCTAATGGTGGCGACAGCAATAGCTGTGGAAGGATCGTAGAGAAATTGAAATCGGTCACTTCTGCAGAAAATGAAGAATTTGTAATGTGAGCTGAAGAGACAAAGTAAACGTGATCTTTATGAACATGGCTATTGAGTATTTCTGTAGTTGGCTTTGATAGAAAAATCGGATTAACATTTGGACATGTGACGAGCTCTATGATGGTTTCGGTCTCAACTATAATATTACCACCTAAATTTTCGGAAGCTAATGTATCGGTATCTGGACCTGTAATAGAAAAATCAGATCAATAACATCTGGACTTGTGACGGACTCTATGATGATTTTGGTCTTAACTATAACATCACTACCTAAATTTTCGGGAGATGATGTATCAGTATCTGGACTCTTAAAAGGGCATCATGTTGAACACTTAATGGAAGGACATTGGTGAGCCGAGTGTTTGTATCCTTCACACTTTGGGCATTATTTAAAAATAAGAAACGGAACATACCGTGCATGAAGAAAAACTTGCAACCGGTTCCAAGTTGAACAGGATCTATAGTTGTTGAGGTACCAATCAGATGTTAGAAGCTTCTCCAGTCAACTTCAATTTAACATAGTTGTATTCTTGCTCTGAAATCAAAGGAAAATAACGGAAAAATTGCTCTAGATATTTTTTTCAATTTTCATAACTATTAGGGTCATTGTAACCGTGGAAATAGAGGACTGCATCATTTATATCACACTCAATTTGTTTGAAATCAGCATCAGTGTTGATATATTTTTTCCAAAATATGAATCTCATGATAATTAAAAAATTTTAGAGCATAGAGTTTAAAATATACCAAGGAATTGTGTTGTATTGACTATGGCTCGAATCCGATGGGAACCGAGCTTCAAACAGCCTCCAAAATCACTATCAAAAGCTTAACGGGTCTGCTGGGGCTTAACAAGTCTTTTACTGCCTATTGGATCCACTGGGTTATCAAGTTGAAGAAGCGGATTGGGTCGGAGCTTGTAAGTTCCTGGTTTGCTCTGTTGTTAGAGTTGTTGCTACTGTTGATCGGGAGCGTCGGTGGCTGATCACTTGAGTGGTTGATGGAGTCTCTGGAACAAATGGAGGAGGAAGAGGAGGTTTTCGGAGGAAGGTGGTGATGGTTGGATGTTGACATGAGGGTGATGAAGAGGGAGGAAGGAATGAAACGGTGCTCGGGTGTTGTGGAGGTGGAGGTGGAGGTGGAGGTGAAGGCGTTGAGGGGTGCTGATTGAAGATTGAAGATGAGGGAGGGGATGGTTTTTTTCGTGTCAGATATATACCTGACATGACTATGATAAATCTACAATAGATTTTTTTATCTATTTGAGGGTATGTTACAGAATCTCTTTAAAAAAGAAGGGTGGTGGAACAAATCTAAGATGTACTTCAAAAAAATATAGATAAACAAACTGGGGCGACTTGTAAACAAGAATACAAATCGGAAGTTAAAATTCCTGAAACATGGAGCTTTCGGAGCAGAAGGAATTTATTAATTGGACTCACCATACCTACTTGATCAAGATACCAATAAAATAAATTACACTAAATAACTTCGGAAATAAATTCCAACATGAAGAGCCAAAAGCGGTCCAATTAAATGAATGTAAATACATTATGTGATATCAAGCATGTAAACTCGAATTTCAGTTTTATGTGAACATTTCAAGCAGCTATACATTCTGCAAGATCCGTCATTTTGTAAACCTTGCTACTCTGTTTCAATCAATTAGTAGCAACTATACATTCTGAAACACACGAGTTTCATTTTTTTTTTCCCCCACAGATCGAAGCTGTGCTATTGCTTTCCGTGCATTTGTTGCTGTACTGGATGTTCCCATCGGTGCAAGAAGCCTAGCTGCAGTTGCTGCCCAAATCCGAAGAATCTGTGCTGCTGCAACTGCCACTGCAATTGCCTCCGCTGCTGCTACCCTGAAACTCCCTGCTGCCAAATGCCCGCTTCATGCTGTTGCTGGAAAACTTCTTGCTGCTGCAAATTGCCAGACTGTTGCTCCTGCAACCCCCGCTGCTGCAAATTGCCAGGCTGTTGCTCCTGCAACCCCCGCTGCTGCAAATTGCCAGGCTGTTGCTCCTGCAACCCCCGCTGCTGCAAGCCTCCGAAATGCTGCAGCTGCCGAGGAACAACCTGCTGCAAGAGGCCGAGCTGTTGCTGCTCTCCGACCATCTCATGCCCCGAGTACTCGTGCGGCTGTGTCTTCGATTGCCCTAAGTGTAATGAGGTACATCTCTGTCCCAAGTGTAGTAAACCCTGCTGTGTCAGTGGATGCTTATGTTGATATATGCTTGTGATTTTTGTAATTTTGTTTACATTAGTATTGTATGGCCTTGTATGTTATAATATATTCTCACTCATGATATTCAATATAAACAGTTTTGTTCCAGAAAATATGGCTGTATAAACCCATGTTTTCCCTCAAATTCATTTTTCTATGCTAAATTTTTTTTGCTTTATAATTAGTTACAATTATTTTATAGATTCATGGAAATCATTATAAACTATATTAATTGTTGTTTCATATTCGATGCCATTTGAATATGAGACTATTATGAGTTAGGGGTGTTACAATAATACCTTGATGAGATAGGAATGTGAATGTGTGCACTAGCTTTCTGCATGTTTTTTTTGTTTTTTTTGGCCCTTGAAATTGTGAATGATGAAATGAAATCTGTCTCTCATGGATTTATTGGTGCTGCACTTTTTTTCTTGGTAGGAACGAGTTGTGATAGAATACGTCTTGTTTATCTCGACGAAATGGGAGGGATATCCATCCCAATGCCAAAAATATTTACCATGTTTAGTAGTTTCTCGATGGCTTCTCTTGCATTGCCTGGAATGAGTGGTTTTGTTGCAGAATTAGTAGTATTTTTTGGAATAATTACCAGTCCAAAATATCTTTTAATGCCCAAAATACTAATTACCTTTGTAATGGCAATTGGAATGATATTAACTCCTATTTATTTATTATCTATGATTGGATAGGTTGATTTTGTGATGAATCGTAAAAGAAAAAGGACCCTTTTTTTCAACTTTTTGAGAATTTTTAGTTTCAGTTTTAGCGTTTTTATGAATCTTGGTGCCGATATGCGTATTGGCCCAGGTCTCAATATCGATATTATTTCTAAGACAAAAATGAAGAATTCTACAATCAAAAAATTTTCTATCCATATTTTTGTCCATATCAATAATAGATCCTTTTTCTAGATAATCACTAATAGATATACTGTCGAGCGAACCGCACTCCTTCGTATACGTCAGGAGTCCATTGATGAAAAGGGGTTGGGGAAAGCTTGAACCCAATTCCTACAGTGGTGGATATAAGCGCAATTGAAATTCCTGGGGAGTTATACATTTGTGTATTGATAAGACCATTCACTATTTCTTGAAGCTCGATCTCCCCCCCAGATGAACCATATAGCCAAGAGAAACCATGAACCAGAATAGAAGAGCTTGCCCCACCCATGAGTAAATATTTCGTAGTAGCCTCATTAGACCGTACATCTCTCTTGGTATATCCAGATAATAGGTAGGAACATAAACTGAAACATTCTGGAGCTACAAAGATAGTTATTAAATCGTTAGCACCACATAAAAACATTCCTCCTAGAGTAGCTGTTAATACGAATAACAGAAACTCTGTTATAGCCATTTCTGTACATTCAATGTACTCTACGGATAGAGGAATACATAGAGTTGATCCGGACCGGGTCAAATTTTAGTCTTTTCTAAATTAAATTTTAAATTCAGAAATAAAATTTTTATTTTTAATTCAATATTTTGTACATGATGGTTTAAAAATTGACGCATGAATGCGTCCGTTGCCGTCCCTGAATATATATTCAATGTGGAGAAGATAACATCATGCACTAGCTTTTCAGACGTGGAATTGTTCTGAAAAAGCATTGCCATTTTGAATTTGGAAACAGTGGGCATTTTGTCTGGTGAGTCATAAAGATATATGCAAGTAGTAAAATATGCACAGAAACTAATAGTAACATGAGGAACTTTGTATTTATTTTCTTATTCTAGATATGAATATGAAAATAGATATTTTCTGGATTCTAAATTTACTATCCAAACAACAATAACAACAACAAAAATTAAAAAGAGAAACGATATCAATTCTCAATAACTATATTTTTACCATAAAAAAAATGCTTCTTGATGCAATACAAAATATTAAATCAACTTTATTATCTATATTGTTATTAATAATCCTCTGAATTTGGATGTTATCAAGATATATAGGATACTATTAGCACTATCCACATTCATACCATAATTTTTAATTGAGCGGATACAAATATCCTTAGTCATGGAAGTATGGATACAAATCTGAATACAGATCGAATTATTTGTATTTGTTTAGATCCTAGAGGAAGGTGTAAATATACAAAATTAAAAAATTATTGGGAAAAATGGAAAGTAATAGAAATGCGAGGACTAATTGGGGAAATTGTAAAACCCTCTCCTATTATACCTGAAAATGAGTTTTTTAAAAAATTACTATCTTATTCCAATAAATAATAACATGATTGTTTTAAAGATAATAACTATTTTAATATATTTTATTGTTTAGATTTAACTTAAATATCATTTTATTTTTATTATATGATACGGAATGTTGGACTATAAAGAAACGTCATTCACAGAAGATAAGTGTAACAGAGATGCACATTCTCCGCTGGATATGCGACAACACTAGGAGAGATAAAGTGATAAATGAACATATTCGTGCTAAGATAGGTGTAGTTTCTATCAATGAGAAGATGCGAGAAAATCGCTTACGATGGTTTTGTCATGTGCAATGTAGACCTGTAAATGCACCAGTTCGACGAGGGAGTTTATCAATGTAGGACAAGTTAAAAGAACAAAGAGAAAACTGAAGAAAACATGGATGGAGATATACGAAAATATATGAATTCTAGAGGTTTAAATGAGGAGATATTACTTGATAGAAATGAATGGAGAGGGACTATTAAAGTGATTGATCCGACGTGATTCTCTTTTTGGTTCGTGTAACCTACTCCAAATACTCGAGTTAAAAGGTTGTTGTTGTTGTATCATTAAAAAAAAAAAAGAATTGAGATGAAATATATGAGATAGAATTAGTTTTTAAAATCCAAACCACAAAAATTCATCTTACCCAATAACCCATCTTACCCTATGACCCTATCTTACCAAAAAAACCTATCCTTCTTGTTATTCTTCCTTACATAAAAAATAAAAATAAAATAAAATAAAATAAAAAACTTAGTATGCTTAAAACATTGTCTTGGAAGATGAGAGAACTTGGAATTTGGACATCAACACTTTTTATCACCTTAGCTCTGAAGAGATTCACCCGGATTGATGCAAGTGCTATTTCACCGTTCTCTTTGTACATACTCTAAATTTCTTCATTCTCGCTTTGTTTCTATTATATATATATATATATATATATATATATATATATATATATATATATATAATTCTCTATAAGAAAAAGTGCAAGTGCTAATTCTAAATTTTTCTTTTGTTCTTTTATTTTGATTTAACGAGGACAATAATAGAAAAACAATAGAAATTATATATTAAAATGGATGAGTTTTCTTTGAGTTTGATTAGTAATTCAATTTAGATAATAATTCGAAACAGTATCGGAAATTGAGTCACGAACCTTGGACTTTTATATTTGTTACATTAGATGATTGTATGATTTAATATCATGACTTTCCCTTCAAATTGAACCGATATCTGTTACGGTTGTTCTTTTAATTAAAAAGGCTATCTGAAGACGAAGGGAGCGAGACCGAGTCTAGCTAATCCAGACGGGGAGCAATTAAGAGATGTGCTTTTCCTGCTTTTAACTTCTTACGACTACGAAAGCTTGTTCTCATAGGGTACTAATTTTCTCCTTCTTCATCTTTTTCATCAGATATTGTTTCTTGAGTTGTGGCTCTTGTGATTTCTGCTAAAATTTGACTAAATTATGAACCTTTTTGTAGCTGCAAAACAATCGGCCCAAGCCCAGCCCAGTAAATTCTAATTTTTAAAGGTTTAAGGGACATATATGTAAAAACCCCTATAAATTAGTGTTCAATATTATCGATATTTTCGATTTTCGAGTGATATGCCGATATTAATAAAAATGAAAAAACAATTTGCAGTTGCTCATTTGATAATCAAGCTCATTTGATAAACAAATAAGAGGGGCCACCAAACAAAAAAAAAAAAAAAAAAAAATCACACTTCTAAATGACATTAAAATTTTACTTTAAAGGCCCAAGCATCAATCAGCATTCGAAGAATTGAAGCAATTTGGCAACGCACAACTACAGTGATGGAATGCTTGGGGCAAATCTTATACAGTAGATTATAAGCAAAACAAATTTCTTTGAGAGGAGCGAGGCTGAATTCTCTCTCTCTCTCTCTCTGTCACCAAACTCTCACAACACTGATGATCTCCAAGAACACGAGATCGGGCTCCTGACTCGACGATGATCAGCGTTGCTCCACTCCAGCCAGCCGAAGGCCGCATCCGACGACACCCCCCCTCTCTTCGAACTGAAACTAACGCTATACTTCAGCTTGTCGCCCGCAGCTCTGAACATGAGCCTCTTCGGCTTCACTGACACACTGACACCCGCTGGCGCGGCGTACGTCACGCTGTACAGCGAGCCAGCAGGCCCGACGTTCGTCAGCTCCCTGCTGTACTTCACACGCGTGCGCTTACGTGTGAAGACGACCGAGAACGACGGGTAGTTGAGATTGCCGGGGTCGGACAGCTTCTGCGAGCAGGTTGCGTTGGGGTCCTTGGAGATGGCCTGGACTTGTTCGGGAGTTGAGCCCGTAGCACAGAGGAAGGCAACGTAGTCTTGGGTGGTTAGGTCGTAGACGAGGCCAGGTGAGAGGGCCTTCTGGGGGTCGACGTGGCCCGAGCCGTAGGCCAGAGGGGTTGCGAGGGAGCCTCCGGCAGCGTCACGTAGGGGGGAGCCAGTGTTGTCGACGGTGTAAGAGGTGGTCATCAAGGCGGACTTGATGGCCGCTGGGCTCCAGTCGGGGTGTGCAGCCTTGAGCAAGGCAGCCACGCCGCTGATGTGCGGGCATGACATGGATGTTCCTGCAGCCATTTTATTGGATTGTCATAGCACATACTATTAGGGAATTTCATTTTTTAAATGAATAGGACGGATCAAGAATTGACCATAATTTTATATAAATGTTAATTTTGCATATCACATCACGAATAAAATTTCCATTTGTATAAATATGCCATTTTTTGCATAAATAACTAAAAAATAAAATTTTTTGTCATTCATAATACATTTTTATCTTTTACTGTGTTTGCTGATAGATTTTGAATTAGGGGTATTTACGTATATATCCCTTACATCTTTAAAAATTAGAATTTAGTCCTCTAAATCTTTTAAGTTACTACAATTTAGTCCTATCGAACTAAAATAACGATTCAGTTCGGAGACTAAATTGTAGTAATTTAAAAGATTTGGAGAACTACATTATAAATATGAATATTTAGGGTACTAAACTCTAATTTTTAAACATTTAAGGGACAGATATGTAAAAACCCCTTTGAATTATTGTTATTGTGCTAAAATGTCAGTCACCTAATCTACCAAACCATTTTGTTTCAAGTAAAGTAACTACAGAATATAATAATACATAATTCATCTTTCTATTACATCAACTAATATAGATTTTGAATTGTTGCTGTTATGCATAATAATACATAATTCATTTCGTTTCTGTTGATTAATCCTTCAATATTTATTTCGCTAATTTAGACAAATCCTAACATCATGTACACATTTACTTGTTGCTAGAACAAATATTTTAGATTAATCACTTATACTCCAATATTGTATTACACACCTCAATTACGAGGACGATCGGGTAGGGCCCAACAACTTTCTATTTTTTTTTTAAATTTTATTGATTGGTTAATAGTAAGTAGTAATAGAAAGTGCTTCTAACTTTCAGGGATTGTTTCACCAACGCGATCATGGAAAAATGGTCCATGAAAAGCAAGAGATTACTTTAAACCAATCGACCACTCTTCCATCTAAAAATAATATTCTCTTTCTACTATCGATAGGATTCCACAAAAAAACGTAGAATTCATCCCCTACTTTCAATGCCACTTAAGAACTAGAGTAACTTTCAACGATTGGCATGGGCGAGCGTCAAGTTATGCTCACTCTCTACTTTTCAAATCACTTTCCATGAACGAGTTAGTCTGTAGGTATATAGGTTGATATTGGAAACCTTGGTTCCAACATTTCACTTAGGGTGTGTTTGTTTACATGAAAGATACTATTTCCACTACAATCAAGAAGTAAATGAAAAATTACTTCTTATATAGTGATATGGCGTATATGGGAATCATCCTACACTATTGGCTTGAAAGAACTTAGAAAGTAGATGGTCAAGTAAAAAAAAATAATATTTTATTTATACTGTTATTATCATCATTCAAAAGTTATACTTTCGTACATAAAAACCAAATAAAATATTCTAAATCCAGTTTTATTTAGTCGATTAAATAACACTCCTTTCACTTCCTTATACACTTTCTTCTTCCATTTTGAAGAATTATTTTCTTCTACTTCCATTTTGAAAGTTGCTTCTTAATTTTTTTTTTCTTTACTTATATTACTTCTAGTGAACCAAACGCACTCTCATACGTAATGAGTCAGGACCCATTTCAGTCTGCCTCTTTTTAAATTTGTATAAATACATATCTCATACTCGTTAGTTTCTATAATAAATTTGACCATGGTTATTCTCACCTATAATCAACAAACTCCAAATTCACTGACTCATCACGGTTTAATAAGACTTTAGGAGGGGAGTTTCTAGAGGAGCACACCACTTTTCTTAGCAAGCCCACTAGACAGTGTAATTTTTGGTCAGTCTTTCAGCGGGCTCAGTGGGAAAATGGTGTGCTCCTTCGGAAGCTCCCCTTTAGGAGCCACCACTCATAGTTTAATACCAAACAACCATATTAACTAAGAATGTCCTATTCAACTAGATCTCACCAAACTATATAAGAATTAAACTAAAATGTAAATTAAAAACATACAAATCTACATGCAAGCAAATATATAAGCATAAAATTCCCAGAACTTAGTTTAGAAAAAAATATTAAAAAAAAAAAAATCTAGCAATAAAATTTAATAATTATAAACTCACCAGACATAATATTGAACTTGGACCTCCGGTTATCCTTGGGCAACCCGGTCGGTCCGATCGACCCCGACCACCCGGCCAAGATGTTCACTCCTGGCCCGATCAAATCCGGCTTAAGTATCTCCGGCACCACCGTGTTCGGCCCCCTCGAGCTGAACGCCGCCACCACGGGCGACGGCCGGACATTAAGGACGGTCCCTCCGAACGTCAGCAGAGCCCTCGGCCTCCGATCCGAAAGCAGGTACTCTCTGATCCTATCTCCTTCCTTCACCCCCACCGCCACCGCCGGCAAGAGGTGGCTATCCGCCACCAGCTCCTCCCCGCTGGAGGCAGTATTGGCTAGTATCATCCCAATGCCACCGGCATCCCTCACGACTAGCCCCTTCTCGACCCTCGCATTGATGCCTCTATCGCAGAACACGACCTTGCCCTTGACCAGCTTCGGATCTAGGGTTCCGGGCAAACATAGTTTGCTTGAGTTACTTGAAATTTGCTTACCTTTGCCGTACACGATGGGGACTAGTCCCCGCCCCATTCCTCTCCCGCTGTAGAGCGAGACTCCGGCGATCTTGCGACCGTTGCCGAGCACGGCGAAAGCTGGAAAGTCCCGATCTAGGGTTCCGGCACCGACCGTCGCGATCCACGGCGCGGTGTTGGTCAGGGTCGCCCTCCCCGGGCCGGAGTTCCCGGCGGAGCAGGCGACGAAGATGCCGTGCTGGACCGCGGCGAAGGTGCCGACCGCGGTGGGATCGCGGTGGTAAGCCGAGTTCCCGCCGCCGAGGGAGAGGGACAGGACGTCGACGCCGTCGGAGATCGCGCTGTCGATCCCGGCGAGGATGTCGGATCCGTAGCAGCCGACTGACCAGCAGACCTTGTAGACGGCGAGGCGGGCGGCGGGTGCCATTCCCCGGGCGGTGCCCGGGGCGTAGCCGAAGAGGCTGGCGTTGGCCACGGGCATCCCCGCGGCGGTGGACGCCGTGTGGGACCCGTGCCCGTCGTGGTCGCGGGGAGAGGCGTACTCCTTCTCCGGGGAGGCGGCGGCGGCGGCGGCGGCGGCGTGGAAGCCGCGGCTGAAGCTGCGGGCGCCGATGAGCTTCCGGTTGCAGAGTGAGGGGGAGAAGTCAACGCCGGCCTCGCATTCGCCCTTCCAGCGGGGAGGGACGGAGGAGAGCCCGGCGTCGGCGAAGGAGGCGAGCTCCGGCCAGACGCCGGTGTCGAGGACGCCGACGATGACGTCGGTGGGCGGGGAGGTGGAGGGGGTGGGGGCGGGGGTGGCGGGGAGGTGGAGGAAGTGGGGGGAGCGGGTGGTGTGGAGGGAGTAGAGGGGGTCGGGGACGACGGAGAGGACGGCGGGGGAGGAGCGGAGGAGGGGGAGGTGGTGGGGGAGGAGGTGGGCGGAGAAGCCATGGAGGGAGTGGGAGTAAGAGTAGAGGAGGTGGCGGCGGGGGTCGATGGAGAGGGACTGCAGGTGGGCTTGGTACCAGTGGGAGGGGGTCGGGTGAAGCGAGGGGCGGTATTGAGATGGGTTCATGAAGACGATGTAGGTGTGGTTGGAGGAGGCTAAGGGGGTGAGAAAGAGGAGGAGGAGGAGGAGAGAGAAAGAGATTGTAGGAGGAGCCATTGTTGTTAGTTGGGGTGCGCAGGGGAAGAGGACAATGTTTATTTATAGGTGGTGTTGTTCGAAATTAGAAGAAGAATGGATAAAGAATCACATTGCTTTTCTTTTAAAAAAAAAAAAAAAACACTGCCCAATTCCTCGCTTATTTACTTAAAAAAAATTTAAAAAAAGGATTTTTTTTCCCAAAATACTTATGTTTTCTAATATATATCCCCGTCGAAGAAGAAAGAGTGGTTTTAAGCTATCTATTAACAATAACTATGTTAATTTAAATTTTCAAAAATGTCTTAAAATTGTTAAAAAGGATATTAAATCAAGATTTCAATTGTACAACTTCTTCATATTTATTGCTCAAATAAACATGCCATAGTCAAATTGAATCAATAATTTTTTTATAATCTCCAAGGAATATCGTCAAACTCACGTACTTTTTCTGGATTGTATAAAGGTTGGCTACTGAGTTTAAAGAAAAAGGAATTTTAATTTATTCACAAATCAAATATCAAATAAGAAAAAAAATATTTGTCTAATGCAAATGAATGCAACAGAAGAACCAATTGGGAGCTAGAATTCGAGAAGCTCGTCCGCCAACGTATTCTCCGTTATGTCTCTTGCCGTGTGAATAGAGACCCATCACTTTTCTCACGCCGACAGTGGGAACTGCGAGTGGATCTTTTCACTCTCTTTTTAAAATACTTATTTGTTTTATTTAGTATTTTGTTTCGAGAGTCCCTCGCTCACATGGGGATGGGGATTCGGTTGTGGGCCCCCAACAGTCGGACCCCCCACGTCCCACGACAGCCGCGCATATCAGGGCGCCACTCAATGCCTCAGACCGCACCTCCGGTAGTTTTCTATTTTAAAGCCCGTTACTTGGGCCTTGGTGCGGGCCAAAATGGGCCACGTCCATACTGTATTCGTGACATAAATTCTCTTTTTTTTTTTTTTTTGGTATTTTACAAAAAATATAGATTGCAAGTAGCTATTCCCATTTGGATCAATATATACATAGTATTTGCAAATTTTGGGAAGTGGAGGACTTGCTTACAATTTACTGAAGAAAAAGGCATGGAGAATTTCTAAAGGAGCACACCACTTGTCATGGTGATCACACTTTCCTTTCTCTTTCCTTCTCATAAACCACGATCCTCTTTCTCAAAAATCCATCGCATATGTTCTCTGATCTCTGCTCTCTCGATCTAATCCGCTCCAATGCATTCCACAACCACGGCCCTCCCATTTGCTCCCCCCCCAACACACACACAAAACTCTCCTCTCCCACACTCCAATACAAAAAAAAATAATACAACTTGAGATCTAATTCCGAATGGAAAATAATACTATTCAGCATCTAACTCCGAATAGAAATATTCTTTTAGGGGATGGAGATGAAAGACAAGGACAATATGGTTCGAAATTTTCTATGGTAAACTTGTAATATAAGCATCTTAATGGAACATGTTCCCTAGGATAAGTGGTGTCTTCCTTTAGAAATTACTAAAGGGCTGCAAGATTCAAAATTTTGAAGGTGACCTCATAAGACCAGTTCCCATCACACACCAACTTCTACAGTCAAGCCCATAATTACCTGCCCCCATATTGAATTTTCAAACCCCAACGGCTAAAAATCCAACGTCTAGCTGGTTCCTTAGATGTGCGCCCTCTAGCCATGAGTCTTTATTCCAAATACTCAGAGTAGTCTACATAAACCAAAAGACAATCATGTCGGATAGCTGATACTGATATTTCTTCTCCAAACGGAATTTATTATTTGGCTTATATCATAATATATAATAATATTTTACTTTACCTATCATCGATCTACCACAACTCTCTACATTTATTCTAATTTGGAACAGACAATAAAATGATAAAGTTTTAAGCACAACGCTGACGGAGTTCATGAATTCATAAATTATTTAATTTTCTAATCCTGAAATTTAAAAGGAAATGGTATTATTTTCTTAGTGGTGGATATTGTTGGAAATAAACTATAATCATGCTAGATTATCAAGAATATATAGACAAATACCTGGATCCATCTGTTGGTTGACCACTTTTTGTGATGCAGAATTGGTTGGCAATCTACTGAAAATAGATAATAAATAACCGGGTGATTTGTGGTCTTCCTCAATTAAATCTCCTTAATTCCTCAATGGGACAGCAGCCTCTCTTCCTGATGGGGAGAAGAGAAACTTTACGTGATTTAATATCTCGGGGACCATAACCTATATGGTCTATATATACTGTTCAAGTAGGGTTCCCATAATCGCCTTGCTTGGTCAATATGTGGTATCTACTCATTCATCCCATATCAATTACAGCTCATTAAGCCTCATAAATTGCATTGACCCATTACATTCCATAACGATTCATTTAAATAGCTAATATAATTGTATAATAAATATGTTGACCCACTATTATAAGAAATAAATATTTCCTAACAGATATCACTTAAGAGCATGGCATGTTCATATGTGGAGCATCCAGAGAGCTTGGGGCAATGGTCTTGTCTCCAGTGGTATCGGTCCTCGGTCCTTTAATTTGTAAGAAATTTTGAATTTTGATTTCGGATAGAAATTCAATTTGGATAATATTGCAAAAAAAAATAAATTAATAGAGCTCGCTAAAAAAACGAAATAGAGTAATTAAGCAAGAAAGCTCTATTTGGAAACCGACAAGTCTTGCACTCATGCGACACATCACACGGAACAATTTGTTCTTCCAAATCTCAACCCAGAGATTATACGATTCGATCTCAACAAAGAAAAAGATAGCCTCTATATCAACTACCAAATTTTATCACACCTCTCCGTCTAATCAGTTCTAAAGTACTCGCTCATATCAAAAACGATGTTGTGATAAATAATTTTGTAATTGTTTTCTTTAATCAACAAATAAATTTTATTTTCTAGTTAATCGTAATGGGAAAAATAACTTCACGGCCATAAAGTTATAGATATCATTACTGTAACTAATCGTTATATTGCTTGTAAGTCGACAAGCAAACCTAACATTTCTTTAGATGTTGCAAGCATATATCGATGTAAATTTAGAAAAGAATAATCTATTTTTAAAAATCTCAAATAACCTCATGAAAAGTACAATTCTAAACCTTTCACGTGGATTATATAAACAGAGAGAGAGAAAATGGAAAATTCACATACAATAAAGGGAGTTTCTTCACTATCGCTTAGATAGCCCAATAAAATTATTACACGTTGCGTTACTCAAGGTAACAAATAAAACAACTATCTTAAACACCATTTGAGTGGCGCCACGTGTAATCATTTTATTGGGCTACCTAAACGGTGAAAGAACTTCCTTCACCGCTGATGAATTTTCTGTTTACTATATATATAGAGAGAGAGAAAAATGGAAATAAGCTGACAGCTCACGCAACTTATCTGAGCTGTAGTTCATTTCCACTATCTCCAATAATATTTTTTAAAACAATTCTTTTGTATTATGTTCTCAATCCCCTAGGGTTCACTCTTACCCAATTTCTTGAGTTTTAGTTTTGATTTGGTCCTCTATCAAGTTAACACAAAATTAACGGTTTTCAATTAATACAACATTTTATATGCAGTTGATGAAAAAGTAAATGAACTCCAAAATTTATAAAATTTAATGCGAAAGAAATTAATTAGATAGAGATAACAATTGCAAAAAAATATTGAAGAAAGATCATAGAATCGTTATAGTTTAGACGCTAGCTCACGTAACTTTTCCTGAGCTGGCGGCTCACCTACAGTAATCCCATATATATATATATATATATATATATATATATATATATATATATATATATATATATATATATATATATATATATATATATATATATATATATATATATATATATATATATATATATATATATCTATCTATACATATATATGTACATACATATATATATGTACATACATATATATATGTACATATATATATATGTACATATATATATATATGTACATATATATATATGTGTACATATATATATATATGTGTGTACATATATATATATATGTGTGTACATATATATATATATGTACATATATATATATATATGTACATATATATATATATATATGTACATATATATATATATATATATATATATATGTACATATATATATATATATATATATGTACATATATATATATATATATATATATATATATATATATATATATATATATATATATATATATATATATATATATATATATATATATATATATGTACATATATATATATGTACATATATATATATATATATGTATATATATATGTACGCCCGAAAATTGAACCTTTGATTCCATTACAAAATTGATGAATTACAATAGGAATTTAGATTACAAAAATTTCGAAGAATTACAAGAACGGGAATATTGGTGGATTCCCTTTTTAAGTGTGGGTACGGGTGGCGGTGGAGTCTTGTTGCTGCCTCCGTTGACTATCCAACTTGAAAGGGGATCTGTGAAGAAAACCTGCTCCTTCTGATCTCTCAACCCTCTGTGAAGAATTGCTCTGCCGGCTCCAAAGAAAAATCCTTCCCTTCTCTCAACTCCAATCCTGTATTTTATAGACTGAGAGAACCTCAAATCCGGATTGATTCGCTCCTGAAAAACCGGATCACGGAATATCAGCGAAGGAAACAAAATAAAGATACGGAAAATAACCCGCGGGTTGCCACCCGCGGGAGCTCCCGCGGGTGGCAACCCGCGGGAGACTCCCGCGGGTTGCAACCCGCGGGATCTCTCCCGCGGGTTGCAACCCGCGGGAGCTCCCGCGGGTTGCAACCCGCGGGAGCTCCCGCGGGTTGCAACCCGCGGGAGTCTCCCGCGGGATGTCCCGCGGGTTGCATCCCGCGGGATCCTCCCGCGGGTTGCAACCCGCGGGATGTCCCGCTGGTTGCAACCCGCGGGATCCTCCCGCGGGTAGCAACCCGCGGGAGCTTTCCCGGGTTGCACTTTTGGGTTCTCCCTGGTTTTCATATAATTTTTTATTTTATTTTATTTAATTATTTTTAGTGTCTACATAACCCCCTCCAAAGTTTTTGGAATTCTTTAATTTATTTGTAATGAATTTCAAAATACTTTGGATTTTTTCTTTTTAAGTGGGATTGTTTGTTATTTGGATCTTAGTTTGAGTAGGAATTAGCATTAGAATAGGAAAAAGATTTTAAATAAATATCCAAGTCCTGTTTGGACTCTAATCAAACTCTGATTTTGGTCAGAATTTTGATTCCTTTCCCTATTTGAACTCCCGCTAATTCACTATAAATACCCATAGATCTCCAACTTTTTTCTCATAATCAGAAAATCTCTCGTTCTTTTATTTTGTACGATTACTTTCTCCTTTCTCATGGCTTCCGCAGGTACTTCGCAACCACATGATTTAAATGCTGAAGATCGATCAGTGGGCGTTATCGCCGATGAGGATCGACACGCAGGCGTCACCGCCGCTGTTGATCTCTCTTCCCTGATATCAGGTAAACAAACGGTCATCCGTTTACTTTAAAATCGCTTTTGCGGTGCACGACTACACAGTGATGACCACAGGATTGATCACAAATCTCACAAATCTACCCTGTTCCTTTTTTTTTTTTTTTTTTTTTTTTTTTTTTTTTTTTTTTTTTTTGGATTAAAGTTTTTTTTTTTTTTTTTTTTTTTTTTTTACAGTTCAGTACTCGACGGATCCTTTGTCCAAGAATAATTATTTCGGATTTTCGAGCAGTCCGAATAATCAATCTCACTTTGGATTCGACGGTCACATCCCTTTGGTTGAGGAGCGAAGTAGTGCAGATCGACGACAGAAAATTATTAGCTGCAACCCACTCACAGCCCGTGAATTAATCACGGATTCCGTCTTCGAAGGCGCCCATAGACAGATTTTGAAGAAACCGCAATTTCTTTTTGGGGATGCTGTCAACCAACGAGACGAAGATTTATGGGACAACGCCAAGTGGTTGAGCAATGTTGGAGGTCGCCATATGTTTATCCCGGATCTGGAGCGCAGCTATTCTTTATCTTATCTGCAGCGGATTTCATATCCCCGCATGATGTCTTGGCCAATTACCCGTAGCAGTCATGGCGTTGCGACCGGGAGATTTAACAGAAACGGTCCATTTGTCGATGGCCCGGCAAAGTATGTTACAGGTCTGTTGCCCAGTAGATTCGGCAAAGACTTACCTGTTGGAGAGCACCCGAAACGAGCAGACACCTTTATGAATCAATTTTCGGATGCCCATGGTCAATTCCCAGCTCATGATTTCCGCACTCCTGGATGGATTCACTCCACTTCGCGATCATGGTGGTCTCGGATGACCCATTTCGTTCTGGAAAATTTCAAGACACGTTTAGAGAAGCTTGGCCTCTATCGTGCGGTGCGCAACGTGCAATTTGGAATTCCACATAGTTCTCCTCACTTTTTTTGCATACTGGAGATGTATAATCCGGAGACCAATACCTTCTTCACCCCTGTTGGAGAATTGGGATTTGCGCTTCACGAAATGCATGAGATTTCAGCATTATCCATAGGCGAAACCCCTTATGAGGAGTATGTTCCGAATACGAAGGAATTGCTTCGCCTCAAGGCTGTTCCTAATGCATACTCAACTTACTGGGAGTTGATGTGTCATTACAACATTTGTGCTGATATCTCCAGGCCACGAAATCAAGGGGCGCGCCAGGCCCGAAATCAAGGGGTGCGCCATAAGGTATGGGCAGAGTATCTATTTCAGAATCTGGAAAGATATGAGCGCAGCATCCAAGTACGGGTTGCTTGCGATATGGATATTGTCCATGAGAGGATTGGCACCTGCTTTGCAACTACCTACACTGCAGAATCTGATGAAGACGGGTTCAAAGCTCAGACTGTTTTCGAAAGTTATCACTACCAAGCAGCTTCCCCCATATCAGACAATGCTGTTCTCGCCGGATATCTAATGTTGTGGTTGAAGCGCTGTGTAGTGCCTACCTCGTGCCGCGAAACCGTTACTGTTGATGTTATTTACCCTGCAGTCCTGTTAGCGTTTGGCCAGCCTCTGGGGTTATTACCAGCTATGGTTTGCAGTTTGCAACGCGGCTTGAGGGACATAATTGCCCAATTTTGCAAAGTCCAACAGGCGGAAGATAAGGGTGGTAACACTATCTTCAAAACGCCTAATCCACGCATCGACCTGCCATTCACTTATCTAATGGCTTGGTTCGTATTACACTGTCCAGAATTGATGACTTCTCCTTCAGGACTTATTGATCATGCCATTCCTCATGTACAGCGTTTCGAAAATTGCTCATGGAATGGGAGGTACATGGCTAAGATTCGGCAAATCCTTGGGCGACATCAAAATTACCATATTTACCGTTGTTTCCCAAAATTTCTCGGAGGAAGTTATAGTAGCCAATTTGAAGATAGTTCTGGAAATGATGGCTATACATCCTTACCATCGGGTTGCTTCTGGTGGCTTATTAGCATCCGGCCAAGTCATCTGGTTTTTCGACAGGGTCGAGTTTGCCTCATGGAGTCCTATACACCCAGTCGCTTCGCACGTCAGTTCGGATATGATCAGCTATATGTTGGCAATCCGAACTCTTATCTCCGTCGTGAGGGAAATCTTCTCGAGGGTGCACGAGGATGGTACCATTTTGCGGCTGGAGGTACAAAGGCATCTTTTACCCTTCCAAGCCAGTCACCCTCCCTTTTTGCATCAATGGGATTCTGCAATTGGTATCATCTTGCAGATATTATCCCTGGCGACTATCAGGTTAATCATTCCTTCTTAAGGCATATTGAGGCATCGCATAGATCCTCGAAAAAGGGCTTGGCGCGTGAATCCCAATCCATAGGCGCCTCTCTTAGTCCTGATAGCAATGATGGCGATGGACAAGATGGTACTTCTACCCCAGCTTCTCCTCATGGAGGTAGATCCGCGTCGAAGCGCTCAAATCCCAGAGGAGTCAACGTTCCTCAAAAGAAGAAGAAATTTCAGGCTCGGGTTGACAATTCGGTTGTAGGACGAACCGTTAGTCGTTTCGGTCTGCCGACCACGACTCAACCGGATCGATCGACCACGAGTCATTCAGATCTACCAACCGCGACATCTGTAGTTCCGTCAATCGTTTCATCTAGGAATGATTTTCCTATTACCACTTCGATGTTTGCGTCAGGAGGACACTTGTCTACTACAACTTTTCCGGTCTTTTCTACTGTTACACCCACACCGACTTCTTCTAGCGAGACTGCCAGGATGTATGGTTTTGCCGCCTTCTCCACTCTTGAGACACCTGCTACCGTAAATCCAGTCCCTAAGGCTGCAAATCTTGGCAGGAGTGATCCAACTATCCCGGATAGAGGAGCTGCGGAGCCGACGGGCACTGCATTGGACAATAGTGCACTAGACGTCTTCTTGTCATCTCCCGGCGAAGCCGCTTTGCCTAGCTCAGCACCAAGACTTGTCTCTTCTGGTGAGCGTTTTTTTTTTTCTTTAAGGTTTGGACTTCATTCCATTTCTTTTTTAACGCATATTTGCTTGTATCTCAGGTGGTGAAGGTTCAACGACCCATGCCTCCCCGACTGCCAGATCAGACTCTTTGGATCTTGTGGACTATTCTGGTGTAAGTGGGGACATTTGTGACCTTGACGGTCTAGGCTCTGATGGAGAGTTTGATAGTGACTACTTCTATCAACCCAGCATGGACAAAGCCTCTCACTTCCCTTTGGAGGTCTCAGAGGCGGATAGACCTGAGAGATCTGGTTCTATTTCCATAGCCGCCACCAATGTAACCTTTCCACCAGGTATTTGCATACTCTCTTTTTTTTTTTTTTTGCACAAATCTTTTTGATTATGATACACGACCGCTCTATTTTTACCAGACGCAGGTGATGCTAGCGCACCTTCCATGTCTTCTGCAGAGGCTCTAGTAATATCTGTGAACACAGAAAGCCTTCTTTTGCCGACATGCATGGTTTCATCACATTCTGACGCCATGGAACCAACGTGCGGCGCATTAGCCACGCCGCTAACATTGGCGACCTCGACAGCAGAGGTGATGACCACTCCAGCGCGAGTTGCGACCAATTTATTAGATGCGGCGGCAACTCCATTGTTAGAATCTCACATATCATCAGTACTCCCTACGGTCGCTCCATCATTCATACATCCTTTACCTGTAATCTCAACAGATTTGAAGCAGAATTCGACCTCCGGCTTTAGTGAAAGAATCATCAGTCGCAATGTCGAATTCTTTCTTGAACTTTTTTATGGATGCATTGAGGAGATTCTCAACGGAGAGGATTCTCTGGAGAAGGTTCATCCTCTCATGGTGAGTCACCTAGACCATATCACGAGGATTGGAGGACCGCAGCGAGCAGCTCCTTATAGGGCTCGATGGGACGAGTTGGAGGTCCAATTGTCATTACTCAACAGTTTGCGCCAGGCCGATCTTGCCGAGATAGCAAACCAAGAAGTGGCTCGCTTACGAGCCCAAAACTTGGCTCTTCACGCCGAACTTCAGCAGAATATAGAATGTCAGGCCCAACTTGTAGCGGGACTCCGAGGTTCTTCAGAGAAGTTGACTTGGGACCTGACCCAGATGGAGGATGATATTGAACACCGCCGTAACTCCGTAGACCGCGAGCGGGAGATCATCACCAAGGCTCAAGCCTCAATTACTAATCTTGAACTTGAAATTCAAAATATTTCTGGCAGAGCATCTGAGATCTCACGGCAAAAGGAACAAACTGAACATGACATCGCTGTCGGCATCAGGGAGTTAGAAGAACTCCAAACTCAGGCTGTACAACAACCTCTCATGGATGAAATGGATTTGCAGAGGAGAGCTTTAGAGACAGCGAGAGAGAGTCTCCACCGACGGCTATAGGAAGTGGAAGATGCTTTGAAAGCTTTATCTCAAAAGTAATTGTTACTATTATTATTATTATATATATATATACATATATATATATATATTTATATTTTTCTTTTTCTTTTTTTATTTGTAATAATACAGAAAGAAAGACTTCGCTATGTGCTGCTGTATCATCATTATTATTATCTTTATCTTTTCTTTTATCCTTTCTTTTATCTCTTCTTTTTATACACTTTCATGTATAATAACTCAGACTATTCAGAGGTTCAGGACTTGATAGTGAGGGTTTTTTCAGATAAATTTAATCCTAAATGTTCAGCGACATATAGTGCGACCAATTAGGATTTACGAATATAGGCAGATGTATAATATTAACGTGCCTAAAGACAAAAAGTAAAGCAGAGGTTGGATGTTAACGTGCTTATAGGATGACAAGCGGAGGTGTAATGTTGACGTGCTTATAGGATGACAAGCAGAGGTACAATGTTGACGTGCTTATAGAATAGCAAACAGAGGTATAGTTTTAACGTGCTTGTAGTATCCTAACCGTTCAGTGACATCTAGTATGACGGGTTAGAAAAAAGACAGAGGTATTATTAAACATATCTTGGGGCTCAACCTATTCAGAGGATCTAGTCGTGATAGGAATGAAGGAGCTGACCAAACAGAGGTAATTGTTAACGTGTTCGGTCTCAAAATTCTGACTATCAGAGGTAACTGTTAACTTGATAGGAAAGATGATTGTCGTCAGAGAAAACTTTTAACCTAACGACCTAAAGAGATTATGTTCATCAGACGTTGTAACTTTAGATTTGATGAAGTATGATTTTTTTTTTTTTGACAAAGGTAAAATCTTATCTTAATAAAGAATTGATCTAATGTAAGGTTTTTAGCAAACCCCCAGCTATCAACGGATTTGATTAGCCTTTACCAACTACCGTTTGAGTTGGGCTAGCCATGCTATTCCCCTTAGCATGGTGAGTTGTCAAGAATTTCGTTTGGGCTTAAATGCCAAACTTTTCCTCTTCCCTTTGCCTTAGCAGCTTAGGGCAGTGATGTATTCTTATATTCGGATAAGAATACTGTTGTGACAGATTTGTCGTGGGATTTTTAGCAAACCCCCAGCTATCAACGGGTTTGATTTTGCCTTTACCAACTACCGTTTGAGTTGGGCTAGCCATGCTATTCCCCTCAGCATGGCGAGTTGTCGAGAATTTCATTTGGGCTTAAATGCCAAACTTTTCCTCTTCCCTTTGCCTTAGCGGCGTTGGGTGATTCATGCTTTTTACCCCCAGCATAGTGGGGTTGGCGAGAAATCTATTCTCTTCCCGTAGCCTTGTCGGCGTTGGGCAGTTCATACTTATTACCCCCAGTATGATGGGGTTGGCGAGAAATTTATTCTCTTCCCGTAGCCTTGTCGGCGTTGGGCAGTTCATACTTATTACCCCCAGTATGATGGGGTTGGCGAGAAATTTATTCTATTCCCGTAGCCTTGTCGGCGTTGGGTAAAATTTTTTTTTTTTATTTTAAGAATAATATTTTTTGAGAAATTTTCCATTAATGGGCGCCATCATTCGATCTCCATGCTGATTAATCAACCGGTATGCTCCATTTGAGTAGACTGTCTCCACTACAAATGGGCCTTCCCATTTCGGCTGAAACTTGCCTTTGGTTTTATGCGTGAGAATCATAGGACGCCTGACTGCTAGGACCAAGTCACCCACTTTAAAAGTTCGTTCCTTCACCTTTTTGTTGAAGGCCCGAGATATTCGCGCCTGATAAAGCTCGATTTGCTGTTGAGCTTTTAAGCGTTTCTCATCCAATGCTTCTAATTCCCGAAGTCGTTGGCCATGTTTTTCCTCGGTGGTCATTCTTGTAGCTAATGCCACCCGAAGAGAAGGAATCTGAATTTCTAGAGGTAGTATAGCTTCGCAACCATATACTAAAGAAAATGGTGTACTCTTTGTGGGTGTCCTAACCGTCGTGCGATAAGCCCACAGACAAGCCCCCAATTTTTCGTCCCAATCACGCTGACTTGAAGTGACAAATTTCTGCAAAAGCTTCACAATGGTCTTGTTGAATGCTTCAGCTTGACCATTTGCGGCCGGATTATATGGAGACGAAAATATGTTTTGTATTCTGAACTTATCACAGAATTTAGTATAGGCTCTGCTAGTGAATTGAGGGCCGTTGTCGCTGATGATCCGTCTAGGAACACCAAAGCGATAAATAACGTGGTGTTTGATGAAACTGACCACATCATTCGTTTTTACTTCTCGCAAAGGGACAGCTTCTGCCCATTTTGAGAAGTAATCGGTTATAGCCAGTATAAACCGATGTTCATGAGAAGATGGAGGAGCAATGGGACCAATGATATCCATTCCCCAAGTCTCGAATGGCCATGTAATTGTGGTTGGATGTAGGTACTCTGCGGCCTGGTGTATGTAGTTCGCATGTACCTGACATGCATGGCATTTCTTCGCATATGCCATGGCATCTGACATCATTGTCGGCCAGTAGTAACCCATTCTCTTTATCCGGTCTCCCAATTTAGGTCCCGGCTGATGAGCACCACAGGTCCCGTCATGCGCTTCTTTGAGTACTTCTTGTGTTTCTTGTTGTGATAAGCACCGAAGTAAAACTCCACCTGACATTTTCCGATATAAGGAACTAAGCTCAGGATTATAATAGAATTTTTTTGCTTCCTTTTTTACTTTTGCGGCTTCTTTAGGATCTTCGGGTAACATCCCGTAGAGCGCAAAATCGACGAATACGAACCGCCAATCTCTAGGTTCGAAGTTCATCCCTGACACATGGACCTCATTTGCCTCGAGTATCTCTTCAGGGCAAAGGAGCTCCCGGCTTCCAACCTCAACACTTTTAGTTGACTTAGCAGGGAGCGCTAATGTAGCAGCGAGGGACGCCAAGGCGTCAGCATATGCATTCTCGTGCCGTGGCACATAGTCAATATAAAATTCTTCGAAAGAGTCGGCAAGTTTTATTGTTGCTTTGTGGTAGGGTACGAGATGCTCATGTTTAACTTCGTATTCTCCTCTTACTTGATTTACTATGAGCTTGGAATCCCCATAGGCCTCTAAACGTCGGACCCCCAGCTGTTGGGCAATTCGCAATCCCGTTAATAATGCATTGTACTCGGACACATTATTAGAACATGGTTGAGTTAATGAATATCCTCGGGGGATCACATGGTTTTGCGGGGATATTAGAACCACCCCCACTCCAGCAGAGTTCTTTCTCGCTGCTCCATCAAAGAACAGCTGCCAAATCGGTTCTTTAGAGACCATATTGGCTTCCACTATCTCATCTGGAATATCCTCATAAAGTTTCGAGGATTGCGGGACAGGATGCTCTGCTAAGAAGTCAGCAATTGCTTGTCCCTTAATCGCCTTTTGTGGTATAAATCGCATGTCATATTGCGATAGGAGGATTGACCAATTTGCTAACCTGCAATTGAGTGACCCAGGCTTGGTCATGAGCACTCTCAGAGGATTTACCCGAGAAATCACATGGATTGTCTGGCCTACTAAGTAATGCCGCATTTTCTGAATTGCGAATACCAGGGCCAAACATTCCTTCTCTACTGGAGTATACCGATGTTCGGCACCTACCATAGTTCTACTAAGATAGTAAACAGCTTGCTCATGGCCGGAGTCATTGGTTTGGGCTAACAAGGCACCAAGTGAATGGTCCATTGCCCGAACGTATATTAAGAATGGTTTTCCCGATATAGGGGCTACCAATACCGGAGGCTTTGTGAGGTACTTCTTGAGATCTTCAAAGGCTTGTTGACAAGCTTCATCCCAAACGAACGACACCCCTTTCTTCGTTAGCCTGGTAAAAGGTTGGCACCGCCCTGAAAGGTTGGCGATAAATCTCCGGATATATGCTAGTCTCCCTTGTAGTCCACGAAGTTCTTTAAGGTTTCTTGGTGGCTGCATCTCTTGAATTGCTTTTACCTTTTCAGGGTCTAAATAAATACCCTTGGATGTAACAACGAAACCAAGGAATTTGCCACTAGAAACACCGAGAAAGGACTTAGTTGGATTCATTTTTAATTGGTGTTTTCTCATAATATCAAACACCGCTTTCAGATCCCGGAGATGATCATTTTTATTACGACTCTTGACAGCCAAGTCATCCACATAACACTCTACCGTTTTACGGAGATGCTCGCGGAAAATTGTGCTCATAGCACGCTGGTAAGTTGCACCTGCATTCTTCAGACCGAATGGCATGACTGTATAACAGTACACGCCTAACGGTGTTCTGAATGCAGTATGTTTCTCGTCTTCCGGACACATTTTGATTTGATTATATCCGGAAAATCCATCCATGAAAGACATTCTTTCAAATCCGCAGGTGTTGTCAATCATGACATCCGCTATTGGAAGTGGAAATTCATCTTTAGGACATGCTGCATTGAGATCTCGAAAATCGATGCAGATTCGGATTTTTCCATTCTTCTTGGGAACCGGAACGATGTTCGCTACCCAATCAGGATGTTGTTCTTCTCGTACGAAGCCAGATTGTATAAGCTTCTTTACCTCATCTTCGATTGATTCCATCAGTTCTGGACGGAATCTTCTCTGTTGCTGTTTTACTGGTTTCGCATTTGGCTTAATATTGAGTCGATGCACAGCAACTTGAGGATCTAAACCCGGCATGTCTTCATAGTTCCAAGCAAAGACATCTATGTATTCTCGAACGAGAGTCACCAGGGCGTCTCTTTCATTAGGAGGTAAACTCTCGCTTATAAATATGGGTTTAGGATTGGTTTCATCTCCCATATTTATTTGGACCACCTTATCCTCCGTAGGAGGTTCACGTTGCTCAAAACGCATGTTCCACTGGGCATCAAGATGCTTTACCAATGCTTCATCTTCTATAAGGGTCAGTTCATCGTTTTCATCTGGGGTTGGACTGACAGATGTCATGTTTACCGTCATCTCTCTGAATAATATACCCAGGTTGATATCCGAATCCCAATCGGAATCTTCCACATTCTGGCAAATCATATCTTCGATATCTGAAGGATCGGGTGTTGTGATGTATCCCAACCCCCTGCCAGTTTTGTGATAATAGTCCGGTTCTTTTCCTTTGGGTACGAATGAGGGAAGCGGATCCCGACGTCCCTTACCAAAGTTTAATCCGGGTTTATTGATGAAATCATATCCCATTTTTGCCATCATCCGGAATGACTTTAGTCCATAATGATAGAATTGAGGGGCTTCCTGAGCCTCACTCTCACTATCACTGGATGAGGCTATATGTGATTTAATTCTTCCAAAAAGAATAGGTTTTTGACCTGGTCGATGGGCCGGTACTTCGAACATCGCCCCATCTGCGTTTTCAATGTCTGGTTGTACCATCATCGATGACCTAATAGGCATGTGCATGGTTGCTAAAGTCTCAAATTCTGAGAGACTATCTGCATCCGTGCTAGTAGCTGAAGTTAAAGAATCAGTAAGAACACCAGGCAAATAAGCAAAGTTCAGATTCTCATTTATTTCCCACTCGCCTTCATCACTGGCGGTGTCATTTACATCTAGCTCATCAAGATTAATTACAAGAGGTTCAAAGCCTTCATTGGCAAAAAACACTCCTGACTCAGTATCCGCTTCATTTCCACTATCACATTCATCGTGTAGTGGGGGGTCGACCTCAGCACTTTCAGCATACAGAAGGGCGTCTACGAAGTAGTTTTCAACACCCTTGAATGGCTGTTTGTCAGCAATCAAAGTATGCACTTCTCCGTCTTCATCCACGTACTTCATGCATTGGTGCAGGGTGGATGGGACGATCATATTAGCATGAATCCATGGTCGTCCTAAGAGAATGTTATAAGAAGTGTCTGCTTCGATCACGTAACAGGTCACCTCGCTTTTAAGATCTCCGATCTGACATCTGAGCCTGATCTTTCCCAGAGGGTGACTGCCATTGGCATTGAAGCCAAAAATGGCAGTATTAGTTGGAGTCAGTTTGTAGTGAGGGATCCCAAGAAACTGCATAAGCCTCCGTGGCACAATGCTCAAGGCAGAACCCGGATCAATCTGAATTCGACCAATTTCCGCTGAACCAATATACCCGGTATAGTACAGGGGCCTGTTGTGCTTAATATTCTTCAGCTGCATGTCCTCTGGTGTAAAAGTGATATAAGGGGCGTGCCTCGACACTGAGTTGCATTGCGGGCATGCCTCCTCAACCTCCTCCGGGAGATGGGCTAAGAAAGCTTCAGATTCTGCTAGGGCTTCTCTTAGCGCCTCTCTTGTAGACTTGGACAGGCGTAATAACTCGTACAGAGTTATTCTTGCAGGTATATTCGCCAACTGTGCCATGACATCAAACTGAAAAGAGGGACTTTGCTCTTCAGAGACATCTTTTCGTAGTGCTCGGTTGTATCTGAGCTCCTTTTGTTTTCCCTTGTCGGGAGTTTGCTTGGTAGTTCCTTCATTAGTCTCCTTGGTTGGCTTAGAGGGGCCAGCTTCTGTGTTTGAGAGATCCTTCAAGTAGTGTTTTCCAGATCTGGTTCCGGAAGGTGGTGCAGGCTCATTCTCCACCGCCAGAGCTGTCGCCTCCGATTCAGAATCTGTCAACAGCGGAATATCATATGCATCCTTCTCAATGGTTGCTGAGACGGCATTGCACATGCGCTTCTTTCCTCTTGTTTCAGTTTTCTTTCTGGTCCTGACGGTTATCCATTGTTCATCTTCAAGAATGTCTGGATGCACCCAAAAGACCTCCTGCTTCTCTGTCGTGAAGGGGACTAACCCTTTCTTCTGTTGATTATGGGGGTCCAAATTAACCACTCTGAGCTCACCCTTTGGAATAGGTGTGAGCCCATCTGGTACCTCCAGCTCACCCACTGTAAATGTGGCCGAGTTAGCCGTCACCCTTTTTTGTTCAGCTTTGAGCTGAACTGCTCCGGCATCAATTAGTGCCTGAATCTTATCTTTCAAGATGAAACAGTTTTTAGTTGGGTGACCCACGATCCGATGGTATAAGCAGTAATTCGGATCATTGGTCTTTCCAACCTCTTCAGGTCTTTTGCTCTCTGGCAACTTGAGCATGTTGCGCTTAGTGAGCAAATTAAACATGGTAACAGTATGTTCATCCTTGAATGAATACTGTTTTTGTATTCTGGGTGACCCCGCTGTGTTGTTTTTAGCCGGCCTTTGTTTCGGTTTGGACGTATTCTCCACCGCCAGTATGTCTTTCCCTCTGGAACGGGGGAAATGAGATGTTGGCTTGTTCGAGGTGCCTCTTCTTGTAGATTGTTGTTGCTCTTCAAGGCGCCGGAGTATGTCTTCGGCCTGCTCACCTTGCTTGAGCAACTCTCTCCAAGATCTGGATTCAACCGAACCCATCTTGACTAAGACATCAGTCAATAAGTTATGCCTGCAAGTCTCCACGAGGGTCTCCTGCGTCATGCCATGCGGGCACCGCACGGAAAGCTCTCGGAACCGCTCGACGAAAGCTTTTACTGTCTCACTCTCTCCCTGCTTTGCTGCTAGCAGGGATGGTACCGAGACCTCAGTATCGTCTTCGAAAAATCGGGCCAAGAACTCACGTTCTACGTCGGCCCACGATTTAATCGTTCCTTGGGGTAGTTGCATAAACCAGGTAAATGCGGGTCCTTGTAAGGTACTCGCAAATATCTTGGTCAATGTTGGATCATGCCCCATCAAATGTCCTGTCTGTGACAGGAAGTAGAAGATGTGTTGCTGTGGAGAGCCTTTCCCGTCAAACGATTGAAGGTTTAACGGTTTGTAATTTGCAGGGTAGGGCGTGGTCTCCCATTCAATAGGATAGGGACGCACTATTCCCACTTCCTGCAACTTCTTTCGGTGAAGAAGGGCCTGCAGCTGGTTTTCCATCTTTTCCATTTTTTCCACCTGAGGATTAATGAACACTTTTACTCTTTCTTTTTCTCCTAACTGAGAAGGTACTTCTTCGTAATCGTCTTCACTGTCTTCCTCTACGCGGACATGTTCCTCTTCATGTTGTTTAGCGGATGACGAAGATTGGCCTTTCTTCGTTTGGGCCAGCAACTGAGTCAAGAGTTGTTTCATCTCCTCCATAGTCTCTTCCTGCTGTTTGAGGCGTTGTTCTTGCCTTTCAAGTCTTCTAGAGACTTCTTCCGGAAGATCGGCCATATTTACTGTAGCTTCCAACCCTCTGTTTGAATCAGAATAGGGTGAAGATACAATAGCAGAATATCTGTCTTCCTCTTCGTCAGATCCTGCAGCTAACTTTTTATAGTTCAATGGTATGGCGACTCCCCTCCTAGCCCGAGTGTGTCGGAACACACCCTCTGGCTCAACAGACACCCCCCTTAATTTTGAAGTGAACTCTTTGTCTGAGGAGTCACTTTCGGCAATCTTCTTGCCTTTACCAACCATGTAGGATGAAACGGCAGGCAGATCATCCCCAGGGCACATCTTTTTTACTATCCGCCTTCTCTTTGGCTCTGTAATCCGCTCAAAAACGGATTGTCCTGACTTGCATTTGCAGTTTGACAAGACGGCTGAGATCAGCCGTTCACAATGGCAGTGAGAATCGGGTTGGGATGTGCTCCTCTTTCGAGTAAGATACTCTCTCAAATCTTCGGGCTTATCTCCATTTACATTCTGACGCCTCTTGCGCCGCAAGTTCTGTTCATAATATTGGTTGGTTTGTAATATTTCAGGGCTAAGGGCTTTCCCTGTATCAACACATTCTCTTCTATGGAGTCGTCTAGAGTGTGTGCTGGCTTGCGCAGTTGCGCGGGCCCCGCACACATTGGATTGTTCCTCCGCAGACATCTTCCCAGGTGAGTGCATGAGCACATCCTTATGTTTGTTTGAAGAGGAATGAGATGGTACACCTGAGAGAGTGACCATAAAGTTAGGTGTGCGCTGTGTGTTCATTGCGCGTGTGCCCGAATAGACACCAGAACCAGATCCTTTTTGCGGAGTGCAACCCGCGGATTGCAACCTGCGGGGTGCAACCCGCGGTTGGAACCGCGGGTTTGCACCCGCGGTTGCAACCGCGGGGTTGCACCCGCGGGGTGCAACCGCGGGGTTGCACCCGCGGGGTGCAACCCGCGGTTGGAACCGCGGGTTTGCACCCGCGGTTGCAACCGCGGGGTTGCACCCGCGGGGTGCAACCCGCGGTTGGAACCGCGGGTTTGCACCCGCGGTTGCAACTGCGGGGTTGCCCCCGCGCGGTGCAACCCGCGGTTGGAACCGCGGGTTTGCACCCGCGGTTGCAACTCCGTGGTTGCCTCCGTGCGGTGCAACCCGCAGTTCTTCCTGTGAATTTCCATTTTTGGATTCTTGGGCTGGATTTTCCGACTGTAATTTTCCAGAGGCGCTGTTCAGGCGGGCCCGTTGGATTTTGCGCCTCAAATTTCTTTTCTGAGAGCGGGTGAGAGTTTGATTCAACTTAGGAGTGGGCGATGACGCCTCAAGTTTTCTGACAGAGTCAGTTTTAGCGGGCGATGACGCCTCATAAGTTCTAATAGGCGATGACGCCTTCTTCTTTTCGGTGAGCGATGACGCCTCACCTTTGCTCATCACAGCCCGGCGATGACGCCTGGGCTCCGAGTCAGAGGAAGAGATAAACTCTTCGTATTTTTGCTGATCAACCTCTACGATCAGTGTTTCGACAACAGATCCGATGGGTATCAAGTCGGACTGCGCCACGACGTTCTCCGTAGTGAACAGAGAGGCTCCCACTGTGGTCGCCAGTTCTTGTACGCCCGAAAATTGAACCTTTGATTCCATTGCAAAATTGATGAATTACAATAGAAATTTAGATTACAAAAATTCCGAAGAATTACAAGAACGGGAATATTGGTGGATTCCCTTTTTAAGTGTGGGTACGGGTGGCGGTGGAGTCTTGTTGCTGCCTCCGTTGACTATCCAACTTGAAAGGGGATCTGTGAAGAAAACCTGCTCCTTCTGATCTCTCAACCCTCTGTGAAGAATTGCTCTGCCGGCTCCAAAGAAAAATCCTTCCCTTCTCTCAACTCCAATCCTGTATTTTATAGACTGAGAGAACCTCAAATCCGGATTGATTCGCTCCTGAAAAACCGGATCACGGAATATCAGCGAAGGAAACAAAATAAAGATACGGAAAATAACCCGCGGGTTGCCACCCGCGGGAGCTCCCGCGGGTGGCAACCCGCGGGAGACTCCCGCGGGTTGCAACCCGCGGGATCTCTCCCGCGGGTTGCAACCCGCGGGAGGCTCCCGCGGTTGCATCCCGCGGGAGTTCCCGCGGGATGCAACCCGCGGGAGTCTCCCGCGGGTTGCCACCCGCGGGAGCTCCCGCGGGTGGCAACCCGCGGGAGATCCCGCGGGTTGCCACCCGCGGGATGTCCCGCGGGTTGCATCCCGCGGGATCCTCCCGCGGGTTGCAACCCGCGGGATGTCCCGCGGGTTGCAACCCGCGGGATCCTCCCGCGGGTAGCAACCCGCGGGAGCTTTCCCGGGTTGCACTTTTGGGTTCTCCCTGGTTTTCATATAATTTTTTATTTTATTTTATTTAATTATTTTTAGTGTCTACAATATATATATGTATATATATATATATGTATTATATGTATATGTATTATATGTATATCTGTATATGTATATATGTATATATATGTATCTATATGTATATATGTATATATATGTATATATGTATATATGTATATATATATATATATATATGTATATATATATATATATATGTATATATATATATATATATATATATATATATATATATATATATATATGTATATATATATATATATATATATATATATATATATATATATATATATATGTATATATATATATATATATGTATATATGTATATATGTATGTATGTATGTATATATGTATGTATGTATGTATGTATGTATGTATATATGTATATATGTATATATGTATGTATATATGTATATATGTATATATATATGTATATATATATATATACACACACACACACACATGAGAAAAATAGAAATGACAGCTCATGGAAGTTACTTGAGCTACAGTTTATTTCCACTATCTCCAATAATTTTTTATTAAAAAAAAATTCTTTTTGATTATGATTTCGCCCCCCTAAGGTTCACTCATACCCAATTTCTTATATTTTAGTTTTTATTTGGTCATCCATCAAATTAATACAAAATTAACGGTTTTTAATAAATAAAACATTTTGTATGCACTAGATTAAAAGGTAAATGAACTCAAAAATTTATGAAATTTAATCTGAAAGAACTTAAGGAGATAAAAATAGTAATTGTAAAAAAAATTGAAGAAAAATCGTTGGATCGTTATTGTTCGTTAGATCGTTATTGTTTTGTTGCTAACTTACGTAACTTTTCATGAGCTGACGGCTCACCTACAATAATATATATATATATAGTAAACCAGAAATTCACCGCCGCCTAGGTAATCCAATAAAATTATTACATATTGTGCTACGCAAAGGGCGGTTAAGAGAATTTTTTTATTTGTTACTTTGTAATAATTTTATTGGACCACCTATGCGACGCCGAAGAAATTTCCTTTACCGCCGATGAATTTTCCGTTTACTCTCTCTGTATATATATATATATATATATATATATATATATATATATATATATATATATATATATATATATATATATTTATATAAAACACTATCGTAGAAAAAAATTCTAGTTCGTACCAAAATAGCCCACCTAGTGTTTTGAACTCGCAACCAAATCCAACATTTATTGAAATGAAATCCTACTCTCTCTCCACATTGGTCGTTAATAGGGTCAATACAATCGTCGACTTCGACAGTTTCACTTGACGGTCGGAGTCAGTTGGAAAAAAATTTCGACGATGATAGGAGTCTTTTACCCTCGAATCTGATCGGAGAACTCCGATTTTTGACCAATCGACCAACTGAATATTCAAAGACGAATTCCACCGTCGAGTCCGATCGAAATCGATCGGAAAATTTTTCTGCCGACAATCGAAACCTTTTACTCTAGGATCCAATCGGAAAACTCCAATCTCCGACCAATCATACGACTAAACATCTCTAGTAGTTAACCAAACACACATTTTAAGAAAAGCAAAGTGTATTAATAATAATAACTAATCATTATAATTATAAATTTCATCTTTGCCCATATCGTAATCTGTAAAAACTAATACTGCTATTTCCGAACAGGAGGAAGCATTTCATCATGCTGACGATGAAAAATTGCGCCAAAATAATTTTCTCCTAATAATAATAGATTCCACCAGCTAACTTTCTCCTATACAAGGGATCCACCCCAATTGAGTGGCCCTTACTTTCTAGGGCACCCCCCCATCCCAAAGGGAGGATGGTGGGGGAGTTTGGTGTATTGGTACTCACTCCCCCCACCACACACACTCACACTCCTTGTTCCTTCTCATCATCATGCTTCTTATTTTGCCCTTTTTCTTTTTTATCTCTCACATGAGGATGTGCTCTCATTTTGCCACCATCTCCTAAAAGCAATACTTAATCCCTAAATCTAGTGGTAGGCTCCCCTATGTTTTGGTACCTAACATTATCTAATATCTTGATTACATTATTGTTTACCTCTTAGTGCACCCCTATCCCACCACCACGGTAACGAGGGGATTTGGATTGTGTTTGTCATAAAAATTGTAAATGATTTTTTATTGAATTTTCTCAATAAAAAATTACAATTTCAAACAGTTTCATATTTACAAAAAATGAGCAAAATTGAATTCCTTTTTTGTTTAAAACTAGCTTCTGTAGTAACTGTGGAGGACGATCTTACTCTCCGTTGACACTCCGGACGAAATTTTTTCTAGTTGGCAAGAGTTTTGAACTCTCGACGGCAACATCACTCGGATGAAAGAGAATTCTCTATATCGTTAGGGATGAGAATAAGCGGGTTTAAGGGCTAACCCTAGTTTTTCCTATTCAAATTTTTGAATAAAAAAGTAAATATGATATTTTTAATTCAATAATTTGAATAGGATGGATCAAGAACTGATCCTTTACTAATTCTCATCCTTGGCTAAGTATATATCAAAATAGGGACGATTTTAGTCGGATACATCCTAAGTTTCCAATAGTTAATTGAGAAGAGTAGTTCAGTCTCCAAATCAGAGTCATCTCTTAAGAGTTCATGTGTGAGTATAGTTCTATATCGGATAGAAAAAAAAAGTTCATTAATTTAAATATAAAGTTGGAATCTCTATCTACTAACTTAAGTTTTTCGATCAGATTAGTTCTTGGTTTTGTATTTGAAACTCATCATGTCCTGTGATCCGAGTCCAACTGAATGAAACTTTTTGTGATTTTTAATCACATCTGATTACTAGAAACAAACCCAACATTATCATGGTTGCTTGGATCTAGTATAATTAAATATAGAGATAATACATATCTATAATGTGATTATGACTTGAAGAATTAGGGGGGCTAATGTGGGTTGTCAGGCTTAGTGCATGATAATGGTAGATTTAATTACTTGTTCTCATGGCACATGCATCCAGCGACACTGAAGCTCAATTATTATCAAAACAAACAAGAAACAAAATGATGTTGATTCGTTAAGAGGAGACACATGGAGCTACTAGCTAAAGTTTGTTTACACTTGTTCTATAAATTAAGCAAAGCTAACTTTTTCTCTAAAGATTATAGAAGGTGAGAGCTTTTTGAGGCCCAATCTTTGTCCTTATAAGCATTTAGTGGGAACTCATTAAGGATAATCAACAAGGATTAACCTTAAAAATGTCATCAAAACATCATTACCACTATATTTTTATTTAATTTTGTTTTATTTTATTTTATATTTTTTACGCATTAGATACGCATGCCTTGGGTGAAGAGAAGAAACAAGTTAGGGAAAAGGAGGCAACTTGATTAAGCTTGCAAAGTGGGCTGGGCATGCCCAACGACGCGACCAGGCACGGATTATTTTATTATTATTATTTTTTTTAAATAGAGCCGTTGAGGATTTGGAGGGTTTTTGCAAAATTTTTCATGTAGATGTGTGTCTGGCACGTGTCAATGTCATTTTTCATGCAAATTTTTCATGTAGTTAACGTCATTTTTCATGCAAATTTTTTATGTAGATGCAAATTTTTCATGTAGATGATTTGGGGGGTTTTTGCAAAAAAAATAGAGCCCTGCACGGGTCAATGGCGTAGGACACATTGGAGATGTGTGTCTGCTTGAAAGATTTTTAAGACGCAGAAGATAAAAAACAAGATTTAGCTAATGAAGTAGTAGTAGTAAAGACTGTACCAGAAGAAAATGAATCATGATTAAAAGTATCTATATTTGTTCTGATTTTCATGTATTTTCTAATTTTTTTTTTATAATTTTTAACTCATAAATCTCTTACAAAAAATACTAAGAACAAGTTGAGGGTGATGGTCAGGATTCTCTCCTCTCTCTTCGGGTTTTGTATAACTTCTAAAAAGATTTATAGAGCAATTATGTCAATATAATGTAATTAAATATAATATAATATTTTTTATTGTTATTATTTCTTGTTAAATCCAGTTAAACGAAGCTAAGTAGTCTCCTAAACTTACCTATATATTTTTTTTAAATAACATGGGTCGGCACGGGCACGGCACGGGCCTGCCGTGTCGTGCCGAGGGGTCTAGCCCGGGCCTAAGCTCAGCCGTGCCGGGCACGGGCCGTGCCTATGTCCTGCACGGCCCACTGGACAGGCCTACTTGATCAAAATTGAGAAGGGAGACTATTTAAGTAGTTTTTTTTTTTTTTTTTTTTTTTTTTTTTTTTTTTTTTGTATGAAAGAGCAAAATGTTTGTTCTTGAAAATTCTCAAAATTTGGGAAAAACGAATTTTGAGTGTGCCCTTAGAAAATTCTCAAAATTTCTAGGAAAAAAAAGGGCTGTTCACTTATAAGGCATGTGCCCTTGGTGTGCCTTTGGAAATCAAAATGACTCCCAAACGAACAAACCAGCCCTTAGGAAAGCCTTCCACCATTACGAAGGACAGACTTTCGTTTTCCTCTAAAAAAGAAATTCAGAAACCAGTCCTTTTATTTTGGCAAGTTCAGTTTCATCCACTTGAAGTGAAAACGAAAAAAAAAAAAAAAATGATAGAACCGAGTTCATGTCTTCAAGCATTTCATTCCCAATTAGTGTTTACTCCATGAATAACATGAACTAAAATGTCAAATCATAAACCTGTGCGCATTTGTATCTAAACATAAAATTGAAAGGCACATAATTAGCATGAAAACAGCAATAATGATATTAAGTTACCTTTAAATCAAGATAATTTACAAGCACTGACCAACTTTAGAGCTCAAAAAGTCTTGAAATATTGATAGAACGACTGTACCCAAACAAACAGACGAGAATCATTCCAGCTGGGAAACAATAGGAAAGGATTTGGAATTTTCAACAGTTAGCAAAATGTTTGTCAAGATATTTGAGTTTACACAGGATAAAATGCTTAGGTCTAAGCGTCCACGTGCATGATGCAGTACTAAAAGTGTGCTAATGTGATCGCATATTAAACACCACCACAATTATGTATCACACCCCTCCCCCTTCCCTCTCAACATGTTCACTACTCCCAACAATCCCTAGATACTTTGATACGGCTGATATCTAGATGAGATGTTGCCCCATGTATGCCAATATTTTGCAGAGCAAAGTAAAATTGACCCGGACTTGCTCTGTTAGTGAGTGAGGTAAGTTTTAAATACAAGAGGGAGAAGCAGTCGAGATCTAGTTTTGGCCCTCAAACTATCAATGATACACAGTTCATTCTCCTGTTGTTGGCCTTCGAGAAATATTTCCATAAGATAGATAATAAATCATTGTAATGCAAGTACAATCTACTCAAGTTCCATGAAACTGGAAATTCAATTTTTGCTTCAGCCATTCTGATGATCAAGTCAAATTTGTAATTCATCAAAATGTTGAAGGATAATTGAGATTCCACTATTCCATTTTGTTGCTGTAAGACTAAAAAAAAAAAAAATTTAGGCTCCTCGCTCGTACTATCAGCTATCTGGTAATGTTCTTAAACTAGAACATCCAGCAATTAACAAGTCGACATCAACTAACAACTTACGTTTCAAATCTTTCTGAAATTGCCTGCCGCACTGAAGAATTAAGACCATAAGCAATAGAATTAAAGAGTCCCTGAAAAAGAAAACCAAAAAACAATGAACACACATTATACTACTAAAAGACAAACATTTTAGGGTATATACAAATCAATCAGTTATCTACGATGAGGCATACAATAAAGACCAATACTGCTGGCAACGTTAGAAACTCGTCTGGTTATTGGAATCGGTGCACAGCGGAATCAGATTCACGTACACAGATTGCTTCATGGAAATGGTTTGAAAGACATTACTGAAGTGCTGCAGCTCAGTGCATTCTCCCCAAACCCACCAGCCCAGGTACAACACATGCCTACTATCACTTTAGTTTTCTACAGTCAAGAGGGCCCTTACCTTCTAAATACAAAAAACTGACGTCCCTTTTGGCTACGGTTCGAAATTTAGTAAAATTCAGTTATCTAACCTTCAAAGGAAGGCTTTACTGCAGTTTACAGAACAGTTTAGAGAGAACTCTATTTTATCCAAACAGACCATAGAGACAGTTGAGCTACACTTAAGATTTGCACATCTAAACCTACAGCTTAAAAATAACTATAATTTAGTAAATTTCAAACTCAAACTAGCCTAACATGTTAGGGAGCGCCTTGTAGTTGACATTTACAGCTTTGAGATCACCTGTGCTTAAGTAGAATGAAATAGCACAGAGAACTGTTTCAAACAGCTACTTCCATAGTGACGATATGTATGTTCCAATAAATTATGCTAACATAGGGCTGGCAAGTGAGCTGGGGAGATTCGGCAGGCCTGGAATGGAAGGAACCAGGTCTGATCTATGCACAGTGGGAAAACAAGGCCTGGCATGGCCCAGGGAAAAAGGGGCCTAGCACTTTTCTTGAAATTTAGTAAACTTTATCTCTTGAAAGTCATGTGTTTTGAATTAAAGGGCAGAGTCAAGAACAGGTCTCACTGAGAGAGTCGGATAGTATTATCCAACATGTAAATCAGACCAGAAGTAGAAGTATCGTGTACCAAAATAGTACTCTGTTTTCAGTTTAGTTAGTAGGAGGCTGATTTAGCAATTAGTAAGCTCTACTAAATGAGTACCATATCAGAATCTATTTGGTATAAGAAATTCTATAATTTCAGTCAGAGAGAAGCATACCCAATTATGCTGAAGAAACTGTAGAACATATCCTGACACACAAATAAAGCATGTTAGATGTAAGAAATTGCAAAGTATTGGGCAAGAGGTAAGCATAAGTCCAATCAGAAATCACTCAACATGTACATGCTTGGGAAGGAAGGCAGTTTCTTTCCTTTTAGGGGTATTTACTGGTTTGTCCCTCAAATCTTTATATATTATGATTTTGTCCCCTAAATCTTCATATTTAGGATTCTGTCCTCCAAATCTCATAAGTTACAAGAATTTAGTCCCCCTCTCTAACTTTCCCTAACACAGTTAAATATTTCACCATTTTACCTTTCTTTTCTTCTTCTCTCTACCTCCTCCCTTCTTCTTCTCTCTTCCTCCTTCCTTCTTCTTCTCTTCATTATTTCTCCTCTCTTCCTCCTCTCTTCTCCTTCTCTTTTCCTCGTCTCTTCTCCTTTTGTAACTTAAGAGAGGAGGAAGAGAGGAGAAATAATGAAGAAAAGGAGAAGAGAGGAGGAAGAGAGAAGAAGAAGAGAGGAGGAAAATAGAAGAGGAAAAGATAGGTAAAATGGTCAAATATTTAACTATGTTAGGGAAAGTTAGAGAGGACACTAAATTGTTGTAACTTATGAGATTTGGAGGAAAAAATCCTAAATATGAAGATTTGGGGGACAAAATCATAATATATAAAGATTTGAGGGACAAACCAATAAATACCCCTTCCTTTTATCATCCTTCTTTGGGTGGGACTAGGAATTTTTATATATTTAACAAGAATGCCATTTTAACTCCAAATTCAACTCTCACAAATCTCGCATTTACACAGAAACAATGTTTTTTTTTAGTGAATCAGCTAATACTATTAAACAGAAATACTAAGTTATAACTTATAAACGAGAATAAAGGTAGATGGAAATACTATTAGATAAATCCTCAGTACACCAAAAATAATTCCGAATATAACTGCAACCAGATTTGAATTGCAGAGGCAAAAATTATTTTAAAAAAAAAAATTTTAAAAAAAAAATTGAGAAGTAAGACTTTACAGTTCCACAAGAATGAAGCTCAGCAAAATAGTAATAACATTTTAATATTTTGCTATAGACAAGATGTTTACTAATGAAAATAACAATAACTTGTTCAACCCCACTTCTTTGGATGTGTGTGTTCGTATTGGCTATTGACCCACCTCTAGCAATACTAACTATTTAGCAGGACCACTTAATGAACAAAATCAAAATAATCTACATAGAATATTCATTATATCATGGTCGATATCCACCATATACACTCAGCGCGCTCATTGTTTTACGCAAAAGGTGGCCTTGCCATTGTGACATTCAAGCTCATTCTATCAGGCGACTCTATGTAGGTAGTACTCTAGACACCCAGACCTGTTTAGCACCTTTTAAAACATTGTTACGCCTGCATACTCAACCATCTGCACCAAGGCAAAATGCATTGTAAACACCAATGCACATACCTGCAGATATGTGAGAAAATGATTTTAACCAATCAACACAGTCATGCAAGTATTGTAGAATTAAAAAAAAAAATGATGATTGGAGATCATAAATAAGTTCTATAGTCAAAGAACGAGTCAAAATGGAGATCGAAATAGAACAAAATCAAGTTCATTAAGGATTGTGCAATAATATCAACTTAGGAAAAAAAAATTGAAAGTTCCATTGCGAGGGTGTCATATTTCTAGACCAAAAGCCTTGTCATGGAATCTAATATGCAATTTCTAAGTGCTTGATTCATATCTTCTAACGTGCAGAGCATATACGCACCACGATCAATATCATAGAGGAAAGATGCTCCTATAACCCACTATTCAAATCAAAAGTGTAAAATAGGGTCTTTAGAAAGTGGGAAGCCCTTTTCTCTATCATGCTTAGTGTTATTAAACTCCTTAATGCTTGTACAGAACCAAAGCATAGACCAGCAATCCATTTTAACTGCCTGATCAACATAAATTTTCTTATTTTCAGCAAGATTTCTACTCCATAGTTTAGGAGATCGCATCAATCTTTTTTAGTTGTAATCCCAATACAGTTAGGAGTCATAATCCAGTAAGAAAGAGATCGGTGCAATCTAGACTCGTTACCAAGGTACGAGTTACTCTCACCAAGAGCAAGTTGTGAAGGTGATCAGAAGACACTAGCTAAATAACATTAGTCAGCAACACATCAATATGCATTTGATAGTGCATATTTTCCTTTCCTGAAAGGGCATGATTTTCTTGTCTCCCTTCTTTATTGTTGCTTGTTTATATATTTGTTGTGGGTGTTGTTGGGGAGGGGGCATTTCGTATAGAACGAAGTCAGGCTACAAATAAACACCTAGGAAAACTGTAACTGTAAGTATGATTCCAATGTCTTGAAGCCATTCCCCAGTTCGGATATTAAAGGAATGCAATTTTTGTGTGTGTTCTTATTTACTCTTCCCATCAATAGGAAATAAAATTATCAGCATATTTCCAAGATTCTTCTCCTAATCACTTCACATTGAAACAATCTCATGTTAAGGGAGCATCTGTGTACATTGTCGAGCCCCATTCAATCCACTTTCCCAAGACTTGTTAATAGATCCATGTTTCCTAAATATTTAAACCAGGAATATTATCAACATAAATTCGAAGTTTTCAGTGCTTCTCAGATACAACTAAACTTCAAAGTATCAAATTAAAGTTTTAATGCAATATCCAAATTTCTCACTCCTAATCCACCAACAAATCATTATGAATGACTCTCCTTGTCAACGATCAGGGTAATAAATTCGTAGCCAATTTCAACTTTCAGTTAAGGTCAATGCATTTTCGATAATCCCCTTTGTATCACAGAAACAAAAATTTCTTTTTATCTTCGAGAAAGTAAAGCAACTAGCATCTAGACCAAATACAGCAAACCCTAATTATCACACTTAATCGAGCAAAAATAAATTTAACAAAGAACAGCAAGCAAACCCTAATTTGTAAGATAACACAGAGATATATATATAGAGAGAGAGAGAGAGGGGGTTCACCGTAGAGCGAGAAAGAAGACGAGCTTGAATGAGAACTTGCGGAGCTCTTTGAATAGGAGATAGCAGAGAACAATGAAGGAGGAGCAGCCCAACGAGAGCGCCGCCGTGCCGCTGCCCACCGCCGCAAGAATCCGGCGATGTCGGCATCGCTGAAACTTCGCTCGAGCGCGTCTCGTTTCCTTAGAAGGACATTAGTTTTCTCAAATTTGCATGGCGTGCCTTTATAATTAGCCCTGGTATAAACAAGGGGTATTTACTGGTTTGTCCCTCAAATCTTTATATATTATGATTTTGCCCCCCAAATCTTCATATTTAGGATTTTGCCCTCCAAATCTTATAAGTTACAACAATTTTCTCCCTCTCTCTAACCCAATTAAATATTTGACCATTTTACCCCTCTTTTCCACTTCTATTTTCCCTCTCTTCTTCTTCTCTCTTCCTCCTCTCTTTTCATTTTCTTCATTATTTCTCCTCTCTTCTTTCTCGTTAACTTCAATTGGTATTTGTTATGGATTATGTGTATGATCTTCCTAGGTGATACCAATTGAAATTAAGGAGAAAGAAGAGAAGAGAAATAATGAAGAAAAGGGGAAGAGAGGAGGAAGAGAGAAGAAGAAGAGAGGAGGAAAATAGAAGTGGAAAAGAGCGGTAAAATGGTCAAATATTTAAATGTGTTAGAAAAGGGGACAAAATTGTTGTAACTTATGAGATTTGGAGAGCAAAATCCTAAATATGAAGATTTGGGGGGCAAAATCATAATATATACAGATTTGAGGGATAAACCTGTAAATACCCCTATAAACAAATAAGGGCTCGAAAACCCAGTAGGCCGACGGATTCTCCTGGGGGTGTTCAAGAGGAATCGTTATTTGCACCCAATTTGATAGCGGGTGGGTGAGCTTAGTAATTTTGGAATAAAATATTGGAAAAATGTTAAAATTTGATAGCAGGTGGGTGAGCTTAGCAAAGAAGTGGGTGTAACGAGCAACACTGTCATGCATATGTCTTTTACACTTTCATGACTTTTCTTTCTATTTTCGTGAGAATATCGGTAGATTTATATTATATCTCATTTTTACAAGAAATAGAAGCTCTCAAATTGGAAGAAAAACATAATTCATGAGTGAGTCTTTACAAACCACTAGTTATTAATTAAGTGTTGTAGCTTCCAAACTAAGTAATCTCGTTTTATTATTATATAATGTTTTCTTTTGTATATATTTCTGAAAATTTCCGCTCCCAAATTCTATTATAAGTAGCACGATTTGAATCCGCGACCTCTTACATGGAAAGAGTATCTGTGTCGTGAATCACAGCTCTTCACAGCTCTCTTTTGCACTGTGCTCTCTTTCTTTTCTAAAAAGATTTGATGTTTATAACCATTTCAAATAATTAATAGCTACACTTTTAGTTCCTAATTAAATGCTTTCTTTTCTAAAAAGATTTGATGTTTACAACCATTTCAAATAATTAATAGCTACCCTTTTTGTTCCTAATTAAATGCTGACCGAAGTTGACGTTCAGGATTTGTTTGTTCTTCGTGAATCTTTTTTTAGGAATACTTACTTTTGAAAGAGAATCAGGTGTGCGCGCACTTACATAAAAATTTCTTTACCGTAAGAGGTTTTATTTATTGTATTATTGAAAAATCATTTATCTTGTAACTTCCTACTAATATACAAGTATGTAAAATTAACGGGTTTTTTTAAATACATAACATTTCGTCCCACTGATAGATTGTGGGCAAATTAATCATGAGGTATTTACTGGTTTGTCCCTCAAATCTTTATATATTATGATTTAGTCCCTCAAATTCATATTTAGGATTTGATCCCCCAAATTTTCTAAGTTACTACAATTTAGTCCCCCTCCCTAACTTTTTTTAATTTTTGACCTGATATTACCATTTTACCCCTCATTATTCATTCTTTCCCTTCCTCCTCTCTTCTCCTCCTCTCTTCCTTCTCTCTTCTCTTTTTCTTCATTATTCCTCCTCTCTTCTTCTTCTATCTTCCTCATTTTTTTCCCAATGAAGAAAAGAGGAGGAAGAGAGAAGAAAGAGAAAAGAGAAATAATGAAGAAAAGGAGAAGAGATGAGGAAGAGAGGAGGAGAAGAGAGAAGAAGAAGAGAGGAGAAGAGAAAGAATGAATAAGGAGGGGTAAAATGGTAATATCGGGTCAAAAATTAAAAGAAGTTAGGAAGAGAAACTAAATTGTAGTAACTTAGGAGATTTGTGGGACTAAATCATAAATATGAAGATTTGGGGGACTAAATTATAATATATAAAGATTTGAGGGACAAACCAGTAAATACCCCATTAATCATATAATCCACAATTTTTTATTTACGTCAATCCACAATCCAAAGAAACGGAGATCAATGAATGAAAGAGTTGGAGGGAACTCAATATAACAAGTCCTAAGTATATTAATGAAATATATTCAAATTTCCAATACAAAAATTTCATCAATAAGCTCTTTGACTATTAAGATAAAATTCGAACGGATAATTCACATATAATAAAAATTTAAAACTTTAAACTGAAAAGGAAATTTTTATTTTTTTAAAATTTAAAATTTTGAATAGAACGAATTTAAATCAATCTAAATCTATTGTGCTGTGTGTTTGAGTAAATACTAAGTCACTTTCAACAGCACAAATATATTTTATTATGGCTTAAGTAATGGATGCTCCGTTTGGTCGGCCAAAGACACATCACACCTTTAACAATCCCTAGTTATTTTATTGATGCACGTAATATATAATTTATTTATGTTAAAGATAAAATAAATTAGTTGATATGATAACAAATGATCTTTTAAAATTTCTTATGTGCAGTCTCTTGACAAAGAAACAAGTGAAGGAGAACGAAAAATATTAGTGATGGGCCGGCTAGGATCAGGTTAAAAAGTCTATATTTATATCCAGAGTGCTTTTAAAGACACCCACCACCAAATTGCTGAGGACACTCATAACTAAGGCTATTGAAAAAAAAAAAAATTTAAATTAGTCACATGTACTTTTCATCTTTTCATTTAAATTCTTTAGATAGGGAGTTTCCAAATGAGCACACCATTTTTTCTAGTGAGCCCATTTAACGGAGGAAAGTCCTGACAAAAAATCCACTTATAGTTAGGAAAAATGGTGTGCTACTTTAGAAACTCCCCTTTAGATATCCTTCAATTAGTCACATCATGCGCGTGTTTGTATTCATTTGGTGAGCAGGACAATGATACAAGCTCAATTATACAAAGCTACAAAATCCCATTAATTGCAAATTATAATGTGCAGCTACCAAACTCTTAAAGTTGGTCAATTTTCTATTTTTATTTAAAAATTTTAATTGGACGGATTAAACATCGGTACATCGTTGGGTTTAGCAAATTAACCGACTAAATCAATTGAGTCGATTCGAGAGCTGAGCAAGACAAGATGCGGAACCACGAATCTGGAGCCAAATTAAATTTTATATAACTCGGAAGTTAGACAAATAAACTATATAGAGAATATTAGATAATAAAAAAAAATAATAGAAAATAGTAAGTTTTTTACACAAAAACTTTTATTCTTGCTATTAATCTAGCAATCAATTTGAGTATATAAAAGGACCGACATGGTACATGTTGATAGCTACATCGGATCAAACTCTTGTCCAACATAATGTCATTTTTGCACTTGGTGCTCCTTTAGAAATCTCAACTTGTAATATCTGAATTCATCTAAATACTAATCCAGATCTGGTAAGTCTAGATTCATTAGTTTATTGTTAATAATATCTATAATTTGTTAGTTTTTTTTAAAAACAACAATTACTATTTAGTTAATTACATTATTAGTAGAATGCTCATTAAATCATCCTTTCTCAATGAATTATATCTATTTATTTTAAAAATACTAAAATTTTTAAGTAATTTTTAATATGAAATGAATTTTTACCATTTCAATGCATATGAGTTAATCATCATCATAACATATATTAATCAATTAGCAAAAAAAAACAACTAATATCGTGGATATCATTTTCCTTCTTTAAGAAAATTTATTAATTTTCATTTTCATTTTAATCTATTTTTTTTTTCCCATCTTTTTAAGAAAAATACTTTATTAAATGGGTTAATTACAGTTAGACCCCCTGTAGTATAGGGATGTGTCACTTAACACCCCTAAAGTTTGAAACTCTCAAAAAATCCCTTGGACTTAGTTATTTTCACTCTTTTTTTTTTTTTTACTAAAGTGCACTCTTGTCTCTCAAATTCCTATTCTACCCTCATCCCTCATTTTAAACAGCACACTTATTAAAAAGAGAGATAATGGTAAACTATGAATTTGAGGGATAAGAGTGCACTTTAATAAAAAATGAGAGTGAAAATAACTAAATTCAGTGGGTTTTTTGAGAGTTTCAAACTTCATGGGTGTTAAGTGACACATCCCCAATATTACAGAGGTTCTACCTGTAATTAACCCTTATTAAATTTAGCCATGTTCGTATTCTTGATTGTCATTGAATGTACATTAGCCAATAAGTGCAGAAAAAGGATAATAATTAATTACAATAAATACAACTTGCAACATTAAAATAATAGTATATATTTTTTTTTTATTTTTGAAAAAATTGTTAGAACTGTCCTCCAAAATTCTCAATTTTTTTAACTTTGATTTCTGTAAATTTTTAGTTTTTAATTATAAAAATCATGATTATGAGAGATGAATGACTCAATGATTTAGTAAAATTAAAATCTTTTTTTTTTTGAATGAATAAAATATATATATTTTTAAACTCTAAAAATAATAATAAAAATGTGTTGAAAATGATATTGAATTATAATATTTTTAAATTTGTATAGAAATTACATAATATGAACATCTAGTATGTATGTTATACAATAGAAACATGATAATTTTTTAGGTCGGGGCTCTGTCCTCGTACCCCTGACAAGAATACTTCACTCTGTACTGACGAGTTATCGACCTCCGAATAACTTTATATATATATATATATATATATATATATATATATATATATATATATATATATATATATATATATATATATATATATATATATAGCTCCCTCCATGCTCTAGGTGATAAATTTGGACTTTTTAAGTTTGGATTGATTTTAATTGGAATTTTTTTTACTGGATTTATGAATTTTTTTAATAGCTATTTTGGTTATTTCTTTTTTTTAAATCATAATTAAAAAAGGAAGTTGCCTTCTTTGTATTTTCTTCCTCTCTTTACTAAAATATTCCTGCAATCTTTGTATGCAAGAAACGCCAGAACTCCATCACGTGGCCCACGCAGCAGGTGCACGTTGGTTACCCCTCCCAGTTGCCTGCCTACCGAGCTGACCGCATAAAAGTAATATGAGCACGTCTACTTTCTACCGTCGATCATCCTCAAGTGGGCCTCATCGATCGTTAATATTTGTTCGTATAATATTTCTAATACAGAATCCCGCATAGAGATATTCAGTTATGAGTGGGCCCCAAGCCCCATACAAAAAGAATCCCGCCATTTTATTCGTCAACTCTCCCCCCTATCTTGTCTCCCGCTTCCGCTCACCCGCGGTGAGGTTTAAGTTAAGTTTTTTTTTTTGCATATTAGCCCTTCACTGATAATTTATTTGAAAGTTTAATTTAATATGGGCACTTAACACTATCTTTAATTTTTTTTTCAAATAAATCTCCTCTCTTATTCTTAATCTTTAATTCTTAAATTCTAAATCTTAGTAGAAAAATAAGATATAAGGTTACACGGTAGAATTGGTGTAATTAATATTAAAGACTTTTTAGAATAATATTAAGGATAAAATTGTTTTTAGGATCACATTGGCGTTAAATTAATCGTTATTTAGATCTGATATGGTAATACTTGTTAAGAGCTCATATATGAGTATAATTTCACATCATATGTAGAAATAAGAAAAGTTTATGAATTTAAATCTAAAATTGTAGTTTTTATCTTTTAGATTAGATTAGTTCTCGATTTAAACAAAAGATATATATTCTCGCCTTAAAAGCTAAAATTATAATATCCATGTAATGGAAAGATTAATTTATTGATTTAAAAGAAACAAATATCCACTCTCTACTAATTTCAAATAATATTTTTTTTAGTAGAATATACTAAATTAATATGTAGGCATTTAGAAATGTTGGAGCATATTATTTTCCGCATTTTAAAATTCATCATTAATCTTTTCACTTAAACTATTTGGGAGTTTTTATGAATTTTAACACCTTATGTAAGCTTACATTACATAAAATAATTTATGAGAGTTTTTGGAAAAAAATAAAAACGATATTCTATTAATATTTCTTGTATTTTACCTCCGTTTTAATGGACTAGAGTTTGTAACTTTTCTTGCCATGTAGATGTAGCTAAAACAAATGGTATTTTACATTTAAATAGGAAAAGGTATCTTTTATAAAATCAAATAAAAAAATAAGCAAGGTTCTAAACTCTAAAAGGACACTCTTTTTGCGGCCTCGTGGTGGAGTTTCCAAAGGAGCACGTCACTTTTCCTAGTGAGCTCACTCGCTCCAGCTTTTAGTCTGGATAGTTATTAAGTAAGGTCATCGGGGAAAAATATGTGCTCATTTAGAAACTCTCTTTTGTAGTGGGAGTTTCCAAAGGAGCGCACCATTTTTCCAAGTGAACCCATTTAGAAAGATCCAGACTGAAAGAAAGATCCAGACTGAAAAGAGTGAATCAAAATATATTGTCAAGCGGGCTCACTAGGAAACGTGGTGTGCTCCTTTAGAAACCCCCTTTTTTGGGCGCTGTATTATATTAGGAGATGTTACTTAACCTTACTCAATAAACCCCCATTTGAGCTTGAAGAACTCTCTCTCAGTTTCCAAAAGAAAAAAAAAAGAAAATGTCCTGTCCAACCCCAAGATCCTCAACTGAGGAAGCCAACGCTCTCCTCCCCGGCCCCCGCCGCCGCGGCTTCTCCCTCCGCCCGCTCCGCCGCCGCCGGATGCCGACGGTACGCCTCGGCGGCCGCCGCGGGTGGCGCGCCGGCGGAAGGCTCGTCGCCGCGTTCCTCCGCCGCCTCCGCCTCAGGTCCCTGGTCTCGCAGTACATGAAGGCGATGAGGCGGATCAAGTCGTGCTACTCGGAGCTGGTGAAGGACATCGTCGACGGGGCGGCGACGATGGAGGCGGTGCAGGCGAGGCTGATGATGGAGACCTACTTCGCCGTGCCCATCATGCCCGTCTCCGTCGCTGTTGGCAGCTATCTCAAATGAGAGATAGAGAGAGGTTGGATGAAATAATCGCTGCTCTCTACTTTATTATTATTATTTTTTTTTTGTGTAGATATGAATTTAATCAATGGCCGTTTGATCTTGATCTTGGACACGAGGGTTTCTGTTCATATCATTATGAATGCTTAATTTTAAACTAAATTTGGATGCAATTTATATTAATAATTGGGGGTGTTGAGATGATAATGGAGGCTTGCATGCAAAAAATTTCCCCAAAAAAAAAAAAAATTGATGAACGTCTTTTTTTTTTTTTTTTTTTTTCAGTTTAATTTAGTGGAAATTCAATATTTTATTGCGGCTCTGTTTGGTTGGAAGAAAAATGAAATAAAGTAAAAAATAAAAAATAAATGTTTTCTATTGGGAGAAATTTAAATTAAAATAGAAAACACGAGGATAGTTACAGAAAATATGATTCAAAATCTTCTCTTTTTTTTTTTTTCTTTTACTACAAAAAAGCGAGAAAAAATTATTTTGTTTTATTTGTGTACTAGATTTTGATAGGAAAGTGAAATAAATTTGGACAAAGTTTTGTTTCTTAATTTTTTTATTTTTATTTTTAATTTAAGAAAAGAATATGGAAATTGGTATATAAAAAAAAGAGAATGTAAAGAAAAAAAATGTAAAATTAGTTTTTTCTTGATATTTTGTTAGTAAGAAAATATATATTTTTTTAAATTTTCTACTAAACCAAATAATAGAAAATATTTTCTTTCGTATCTTTTTTCTTTTCCCTCATAGTAATAAAATTAGTAAAAAATCCACACAAATACTTGGAAATATACAGAGAATTTAGTAATGAAATTTATTATTTTATATTAGAAAAGGTGTATTGAAATTTGTTACTTTATATAATTGATTTATTTCAATAATTTGTTCAAAGACGAAATGCAAGATAACAACATTAATTTTTATGAGTATATTTTCAGAAGTGAATATTATTTTAAATTAGTAAGAAAATATTGTCTTTTATTTTAAATTTTCTATAAAATCAAACAAATAGAAAACATTTTTTTCTTATCTTCTTTTTTTTTTCCCCTTTTCTTTCATTTTCTCTCAAACCAAACAGACCCAGAAAGAATCCAAGATTTTTTTTTTCTTTTTTCTTTCATTTTGGTGTTGTTCTTACATCTCATATAAAAATCAAAAAAAGGTAGCTAATTTAGCCGACATGTGTCATGTCCAAAGCAATTATTTCTGAACTTTTTAGAATTAATGGAAAGCTGCAGCATATAAAGAGATCAATCAATTATAATTAATAATTAGATGTCACATGTTATTTGTAAGAGTAAATGGAAAATTCACCGACAATAAAGAGAGTTACTTCACCGTCGTCGCTTAAGAAAGTTCTTTTATTTATTAATTTAAATGAGATTACATGTAATAATTTTATTGGGTCATCCAGATGCTGAAGAAATTCCCTTCATTTCCATTTTCTCTATTTGTAATGATCGATCAAGTAATTACTTGAAGAAGACTGGTTAGAAGCCCCATGTTATACGCAATGATCAATCAATTACGGAAATTTCTAAATGAGCACACTACTTGTCTTAGTGAGTCCACCTTCTAGCGCCAGCGCCAAGCCGTTAAAAATTATAATTTGTCGTATCTTTTTATAACCTTGTCTTTTCTCGTGATTGGAGATTAGTTTAGAAATGATAATAAAATCCTTTGAAAATTAATTTCTAAACGGTTTTACATTATGAAAATCATTTGGAGATTAATCCCGACTCATAATTGGAGATTAGTTTAGAAATGATAATAAAATTTTTTGGAAATTAATTTCTAAACGGTTTTACATTATGAAAACCATTTGGAAATTAATTTCGACTCAGAAAGCTCATGGTGTGCTAATTGAGAAATTCCCATCATTACTTGAAGAAGACTGGCTAACGATGCGTAGACATTATGTATAAAAATTCATTCATTTCCATTTTCTCTATTTGTAATGATCGATCAAGTAATTACTTGAAGAAGACTGGTTAGAAGCCCCATGTTATACGCAATGATCAATCAATTACGGAAATTTCTTAATGAGCACACTACTTGTCCTAGTGAGCCCACCTTCTAGCGCCAGCGCCAAGCCGTTAAAAATTATAATTTGTCGTATCTTTTTATAACCTTGTCTTTTTTCGTGATTGGAGATTAGTTTATAAATGATAATAAAATCCTTTGAAAACTAATTTCTAAACGGTTTTACATTATGAAAACCATTTGGAAACCATTTGGAGATTAATCCCGACTCATGATTGGAGATTAGTTTAGAAATGATAATAAAATTCTTTGAAAATTAATTTCTAAACGGTTTTACATTATGAAAACCATTTGGAGATTAATCCCGACTTAAAAAGCTAGTCTCATGGTGTGCTAATTGAGAAATTCCCATCATTACTTGAAGAAGACTGGCTAACGATGCGTAGAGATTATGTATAAAAATTCAACGAGTTAATGATGGTCTTTTAGCAATTGAGCATAATAAGGAGTTTCATTCTCTCGTCTAAGATATTCTTTTCCATTTAAAATGGGTTTTGGCCGAATTTGTTAACTTGATTAGGACGTAAATAAAGTTTTATACAATTTAGTAAATTGAATACAAGGTGTAGTTGGCTCCATGCAAGTTGAGTGAGGGATTCAAGAATGTTGTGAAAAAATTATTGAGATTCCTAATAGATAAGCTTAGGGGAAATTCTATTGGAGCACACCACTTTTCGAGCACACATTCTTAGTCGCGATTAATTTCCGGAATGATTTTTACACTTTTTGAAAATTAGTTCCGAAGCAAGTTTAACATCTTTGAGGGCCGATTATGAGAAAAAAAAACACATGGTTCTGAAAAGTGATAAAAGTGATGACAAACTTGGAAATTCTTGCAACTTACAACTTTAGATGGTGGGCTTACAAAGCAAAATGGTGTGCTCAAATAGAATTTCACATTAGTTAGGGTTAAGGAGTTCCAATTTGGTGGTTCTCGTTTTGGGAACAATGAAGGAGAGTTGAGGACGTGGTATCTCAGAAAATTAATGGATGCTGATTAAGTGGAATTTTCTTTACTGTTTAACACAGTCATAAAATTTTGCAGTGGAACTACACGTCAAATCAAGACCCGAAAAGGAGAAGAGTCCGTTGGTACTTAAACATTTGTAATAATTGCAGAAGAAAAAAATATATATAATAACTTACAGTAACCAATTGTAAATAATAATTGTATTATTAATAAATGTGATATTTCTTACACTCTTAAAATAATAAATTAAATTGAAATTTGAGATTTTTTACAACATTAGCTATCACTTGTAACTCCCAATTCAAATATAATAATACAAATGACAGCAACTTTTATTATTTCTGTTTCACTTACAATAATACAAATTGTTACTTACAACATTACTTGTAAGCATCCAAACATAGTCAGTATAATAATTGCCTTTCACAATGAATATTGTCGATTGTTGAGTAGCATTGAAGATGTGTCGATAATATTTCCCACGTCGCTCATCGGTGACAATGTTACAAAGCCACAACAAAGGTGACATGTTACACTTTCGGCTAATGATTCCTCCACTACCCATTCACTACCAATGTGATACAAACACAAGTGAAGATAACTTAGAATAAGAAAGCTTCCACCATCAATCAATCTTGCACTAGTAGAGATGGTATTAAATAAGTTTACGGGTTAATTTTTAGTATGTTCTATTAAAAATTTTGAATTAGAAAATTTTAAAATTTAATTTTAATTCAAAATTTTATATAAAACGAGCTAAAAATTAATTAACCTCCCGTGAACTATGAAGCTAAGAGCTTCAAGATTTTCAATGTTGGAAGAGATCTCATGGAGGGAGCAGGTTAAATAAAATATGATTTTTTTTGGGCGTTATTTCTTTTTCCTTGTTTTTCTAGAAAATTGATAAAATATAGAAATAAAGCCATAAAGGATGCTGTACTGGGCCAGAAAGTTCGATGAATTGGCGGCCCATTTGTCTTTTGCAAGCGTGTTAGCGGACAGGCTTGCACATGCCATTGCTATTTGAGCCCACCTTTCAATAAGTTTTTTTTTTTTTTTTCTTGTGCTAGTCAAACTCACACACATAAATTTTAGCAACATTATTCAAATTGAGTCCCTACTAAAAGTCAAATTTAGAACTTTTCGCAAATTAAAGATGAATGATACCATTTGAGCCAAGACTTATTGACAATTAAGCTGACTCAGCATCAAAATATTATAATATTTATAATTATACTATTTATATTACACAAAAATATTCATTCTATACTCATTGCACCAATCTCAAACCTTTCTCTCTTTTCGAGTCTTTCACCTTCAAATCCATTATCTTATTTTCTCAACCTCTAAATTTAAAAATTATTTTAGAATTTTTTTTTCAAGAAAATAGAGATTACTGAATGTAGAGAGTCCATTAGAGACCGGGTAACAAAACTCTCTACACTTTTCTATAATTTTTTTGGTTTTATTTATTTATATATTTTATGAAGGGTAGATTTGTTTGTGTGCTCAGCCGGCAATTATTGAACAAATTGATACCTAAACCACTAGGGATCTTAAAATTTAAGGGTTCTGAGCAAGTTATCCCTGCAATATTTTTTTTAAAAAGTAAATTTTGAATCTAAAATTATGGAACCATTAAGTATGTATGGACTATTTCTGAAATAAGAATCATTATAAATTATACTAATTCTTATCTCGCTTGATATGAAACTATTCAAAATATGGTTTTTAAAATTGGTTCCATAATTGACCGTGTATATCTTAGACTTTCATCGCATTGAGGTACTTGCGCGGTTAGCATGATGAGCGGAGATATTCAAGAAAACAATAATGTGTTCGAGTGTTAGTGTACAAGCGAGAAAAATAGACATATCACCGTCTGTTTAACAAAAGCTACTTTATTGCAATAGTAAATTTACGATTTGGATATTTCTAGAGATATCGTCCTTTTTAAACTACATCGAGAAAATACGACGAAGAACTGGACCTGTTTCTGCAAATGAAGTAGGCGATATTAGCAGACCGAATGATAAGAGAGGTGAGCTGACGAAGCTCCTGCAGCCGATTTCCAGGCCTACAACGACTCAAGTAGCAACTATCAATAGTAAAGAAATTGGTTAATATGAGAGAGAGAAAAAAAATATCCATCTAACTTATACCTTGAGCCTATTTATAGAATAGTAGAGGGGCAGTTTAGTAATTTAATATGAGATCAATGCTCTTGGATTAAAGGGAAATTCTATTTGCACCCGACATTTTACTCTTGACGCACGGTTTTGAAATTTATAAATAATTACAAGTTCGCCATTATTTTTTTGGACTAACTTACCCTTATAAATTACAAACTAAAACTTATTAAAATTTGGAACTACGACTCATCGTCTTCCTCCTCTATTTTCTCTCTAAACCCTAAATAATTTTTTTGGTATTTAATAAAAACACATCTCCTACAAAATCATCAATTTGATTTAACCTCTTCAAATTGTTTACATTAACGTTTCTGAAAAGATTAAAAGAATTTTAAATTCTTTGATTTCACCATAACAAGTGAAATTTGGATTTGGAATTTGAGTTTGAGTTTTTTTTATGCAAATGGAAAATTTTAATATGAAATTGGTGTGAGAGAACAAATCTAAGATACGATTTGGAACTTTTTTTTAGGTTTTATACATATTTGTTTGAAAATTATCGTTATTTAGTTTTCTTTTATGAGGGAGACTTCGCTTGCTGGTCGGGTTTTAATACCCGACCAGCACATTTCTTGGTCGAGCATTAATACCCGACCAAAATATTTAAGGAGGGGTATTTTGGAAAAAAAATTGGGTGCAGAGAGTAAAATGATAGTTTTTCAAAATAGGAGTTTGGTGTAAAGAGTATCCAGGGCGCCAAGAGTTAAATGCCGTGCGCAAATAGAATTTCCCTGCGATTAAAGCCTAAACTAAGTTATGCATAGGGTTTTAAATTTGGTACCTTATTGGGTTTAGTAACGGTCTTTTTCTTGGACATAAAGAATAAATAATTAAATACACTCAGTATACAATAACTTATTAGGTCAGAGCCCATTTTGATTAGGCTTGAATTTTATTAGCCTGATTATATTATGGTAACAGGACCATGTACCGCAAATGGTTGGATTTGCAATCATATGCCGACCCTTATGCTTCTACAGCAGACAAGGGAGGGATCCAAATTCAGAATTAGATGATGGGTCAAGATGTGGCAAGGGCTGGAGAAGGTAGGGATGAGAATGGATGGGTCCCATAGCTAATTTTTGGCTCAATCTATCTAAAATTTTGACTTAAAATTAGAAATTTATTTTTTATTCAAAATTTTGAATAGAATGACTCAAAAATTGACATGGACACGTCTATTCTCATTCCTAGGTGGGGGTGGTGGTCACAGTTGTATTTTAGAGTGGATTCGTTGAGCCTGTAGAGACTATATTTTACTTTTGTGTATCTTGCGTAACTATATTTTGTCACTCCTTAGTTATTGTACTCTAACATATAATAAATTTATATTATGTGTTTTTAAGGCCGTTCAACCATTTTATCTTAAAAAAAAACATAATTAAGAAGATAAATAAAATTTTATACATCATTATCAATGGAAAATTTTGCTAGAAAAATGGCTAAACTGAACAAATCTAATTGTATTCTCATTACAAAACGAGGCACAATGATCGTGAAGATTTGATACGTCTTTTTTCGGGAAATTCTAAATGCGCACCATAATTGACCTAGTGAGCACCATTTTCCCCTAGGATGTAAATCACTTCACCATAGGATGTGGTGCTCCCTAAATCTAAATGTGGTGGGCACTTAGAATTTCCCGTCCTTTTCTAGTAGTCAGTAAAAAAACGAAAAGCCAGAAGAAGGGCGAAACTAAAATTAGATCAACATATCTAGGACATTTCTTAATGAGCACAGCCGGCTCCAAGATTCCAATCCAAACTATAAACACTAACTTTAGGACACTAACATAACATCAATTTCATTTGCTTGGCCACTCAACTTCTAAACGTTAACAAACTCTCTCTCTCTCTCTCTCTCTCTCTCTCTCTCTCTATATATATATATATATATATATATATATATATTTGTTTCGTTTCTTGTTCATCATCAGCTGGTAACAAAGCAAATGGCATCAACTGACGGTGTAAAGATCAGCCTCATCCCCCATGGCCACAACCAAGCGCCACCCCGCCGACACGGGCGACTGAGAGCGCCGAAGCTCCGGATCAAAGGGCGATGGGCCTCTCGTGTAAGCAGAGGCTTTTTCCTTGGATTGGTTCGGCGGAGCAGAGTCAAAATCGCTGCAGCCTGCAAGAAGATAGCAGTCGGGAATAGGAAGAGAGTGAAGAAAGTGACGAAGGATCTCATTGACGGTGCAGCAGCGTTGGATGCATCTCATTCGTTTCGAATGATGCACAACTTTTTCGCGGCGCCGCTGCTCCCGGCCGTCGTTGCAACCAGCGGCAGACCTATGTGATGAATATAGGTAGTGTACTTATTACCTTTTAATTTCAAAACTCTCAGTTTAGTTTCTGGACTTTTAATAGTGTTAGTCAATAGTTTGTTATTTTTACTCATATTTAAATAGAATTTTATCTTTTTTATTAAATCTCAAAATGCCCAATTCTCTCTCACTTAAACACTCAGCCTGAATCGAGAGAGAAGAGTGTATTTTAGAATTTTCATAAAAAAAATATGCAACTCAATTTGAATAGGAGTGACAATAACAAACTATTGATCGATACTGTTGTTAGAAGTTTAAACTGAAAATTTTGAAATTAAGGAGTAATATAGTATACTATCCCTGCAATTAATCTTTTTTTGTTTTTATTATAAACAATGGATAAATCCTCCTGTGGTTTCTTTACTTTCCTTGTGTTTGAATTTTGAATGATTGTATGAATGTGAGTGTTTGAGAAGAACTGAACTGAACTAAAGGATGTTATGTGCAGCTGCCTTGGGAAATTCTAAATGCGCACCGAATATGACTTAGTGAGCACCATTTTCCCCTATGTTGTATATCACTGTACTATAGGATGTGGTGCTCACTAAGTCAAATGTGGTGCGTATGCCTTTAGTAAGCGATTTAGTTTAGAATATTGGCTCCTCGATTTGGTGTGCATATACGAGGATGTGTGTTTAGATCACAAGTCTAATGGTTATTCTTATTGTAAGAAAAAAAGATAGATCATGTAAGGATGGTAATGGACTCATTTCCGGACCAAATTTAGGTTCTTTTTATACAAAATTTTAAATTAGAAAAATAAAATTTTTATTTTTAATTAAAAATTTTGTTTAAAATAGATCAGAAATTAATCGTCTATTACCATACCTAGATCTATGGGAGCCTGAGTAGGAGGCATAAGGATCCATGAATAGGACGCCTATATACTCAGACTCAGGCGATACCATGTTTGAAGGACTAGACCGTTTTTTCTTATCTTTTTTTTGTCTTGTGTTTTTATTTACTATTGAAATCTTTTCCTTAGGATTCTATTATATCTAGATGTTTGGTTAACCCTTTTAATAAAATGCGGGAGGATTATTATTCACGATTTATCCTTAAAAAACCATTGAAATATTTCTTATTTTTGTTAGCGTATATGGATGTATGGTTACATTTGGCCCATATACCCGAGCATATAAATTCTTTAATGGCTAGCTGAAGCGACGTCCCCTCTTCTTACAGGGCTGGCCCATTCTTACAGGGCTGGCCCACCACTAGGCTATTGAGGCAACAGCCTTGGGTTCTTTTTGTAAGAAGGCTCCTAATTTTTTTTTTTTTTCTTCTTTCTCGTTTTTTCTACTTCCTTCTCTTTTTTCTACCTTAAGAGCCTGAATATAGACAGGCTTTATTAACTACAGTCCAAAAAATAAAACTAATCTATCCTACTTCAAAAGTCAACATGATTCTAAATCTAACATGTAAAGAGTCTAATAAAACTAGATTCTTTATTAAAAAAAAACTAAAAATATTTATTTTCATATAAAAATCTAATCCCATCATTGTCCAATATGGTCCTACAGTTGAGTGCCATCTTGTCATGCTTACGACCAATACCTTGAAGTTTTATTCAAAATATGGATCAATCAAAATTATACTAAAATAATATTTACATATGTTTATTTCTAGTATAAAGTTTTATTTAATTCATCATTCTTATTTTAACAGTATCTTTCATTTTATTTCTTTTATTATTTATACTCTTTTATTACAAAACAATTATACAATTTTCAAGTAATTAGATAACTCACTTATAGCATCTTTTTATAAGGTTTTACTTACATTTATTAAAAAAAAAATTTAAAAGAGACGAAAAATAGGGATAAGACTAATATGAGAAGTAAAAGTACATCAATTAATTAATAGAATAGTAAAGAGTGGTGGCTATCTGCATATTACTGCTCTTTTCATCCTTCACTTCTCTTTTCTTTTTTGCTTTTTGAGACTCTCAAAAACCAACAAAAAATTTGCCCTAAAATTATTTTATCTTTACACGTAATATATTTTCTTTCCCTTGAAACCCTTAGTTTGAAAATAAATTATAAAAAAATCACAATAGGATTCTTAATTAATTTTTCACCACTTGATCAAATTCCTATCCAAAAACAATTTGTTTATCCAAGAAAAATTTAATAATTTGACCACAATATGACACTGAACTAACAACCTGTTCTCCTATTTGCGAGTTAATGATCGGCTGTTGATGTGACATTTTGGCCTGGCCTTGTCTATAGCAAGGCGTCAATGCCAACTCGGACATGATTTAAAATAAATAATAGCAAAGAAAGACACAAGTCTCAATTAGCAAAACACTTTCTAGAGATTAGCAAAACACTTTCTAGAGATAGATAAGTACATGAATCAATTTTTAATTTGTTCTATTGAAAATTTTAAACTAAAAAAAATAAAATTTTCATCATAAATAAAATTAAATTTCATTCAAGGGCATGATCCATAAATAATAAAAGTATCCTCTCTAGTGAAATTCAATTTCATAATCTCTCTCTCATTTTAGAATAGAAAGTGACTTTATATATTTATATATTGGAGGGTCTTTGGTAGGGAACTAAACCCTACCCCTCCACGTGTTTCTTGCGGAGGTGACACTCGAGAAATTGCAAGCTCGGAAATCGGTTATAGGAGTTAATCAGTTATATGCCTTCTGTCGGCCGATCGCTCTCTTCGTCCAACCTGCTAAAGCCGCGTGTTTCATTTGCAGAAACAATGTAGAATAGGCTGTCAGCATATGCAAAAATTGCGTGGCTATGTCTTCCCATGGATGAATATAGCACAATAACTGTCCTTTTTTTTTTAACCCCTGATATAATTAGCTTTAATAGCTATAGCACTTCCCTTATCTAAGCTTCTTTCTTTTAAAATCTTTTAAATGTTTTATATACAAAAACATGGGCAATCAATTGAATTTACTCCGAATGTGAACTTCCGTGGACACTAGCTGTTTACGTGCATTAGGTCATAAATTAGTCCACTAATTCAAACTTTTCTTATCTAATCAACTATTAATTAAGCTGGGAGTCTAGGAAAATCTTCTAGTTTCATGGATTCTCAACTGCCAAAAATTCCTCAGGGAAAAAAAACTGCTAAAACAAATCTTTCACTAGCTACAGAAAATTAACTTCTTGTGCAGGAAACTTGTTTCCGCACGAGAAGTAAATCCGAATCTGCATAACAATAGGAATCAAGTATGTATAACAGTACAATAATTAATAATTTATCACTAATCACATGATATAATAATTCCATATTTTTCATACAATATAAGTATCAATGTAAGTATCAATGTTACATGCAAGTCGGTGGGTTGGATTTTGTTGGGCATTGAGGTTCCATTTGATTTAGAATTTGAATGAGAACTTGTGCTTATCTTCTACATGTTATCGTTTGAAATCCCTTTTTCATAATCTTGTGATAAAGGCTGAAGGGAGAGAGAAACCAAAAAAAAGGAAAATTAAAACATATTTAAATATCATAAGTGAGGGGAAAAAAAATCAAATGAAGATTAAAAATATTTAAATATCATAAAAAGATAATTATCTCAAAAATGAGATACTTGACTCTCAATTTTTAATCTCTCTCCGTCCTCAATTTTTTCTGTCATCCTCCAAGAATGCAACTGGAGATATGACATTTAACTTGAAAACTACAAGCTCCACATTCTTTTTTATTTTCAAAACCAATTTGGACTCACGCTTTTTTATTTTCAAAATTAATTTAGACTTTGCTTCTGTTTTATTTTCCATCAACGCTTTAATCTTATATATGAGTTTTATATTTTGTTTCTTCACAACCAACAGTACTTCAAAAAACTTGTATGCATCCTATATGTCTTCGTTCTCATACACATTGTACATTTCATCATCTATATCTAGAATTTCTATAATATTCTCGTAAGAAGATCAGTTGTATCCATGTAGCAAGAGAGGCCTATTGATCGATTGTCCTTCTCTATGAATATCTATTGAAATTAAACAGAAATTGAATTCTATAATAATTGACCTGCTTTAATACCAATTAATTAAAAAAAATACTATGAAAGTGTGGATTATTCAGTGACTTGGCAATCACCATCTGCCAACACAATAGATCAGTCAAACACACAGAAATAATCTAAAAATACTACGAATTTAGGCTATAACAATCACTTATCCCACAAGGACTAAACAGCTACAGTTGCTATAAAAATCTTGACATATACACCTCTCTAACTCATTAGACATTCATAAACTAGATCCTAACTTTTAATCATCAAAATGATCTACCCTCACTCAAGATAAGAATTACAAATTAATAAACAATAAGAAAATCTAAATATCAAAAATTTACTGCATAACCATATGTTCAATGTTTATAACAGAGATGTAGAAGTTTATATTGATCTCCGATATTGAATCACAAAACCATCTCAAGCTTTCATTCATGAACTCGCAAAAAGTTCTCCTTCAACATCGTTGTTAAGTAAGTTCCCCTCTCGATTATTTTTTGCTCGTTTTAAATCTTGGACGTGATAGCATATATATAGAGTTTCTCGTTCCAAATATACTCCCCAAATAAATTCCTCTCCAAGAAACTCTAAATCCTTCTTTCAATCTCATCCATCAATCCTAAATCCAAAGGGTCAAAAGCAATTTATCTCCAAATGTGAATTAGCCCAAAAATCCCAGACCAACAATAACTAGAAATCCAAAAATCTGTGTATTGATCACCCGGCTATTAATAGGAGCGTTTTAGTAAAATGATCTTAACTTTTGATCCAGAAGTTCGATTAAGGCAATTTAAACACCGTTAGAAAGAAAATTCAATTCTCTACAACTTTCTCTTATTACCAGTTCTGTCTGCATTAGAATCAAATTTGAGGTGAATCAAATTTGAGGTTGAAGTTGTTGCTATTGCACAGGTTGAATCCTACTCAAAACTCAACTTGACCCCATCCTTCTCGTAACTTGGTCTTAGTATTATTCATTTGAATATGAATAGTTGTTGGAGTCCAATTAGTTAATCCCAAGTCAATCCACAATCAAATTATTAATCTAATCACAAATTGTCAATCATAATTAGAATTTGATTCACATCCACATTCCTAACAAGACGGATTATCCAAACAATAATGATTATCAACTAAACGACAGAACTACAATATATATTAGACTAGGATAAAAACCAAGATAATACAAGCCTCCATATTCACGTCCAATGTTAATTTTTCTTTGTGATCCAAGTTAATGAAGGACATAATGATCAGTAAAAAAAAAAAAAATGTTACCAAGTAATTCAATGCACAAATTATTTTACTAATGGATAATAAATTAAATAGAATTTTAGGTAGACAGAAAACTAAGGATAATGATAAGGATGAAGTAATATCAATATTACCCACACTTTCAACATGAAATATATTACTGACAACGAAACTAACGGGAAGAAAATACGAAGTTGAATTAAAAAGATACCCAAGTTTCCTGTCGTTGATCAGAAACTCCTATATCAATGATCCCTGTTGCAGGAGATTATGATGCAAGATAAGTAAAAGAATTACCTCTCTATGCTAAAGTATTTGAAAGAAATGATAATGTCTAAAATTGTTGAAACATCCAATATTATTGAAATTCTTCTTCCAATTTATTCACAATTTTTTTAAAGCTGATTGATTTCAACTCTAGATTATAAATCATCCACCTAAACAAAAGTAGTCCTTTTCATACAACCTAACAAATAACTTCAAACAAATTACAAAAAATTGATAATTTTGCCAACTCAAGAACTCTAATCAATCATCCTTGTGATTCAATCAAAACCAAAAAAATGCAACAAACACAAACTTCGCTTCAGATCTATATATATATATATATATATATATATATATATATATATATATATAGTGAACAAATTCTCACTTGGACAAACTTCTCTATACATCCAAAATAATTTTTCCAAAAAAACCAACATCCACAAGCTTCTCACTTCTCACCACACTGAATAATATAGCATTTTTTGGGGGCAATATTACAACGTGGCTCATGCAACAACAATATTTTTTTCATTTTTAAGGGAGACGTAGATGAGGCTGAGAATTCGAGCTTGATATCAATTAAACTGAAGAAAGGAAGAGAATTCGAGCTTGATATCAATTAAACTGAAGAAAGGAAGAAAGACGAAGATGGCAGTGATGGCTCGAGAGATAAAACGCATCATTGATGGTAGTAAGAGGCAACAACAACAATCATGGTGCCACGAGATGGCTTCCAAAGTGGCTCTCAAAGGGAAAGCAGAGAGCAATACGATGGAGATGGATTTCAAAGGGGCTCTCAAAAGGGAAGATGGAGAATAATACGGTGGATGCACTGGTGGTAGGAGGGTGATGATGAGAGGCGATGATGAGAGGAGGGTGATTAGAGTATAACTTAATTATGGTTCTGATATCATGATAAAGTTAGAATTAACATTAGAAGTTTCAGAATTGGGATAATAAAGAATAAAAAAGTCATGAAGGAATTATTGTCATCCTCACTTTTCTTATATATTTTTATTTTTTAAACCCTTACTATTTATTCTTAACATAAGTAAGAAAAGACAAAAGGACAAAAAGAAACATTAGAAAAAACTAAAGAAAATTATTGATTGGTTCATATGCAACAGCTGCAATAAAGGAGCAAATCTGCACACCATCCACCAATACACCCTTGTCATGATAAATTAATACCTGATGCATCCTACAAATTCAACAAATGAGAATAATCTCATGCCGCAACATTTTCATATTCAATATATCCATCAATCAGAGTTTATATTTGCACAATATAAATGCAAAATATACATTACATTTTAGATTGCTTACAAGTTAACTGCATAAATGTCCTGACACATATAATAAATCCCAAAGAAGTGAGAATCTAATAATTTCTAGCATTTGGTTGTACTTAAAGTTCATCCATCTCAAAATGTTACAAATCCCAACCTCTATATGACTATTGCTTATGAGAAAAACCATGATGAACCCCCAGTATTTCTGAATAGATTTCAGAATCAAGCATAGAAGCAGCAAGTTTTATCAAATTATAGCAGTGGTTCATTTAAGATAAAATTAATCAACATTGTTACAAACTCCAAGATTTCAACTGGGGCAACATTAACCAAACCGGAGGTTTGGTAAAGTTCAAAACCCAAGCTATGAAGATTCTATACAGAACTTGTTCGGATGACAAAGTAGAATTAGCCCTACTATCCAAAGTAGGTGAAAAATCTGCTTAATTCCATTTTTGGTGTTGAAATGAAATTAGCAAAATTCCTTTTCTTTTTAAAGCCGAGATTCATACGCAATGTTTAAAATAGTGATAGCGGTAAAGTAACATTTTATCTCCATTATGTTTGATCACATATGTCGTAAACGCATAACGCAGGTTATGCAATTTCCAATTTATTTAATAAAAAATAAATAAATAAACTACAAAAAAATTTATAAATTAACAAATAAACTTAAAACATTCAACAAAAAAACGTAAAATCATATTATAATAATTAGAAACTATTCTAAATTCCTAACAAGTTTCATAATAACTTTAACATTTTTTACTTTATAAATAATATTAAGTTTGCAACCATAATTGCAGTCATCACCAAAAAAAAAAAATTCAATTTATTTATTTCAGTTTCATTCATCAATGATGAATACTGTAATCTATATTTTATAATACTTAATTCATATTCTTTAATACTCATTTCAGTTCAGCTGAGGGCTAATAGAATCAACAATAATTACTAAAATGCAACAATTGGAGAGGAATTATAGCATGAATAAACTATCAATTGCACAAGTAATCAAACAAACAAAAAATAAGCAATAAAGTAAAAAATTACAACAATTAGCTAACAATCAATAATAAATAATCTGCAGCAGTCTGAAAATTACGCAAAAATATTAATGAGTTATTTCTTCTGTTAGATAATGTTGATCGTACATTAGATATCATAACGCAATATAATAAGTTTCATAACGCGTTATTTTCAACATTGTCTGTACGTATGGAAACTCCAAATTTCATTTTAATTTAGAAACCAAAATTGGAGTTAGGCTAATCAAGTATCAAAACTAGGCCATAATAATTCACTCCAAAGTCCAAATCCCACAAATCTCTAAAAGCATACTTCTAGGCATGAGGGATGAGAATGGACAGGTCTAAGGATCAATCCTTGACCCGTCCTATTCAACACTTTTAATTAACAAAATGAAATTTTATTTAATTCAAAATTTTGATTAGAACGGGTCAAAAATTAATACTTGGACCAGCCCATTCTCATCCCTACTAGGCACTGCAAGTGCCATTGTAGTTCGTTGATAAAGCCTCTTAAAGGGTGAGGAAAAGTTCAAACCTCACTTGCACCACAATACGTAGGCAAATCAAGAAAATATCACACACCAATCAAATGGCTCATGATTATTTTGGCTTATTGATCTTCCAATATTCTAGTTTCACCTCCCCATCAAATGCTCAAAGACTGAAGTTTTGCAGCATTGGTTTATCTGCATTCTCGCAACCAAATGCTCAACACTAACCCAAGCAAGATGAACAATTGGAGCAATTCCATTACCCTTTTGGTTGGTAATACAACCAAAATAAGGCAAGACCGGAGTCTATAGTGGACTCTCTTCATTAGTTGTGGTAACACAAATCGAGCAATTACATAACATAAGAACATTCCAAGTAAGGCAAAGCCAACAGAACATGCACCACATCCATCAACACAACTACCATCATCCTTACACTTTTCTTTACAAAAAAACAACATCTCTCCTTTACTCCAACTAGATTCCAAACAAAATTTCAAACCATCCAACCCAAGCGACAAAACCCTAAATGAGGCAACCTTCTCCTTTCCTTTCTTCCAACTTCTTCTCTTCTCAAAATAGCAAAATTCCCAATTTTCTTACCCAAACCCATTTTTTCCCAATTTGCAAATTTAGATGTTTTCCTAATCCCATTTATTTCATTAAGACTCTTCAAACTAAATTTACCCCCCAAATTGGCGTTTTTTTGGGTCAAAACAACAAATCATAAGATCAATCAACAGAATCTCGATACGATCCAAACTGTAAACAATTTTTCTTTATTTTTTACATCACACGCACGTTTATCACACAACACACGAATTTTGCAATAAAGCCCCTAGAAATTACCTCAATCACGCGCAAGCGCACGGATTCTCGACCGTCACCACATCCTCCTCGCCTCCGCTCCGAAACGCCAGGTACCCGACCGTCAGCCCCAAGCAAACAGCGACGAACACCCCGCCGTTAAACGACATGACGGCGAGCATCAGCATGTACCCGATCGCGGCGTTGATCCCGAAGCTGACGGCGACGGCGAAGTCGACCTGCCTCGCCGTCAGCCCCCGGGCGGTGGGACGCAGGAGTGGGGCCCTGATCGGGGGCGATACGGTGGACCTGAGGCGCTTGAGCTTGAAGCGGCGGGACTCGAGGTACTGATAGAAGGCGGCGACGGCGAAGACGGCGAGGAGGGAGAGGAGGTAGCTGAGCCACGTGTCGGTCCGCCAGGAGTCGAAGAGGATGGTGACGGATTTGCCCCAGTAGAAGGTCATGTGCATCATCTTGGATGAAGGGTAGGATTGGAAATTTGTTGGCGAGGTTGGGGCTTGGGAGAGACTTTTTAATGGCGACGAGATCTGAAAGGTCGGAGGAGGAGGAGGAGGAGGCGGCGGAAGATTCGGAGCAGGAGAGATTTTATAGGGGTGGGGCCGCTCACTTGTATTTACTTTGTTGCCCTTGGAGTTTGATTAGATTTTGCTTTGTGCCAATGGATAAAGGGAGCATTTATAATGTAGGTTTAGACTTTAAATAAACATTTCGTAAATATGTGCCCAAAGAGTAAAGGTACGAATACGAAGATTGCACGGAAAGATAGCTCGGTAGAACATAGTGATAGTTTAATTGAATGCAAGATAAAAGATGTTTTTAATATCACTTATGAAACTATGAAAGGTTATAATCAAAGTCTTATTTTAGTATAAAGAAAAAAAAAAAGATAAAAGCTGGGAAAATTTCCTTCGTCTAAGATTTATTACTTATAGAGATACTTGTCAGATACTTAGAGAGCAATTAAGAAAGAAAACTAAAAACAGATTCCAAAATGGAAGTTTAGATAGAACCGTTTTCAATATAACTCAAGTATTTGTATGTGAATTTTTTAATCGTATGAAGTAAAAAATAATATTATCTATTGTTTAATAAAATATTATATAATAATATTATATTTGTTATGCACTAGATTTGAAAAATAATTATGAGGTTGAATAAAATATATATTTTATCTTGTTGCTAAAATTTCATGAGCTCTGCTATTAAAAAATGAGATTAAGAGAAAATTATAAGTAAAGTTGCCAAACAGGAGGATCGATATTATAATAATGGACCCGTGGAAGTAACTCTCATTTCTTTTTTTTCCCAAATAGACTTGTGAAGTAGGCATGCTAAGATAATAATGTTACCTAATTATTATTAGGGTTAATTACATTCAAACTCCTTTTAATATGAGAAGTGTATAACTTATCACTCCTAAATTCTAAAACTCTCACTTAGATTTCTGGCCTGCAGAAAAAAAACTAACAGAGAAGCTCATTCACGGTCCAGAGAGTCAAAATAAGAATTTAAAATTTTAAGAATGATAAGTTATACAATTTCATACTGCAGAGTAATTAAAACTTATTATTAATTTATAAGATAAATATAGTCCTTTGACTGTCTGAACACCAAATTCCGGGCTAGTGGCTACTTAGGTAATTTTGGTGAAGATCGGGGGTATTGGGAAATGGGTTCTGAACCGGCGTGCAGTACACTGTACACCTGGGCACTTGTACTGCAACAATACGACACCGATAGCAGGTTTTGTACGAAAAATGTGCTCCATGAGCAGATAAGAGAAACTTCGGTTCGAATCCAAAGAGCACAACGTTTCCCACCTTTTTACGCAATCACCCCCAGATAACACAAAAGAAAGATTCCAGTCTAAACGGCCAAGTTACGCTCGAAGTAGAACCGTTACTGGGCCGGATCACGTAGGATCCGCCTGAACTCGGCACAGTTTCGGAACATGATGAATGGGTGTGAAAGGACACCTACCAATATTTTAAAGATACCCACCAAGAAACTATCGACGTATTATCATTAATTTCATAATTTGTATTTTTTTTTTTTGGGCCAAGTCTGTCCTCTTCTACTGAACTCTAGGTCCCAAAACAAATATTAAACGTATAAATTTTTTGGATTCCTGTACAAATATTAAACTTATAAATTTTTTACACGTTAGGAGGTCAACTCGGGAAATTCTATTTACACACAGCAATTTATTTTTAACGTCGTGATTGCTTTTCACACCAAACTCTTATTTTGAAATGCCACCACTTTACTATCTACATCCAAATTTTTTACAATTTTAACCTTTCTCCTTCTCTCTAACTCCTTATATCGTCCGATCCCAAATTTTTTCAAATTTTTTCGAGTCGTATATTAATTCCCAAACTAAAACTATGTTGGTCGGATATTAATACCCGACCAAAGAATCATTTGGTCGGGTATTAAAACCCAACCAGCGGCCGATATTTCTCACACAAAAGAATCATAAGTAATAATAAATTATAAATAAACATACATAAAAAACTAAAAATTATTTTAAATTGTAATTTATATTTGTTCTCCGACATCAATTACATGTTGGAATTTTCCATTTGAATAAAAAAACTCAAACTTCAAATCCTGATTTTACTTGTCATAGTGAATTCGAAGAATTTAAAATTCTTCCAAATTTTTTTAGAAACGTGAATGTAAAAAATTTAAGAGGTTAAGAAATCAAATCAATGAGTTTGTGGAAGATGTATTTTTTTAAAAATTAAATTCTACTAAAAAAATATTTTTTTAGAGTTTTAGAAAAAAAAACAGAGGAGAAAGACGATGAGTTGCAGTTCTAAATTTTAAAAAGTCTTAATTTGGGATTTAAAAGGGTAATTTAGTCAAAAAAATAAATAGTAAACTTGTAATGATTTACAAGTTTTAAAACCGTACATGAAGAGTAAATTTCCGTGTGTAAATAGAATTTCCTGGTGAACTCCCGAAGATCAGTGAAGGGCTGATTTAGAAATTCCTAGCAATCCACGTCTTCCACTTTAATTTTTTTTTGACAAAATATGCTCTTAATCAGAAAATTCTTTACAAAATATGATTAATTACACTTAAACCTCTTGTCATATAATTGTTCGTTTAGAAAATATTCTTTACAAAATATCTGTTTCATATGTAAGAAGGATGCAGAATCAAGCGAACACATCATATGTAATTGTTCGTTTTCTAAAAGCACATGGGAGGCGTGCACCAGGGCATTAGGATTGAACATCGGCACTGTCCTAGATGAATCCATATGGAGGAGTCTTGATATGGGGGATACTGATAGCCAGTGTTCTAAATATCGGATACCGGTCTCGTACCGGTCAGCCAAATTACATACCGGTTACCGGATACCGGGTGGAATATCGCGATATAACCCTAAATACCGGAGTGTCATATCGGTATCATACCAGTTAAAGAATAATCATATAATTGGTTATATAGAATATAATAAAATGCATAAAATGAGTTTATAGTACTTACATTGGCTTATTTACATTCAACTTACGAATTTGCAGATATCGTTTAGAACGTTCGTAAATGCACAGAGACAGAGCGAAATACAATCATAAAATAAAGAAAAATAAGTTTTCAAGATAAAAGAAAAGTGTTTCTGCAATACATAAGTGCTATAATTTATAAAATTACAACATTGTCCTTTAAATGAGTTTATTTGAAGCATGCTAGAAACTTTAAATATCAGTCTTTACAACATATTTTCTAGCTAGATTCAGAGTCGACTGGTTCATTTGATGGCATGCCTTCCTCATCATCTGATGACGAATCTGATGATGATGTGTCAACTTCTTCCTCATCGTCATCATCTGATGCGTGCCGCTGCTTAGACTTTGAAGATGATGATGTTTTTCCCTTTGAAGTTCTACTACTTTTCGACTTAGATGCCTTAACTCTTCCACTCTTTCTCTTCTTCGGATTAGCACCCATAGCAATTGACACCTGTCGAAAAGTCAGTTATTCTCCAGGAAAGACTTCATCATCACTAGTCTCATAAGGATCGCCATTCTTTTTCTGAGGCATGAACCACTCGGTGACCTTCTCCTCTTCATTGTATGCTACTGGTGGATCTCTGTTTGGGATTGAAAGCTTGCTCTTGAGCCTTGCATTGAATTTGACAAAAACTAAGTCATGCAATTTCTTGGAACTTAGCCTATTTCTTTTCTTCGTATGCACCTAAATAAAAGATATACACATGAAGTTCGTTTAGAACATATATATTTGGGAGAAAGAAATATTTAATTAGAAAAGTTAAAATTATAATACCATCTCAAATGTGCTCCAGTTCCGTTCACAACCCGAAGAACTGGTTGTCAGGCTCAAGATCCTCATTGCCATCATCCTCAATTCGGGAGCATCTGTCCCGTAGAATTGCCACCATTGACCTAGCAATAAATATTTATAAATAGTTATTAGCTATTTAATAGTTTCTTTAATGAAAAATAGATTGAACTTTGCATTTCTTATAGTGAAATGCATACCTGGATTAATGATTCTCTTTACTGCTGCCTTTGCAAAAGACATTCCAAATGATCCATTTTGATTTTGATATATTGGGAGCTGCTGTGCAATCTTATCAAGTATATCATTATAATTTGGATAGAATTTGTGCATCACTTCAACGAAGCCCGACATGAACGACCCATCAGTATCAATCTCAGGCTGTTTCGCATAGTAATACAGAGGGTTCAAGAAAAATCCAGCTCTATGCAGAGGACCCTTAAGTTTTTCCTCCCATCTCCTATCAATAATCTTCCATATTGGAAGATATTTCTTCTCTTCACCCCTTAGAGCATCTCTTATCTCCTCTTTAGCAGTCTCTAGGTCACCATACAGAAAGCCCATTGAAGAGACTTTGTCCCCATCAACTCTACGCAAAACTTTCACTAGTGGAGTAAATACTCTTAGGGCAAAGTTTGTGTTGTCCCAAAATTTGTTACTGGCAATTATTTCTGCAACCTAAACATTCATAAAAAGATGTAAAAAAATATGTGAATAACATATAATTTAAAATTATAAAATAAAAATTTTTATTAATTGAAATAAATACCTTCTTGCCTGCATCTGTTCTGGACAGAGTGCAATCCATCCAGTCATCAGAAATAAACATATGTTGCAGCTTCTTCTTCTCCCTGATTGATGATAAAGAGAGAAATGCCGTGGCAAACCTAGTTGTGCCCGGCCTTATTAGCTCTCCACCAATAACCTTCCTCATTATATCTAAAGATTTGGTGTGATTGTATATGTACACGGAGATTGATCTCCCCATCATAATTGCACTTCGGATATGTTTAATTTTTCCAATATCCGCAAGCATCAGATTAACTGTATGTGCTGCACAAGGTGTCCAAAATATATTTGGATGCGTTATAGCCAATGTGTTTGCTGCAACCATATTGTTCGAGGCATTATCTGTCACAATATGTACAACATTTTCTACGCCAACCTCGTTCATTCCCCTCTCCACAAATTTGTAAATGTAACAGTCATCGTGTCTCTCAGAAGATGCATCTTGAGACAATAAGAAGGCTGTACCGGCCGGACAATGAACAACGATATTCATTAAGATTCTCCCTTTCCGATCCGACCACGCATCAGTCATTAAAGTGCAGTCATTTATTCTGCAACTCCGTTTGAATGATTCAAGAGTTGCATTTGTCTCCTCGACCTATCTTTGGAGGCAAGTCTCGCTTAGCTCGTATGGGTTAGGAGTCTGTAAGTTTGGTCCATACATGCCAATGGCTTGGACTATCTGCACAAAAGTTGGCTGCGTAGTAATATTGAATGCAAGACCTCCTTCATAAAAAAACCTGGCAATGTATCGAATTGCATCGTCTCTGGCCTTTTTTCTGGAGGCTGATGGCACGGTAGGCTGTCTTTGAGCTGCTTCTACTGCTTTCTCGACCGATCCAATTGCAAATTGATCCATTGGTCATGTTGTTTTGCGGGAAGATTGACCTGTTGTTTTGCGAGAAGATGACTCCTCTCGAGTTGTCTCCTCATCTTCTTCTTCCCTAACACGAACTTCTTTTAACAAATTTTAAAGTTCTGTTGCTTTTTCTTCATTTACCTCTCTAGTTTTACTTAGCATTACCAGTGCTTTCTGCTTCACGTCATCTGGGACCAGAGGACAGCCTCTGACATTCCCATTGACATGACCTAAATGTTCCTTCAAGCGGGTAATGCCTCCCTTATATTCATTCTTACAGAAATTACACTCCACTTTATTGGGCTTATTGGGTACTTTTTTTCCCCATTCCCAAGCTGGATCTTTACCTCCTCGCTTCTCTTGGACATTTGAAGCACCAGAAGAGGACATCCTTCAAACTATTTCTGACTTCAAAAAAGTGAAGTGAAAAAGACAAACAATTAATTGATTAAATATCTAAATAATTGTTGCACTTAATTTATATTAACTTAATTTTTTTAAGAATTCAAGCTTTTACTAAAATAAATAAATTTATATTAACTTAATTTATTTAAGAATTCAAGCTTTTACTAAAATAAATAAAGTTGATAAACATAATCTAAGTTAAAAAAATAATCATATAAATGCTATGTGTGTTTATGTGTATTCACTATTTTAAAACACTGCAAATATATGTCTTCAATACATGCTATGTGATGTCTCATACTCATCCCGTGTATTTCACATCAATTTGTGTTATATACAGTTGCAATCTCCCTTCACTTTAATGAACAAAACTAAACTTATATTATTTCACATAACCAAACCTAAGAAGTAGTGAATTTATAATTAAAGAATCTGCAACAACACTAGTGAAAATTGTATAAATAGTGAACAAAACTAAACTTATATTATTTCACATCAATTTGCATCTATACTATGAAAATTGTATTAAATTGAATATGCTACTACATTCACTGTATTAAATTGAATATGCTAAGTATTTGGGATAAAATGGTTAGTTGTTGTTGATGTTGTTGTTTAGTAAAATGAAGGAAGAATAAGATGGTGGGTATGGGACTTGGTGAATAAAATTAACAGAAAACTCAATTTTTTGCAAACTAGTAAGTCATCATGCTAACTAGTGGATTTTCTTTATCAAATTTTATTTTTTTTTTCAACAACACATCCACAAAAAAACATATATGGATACAGTCCACATGCACAACAACAATAAATCTAGCAGAAACTCATACATAAAACAGTAAATCTGCAACAACAGTTAGAATAATGACAAAATTCTGTTGCATGAAACAGTAAATCTGCAACAGTGAATCATACACAAATTTATAAATCTGCAACAGTGAATCATACACAGTAAATCTGCAACAGTAAACCTCAGAAGTAGTGAATCTATAAATAGTAAATACTCAAATTAACAAATTTTAACTAGTATAAAACTCATACACACAAAATTATTTCTTGAATCACTGATTCACACTGAATCAGTGATTCGATTCACTGATTCAGTGTGAATCAGTGAACCGAATCACTGATTCAGTGTGAAACTGAATCAGTGATACTGATTCGGTTCACTGATTCACACTAAATCAGTTAATCGAATCACTGATTCAGTGTGAATCAGTGATTCGATTACTCACTGTATACTACCCGCCAATAAACAGTGCTTCAACTTCGCAATTCCCCTCAAATTACACAAAAAAAAAATCTAATATAAATCGCAATCAATTAAACCTAAATAGCACAATTATAAAAAAAATTGATGAAATTTGTAATTCTAAATCAAATTAACATAAAAAAGCAAACTAACCTTACCAGGCCGGCGGCGACTGCCCCACTGGAGAACGGCGAGCACCCTTCGGAGACTCGCAGAGTAGGAGAAAAGCTATCGGAGAGCGGAGAAGAAAGTTAGAAAGAAAACGAGAGAAATTTTTTGATGGATTGGGAAATTAGGGTTCGGGTTCGCTCCGTTCGGCTCGATCGGCCGACGAACACGGGGAGAGAACGAGAGAGAGAGCCATAGAGTGGAAGAAGAAGAATCGGAGAAGATTTAGAGCTGATTTGTGGGTATTTGGGATTAGGGTTTTCGTCGCGAGGAGAGAGAGCTCGGATCGCCGGGAGAGAAAGAGAGAGAGAAAACGCGAAAGAAAATAAAAATTTCCCTCCTTTCGACCCGTTTTATTGCTTAACGGGTCGGATTTTAACGGGTTAACGGGTTTAACCCGTAACCAAAATCCAAAACCCAATAACCGATATTATCCAATACCGGCCGGTATTGGATAATATCGATACCGGCCGATATATCGCCACGTGGCCGATATATCGGTCCATACCGGTCCAAAACGATACCCGATAAAAAATTCCCCATATCGTCTCGTTTCTTCAAAATTACCGATATACCGGCCGATATACCGGTATATCGGCCGATATTTAAAACAATGTTGATAGCCATAGGCTTAGAAGTGTTATTGCGGTATTTTGCTGGAACATGTGGAGAGAACGAAATGATAGATTATTTAATGATAAATATCATTCTATTGAATATTGTGTGCGACTCACCGTTCACGATTTCATTATTTGGGCAGGTGTTCCATCGGATGAGAAGAGACTTCACCTATCAAGTGGCTCTTCGGGGGATGAGTTGGATGTCACTCTGCCAGATGAGGAGTAAAGATCTATATCAGAGGCGCGAGGACGGATGGACTGATCATGAAATGTTCCTTTTGCTGGATTATTGTATTTTTATTTTACTTTGCCTCTTTTCTTTTTAGTACTTTTTAGAATATTTGCTTTGTAAGCTTATTATTGAGCCACTCTACTAGTAGACTTTGAATACTTTTGTTCTATTATTTTCTCTTTAATGGAATGCAGAGGGACACATCCCGCCGTTTTAACATAAAAAAAAAAACCTCTTGTCATATAGAGCAAGAAGAATTTATTATTCTAAAATTTGAAACCCTCGATTAGCTCCTGAACCATTACCAAGCTTTGTCAACAGTAAAATATTTTCACTCTATTTTAAATAAATTTACATTCCTTTTGTTTAATTATAATTTTGTCCTCTTGTTCTCGTCTCCACTTCAGTACAGCTGGACAGATACTTTCTTCCTCACTCCCACCCGTCCTTCCCTCTCCCTCCTTCTCTCTCTCCCATCTCCTTCCTTGATTGAATCTCTTCTTGTTGTAACGTCTTTGTCTTGACTAGCAGGGTAGGTTACCCAACTAGAGATCCAGAAAATGCAGGAACAGAAGCAACATGCACAAACGAAGATCTACCAAAATTTCTACTAATCGTTAGATTGCCCTTAAACTTTCACCCCCTTCAGATGCTATTGTATTCTTTTTTTTCTTGGGCTGAATTATGGTTTTCAGTTTTTCAGTTTTTTTCCTTTTCTTTTCAATTTTTCCATTATACAAGGATGACAATTAAACCAAAATCCTTACAGAAATTAGTTTCCTGTGATTCCTAGGTTCATACTTCTTTATACATAATTGGCAAATTTTGTCTCAGGCAATGTTAAAATAGCGATAATGGTAACGTAACGTTTTGCTTTTGTTAGGTTATGTCGCATATACTGTAACGCATAATGTAGGTTACGCAATTTACTATTTATTTAATAAAAATAAATAGTAAACTATATAAAATAATCTTTATAAATTGAAAAATAAATTAAAAAATTCTAAAAAGAATATATAACTATTTTATAATACATAATCTATTCTAAATTTTTATTAAATTTTATAATAATTTTCACATTTATCTTCATAAATTATATTAAGTCCACAATCGTAATTTCAGTCATCACCTAAATAAAAAAAAAAAAACAAGATTACAATTCTTTATCATTATTGTAATTTATATTTTCAAATGTTCAATTTATCTTATTCGTAATTATTGATTTCAATTCAGTTAAAAATTCAATAGAATCAATAAATATAATATTTCAGCAATCGTATAGGAATTACAACAAGCGAATAAGAAAATAATCGCTAATTAGCAAGTTAGTAATTTCATAAGTAATCAAATAAGCCAAATCAAGTAACAAAATTTCAGTAATTCTTTAATAATCAAAATAATAAGCAACAAAAATATAGATATTACTAAAAAGTAAATAACGTAACGTAACGTAATTTAACGTAACGTTATTTAATATAATGTAAAATAATATAAAAAAACGTACTGTTACGGTGCACTTGAGTTATTTTTAGTTGTTACGTAGCGCTGAAGTTCTATTAGATTACGTAACGCAATATAATAGATTTCATAACGCGTTATTTTCAACAATGGTCTCAGGTATCACATCTTTCAGGTTCCTACTCTGAATGATTAGAAAGTAGCTGCACTTGTGGTTGTGGATATTGCTACTATAGTGTTTGAATCATGCTTGTTGCAAAGTGATATATTATCCATAACTCATAGGTTATTCTCTAGATGGAAATTTCCTGCAAGGAATTCAAATTCAATTGCTTTCTTTACTGCCACCACGTTCATGTACCCGAGTTTTCTTTTATCGCTCTGATTAATCCAATTCTTGCACCACAGTAGTGGTATGCGTTCAGAGTTCTTGCACTACAAGGTGTTTGCTGTGAAAGCCCGCTGCCGATAGCCTTGAAGCCCGCCGCTGATCCCAGATGAAGCCCGTAGAAGCCTCCATAGATCTAATGAAGTCGTTGCCGCCGATCACCTAGGTTGCTTGATGCCCTAGTTTCCTCCGCTCAGAATATAAATCGAATTAAAATGCAACTCCCAAACTCCTTCCATCTCCCCTCAATTCGGTCAGGGGCAAAATTGTCATTTGACATCACGCGAGCCTAATGTGCCCTAATCCCAAACGGCATGTAAACTTGGTTAGATTTTTAGAATAAGAGTTTCAAACTTTAAGATAATAAGTTTTATTACCCCCATACTATATTGGTTTAAGTGTAATTAATCTTACAAAATACTACTCTCTTTCTTTTTTTTTTCGTTGGTCTAACTCTTTTGTATATAATTTTTTTAATATTATCCAAATTAAGAACTTTTAATATTATCCAAGATGCGGGTAGCGTTTGACGACGTATTATAAATAAATACGCCAAGCCTAAAGTACTTTTAATAAAACTGAATGTTACCGCCACTAAACCACATAAATATGTACTGGAAAAAAAAATGGAAAGACAATGAACAGATCCTTTTTATTCCAACGAAATATTAAATAAATCAATAAAAATCCAAAGAAGGGTAGCATTTATTACAACTTCAAATTTGAGCTTTGGAAACAACGAACCAAAGTAGAAGGAAAAGATTGAAAGAATTGAAATAAAGGATCTTCTAAATGATGTCATATAATGAAATCACAACTAATTATTTGCTAACTCTATGAAATGCTGCTCCAGCTGTGGTGGATCCTCTCCTTCAGTATCCTGCAAATTATCTGGGCGTGCCAAACCAGGGTCGTTAGAACGACCTAGCAAGTATTACAAGAAGAACATAATAATATACAGGCACGCTATGTATATAAATATATTTACATGTGTTAGCAAAGCATGAAACTAATTAAAAATACTAAAAGTCATGATAAAATTGATGAAGTATAAGTTTTTAGAACGAAATAGAGCATGAATCTAACTATAGATATTTTGAATATGATAATAGTCAGGAAATACATTTGTTGATACATGTCATGGATAATTTTGTAATAGAGACCAATTTAACAAATGAACATGTATACTATGTTATTATTTATTTGTTCATTTGGAACTGTCAGAAGTAGTGTGACACATGTTTTACAAGTATCCCGTGCATACCCGGGACCAAGGCCATGATTCCTGGTACTGCCCCAGGACATACCGCTAGGTACTAATCAACATGAACTCTGATGAGCCTAAACTCCAGGCGCGTAGCCCTATATACTGATGTGATCCAGTAATCACCCAGAACCCCCATGGTTGGGTTCCTATGTTCGGTTGTACAACCTCAAGAATGTAACACTCCTAAAACATGTGTACAGTTCTTTCATCAAGTTCCCCCATAACCCCAATTCATTTTATGATTTTAAAAATGGATTTATAACATGCATTGTATTTAATCTCAATTATAATCAAGTTAACAAATCATATATGCGTTAAATAAAATGCTCATATAAATGTTATTTATAACTATACTGTATGTGTGGGCATTGAAGAGTGTCTAGTTGCAAGACTTTCAAAGATTAATCAAAAAAAACATTTTTTTTTTAATTTAGAAATAATTAGAAAGTTTAGGAAGCAATACAATAAAATAAATAAATAAGTAAACTTATAAATATAAAGGATAGGGTTTACTATTGCCAATGTAGATGAATATGATAATTATTGCAAGAAAAGCATTAGCATGACTTAATCTATTCGTGGAAAATGAAATTACAAGCTTCCAAATGAAGTGAAATGGGTTACTTCCATGTTGTTCACAGATTCAAGAATAATATTTGTTTGCATGGGCTTTCATGAACTATTTAGACTTAATTTGAATAAGACATCAACCAATTCACAATCTTGAATATCTTGTCACCATAGATTCTCTCCAGTATGAATATCTCATTTTCTATTATACTTCTAACTTTGCATGTATTCTCAAGGTCCTAAAATTCTAATTCAAGAACAAACTATTTATTTAAAGATCCAGCTAAATCACAAAAGATAACATTCTACTACAAAAATGAAAAGAATATACAAATACATATATATTGACCTTACAAAGATTATCACAATAGTACTAAGCGAGAGATCAATATAATGAAAACCTAAACAAATAATATCTCGATAAAATAGTTTTAAAGATAGCAAATGTGTAGAGGAATTAAATTGGATTTGTTCAAGAAGATCAACTTTGATGCAGTCACTACTAATACTGTAATTAATATTTGATTCACTAATGAAACACTACTAACTATTACTCAATATCACTGACATTGCAGTTGTATTCTAAATTAGAACTTAAAGATGACAACAGATAGAATGAACTGGTACTTGATTTTATGAGGAGACTTACAGATAAATGATAAATTTAAGGACTGATATGGAGCTGACCCAAATTCATAATTTTTTTTTTTTTTTGAACTGCAGTTTGTTTAAGTTCAGTTCAGTGAACAGAACTGTGTTCTGTTCACTGAACAGAACAATTTTTTTTTTTTTTTTAGTGTCATGTGTTGGTAATGGAATGTCCTGAGGGAAGTCCATTGGTCAGTGGGATTTCTCAGGAGACGCCATGGTCTTCTTCAATTTGAACACGATATTTTGTGAACAGTGGATTATATACTTGAAATTAACGACAACTCAATATTTTGTGCCATTTTTGGTGTTTATTTATTTTTTCCTTTTTGAGCCATTATTCTTGGGACTGAATAAACTGAAGTGACCTATAGGTAGGCCGTATAAAAATAAATAAATAAATAAATAAATCTAATACTAGATAAGTTCAGTTATTACTTAAACACTTCATCTCAAAACCACGTTATGCATTGCCTTAACGGCATAAGTTAACACAGGTATGGTTTAGAGGCATGTAATAATAATTTTTGTATTGCTAGAAATTAGTCTTGCGTATATGGAAGGAAATAATATCCAGGTAAATCTTAGAAATTAAAGCTCTGCATATAAAAATGTGAGACTGGACCCTTTTTTTTTTTTAATATAATTATCCATTTATGTGAAACTTATTTTCCAACTTCACATTCTTCCAAACTCGGAGATAAAATTCCTATAAACTATTTTGATTATGTCCTATTTGTATTTTCCCTATTCTCACAATAGTGTCATAACTAAATATGCCAGTTTCTAATATCCAGAGCCCCTCTGTCTTTTAAGCATAATTATAATTGATATATACATTAAACAAAGAGGAGGTGGTGGAAGGAAAATAAGTAAATAAATAAATAAATAAGTAAATAAATAAACAAGAAGGGAATTAGTACTTGCATCACACATATATTCAGAAAAAAATCATTTTTTTTTAGTTGTTGAAAAAAATTATATATACAAGATTAAAAAGAAATGGTAAAGTACTTGCATTTGTATGTAATACAACATAATTTTCTTTCTTTTATATAAAGTTAAAGAGCAAATAAAACGTAGAATTAGTACTTGCCTCAAGAATACTGCTTCGAAAATTTACTGCGAGATCCTCTTTTTCTTCAACTTTCTCTCTCTCTCTCTCTCTTTCTGCGTTCAACCCCTAAAGTCTTCCTCCTCTGTCCTTATTATTATTATTATTATAATTATTATTTTGTTTAGATTTTTAGTTTAAGGTAATATTTCATAGGATCAAATCTAAACAACCAAATCTGTCATTATCTAGTTAGGTAGTAAAACAAATCAGATTTGTTAGACAAATATCATGTTTATTTATTATTATTATTATTTTTTTAGGATAATAATTTGTTTATTATTGGTTTTAGGTTTTAATTTTTTTTGGGTTGTTACACTTTTGTATATAATTTTTTTAATATTATCCAAATTGAGTTTTTACCGAGAATTGGTCTCGCTTGTGCAAAGCTCATTAGGCTTTTTTACCCTTTACTTGGCATGTTACATGTAGGCAGACATGGGCCCCACTCGTGCTGTGCTGGGACCCATCTGGCAGTTGGTAACTAAGGGTGTGTTTGGCTCATGAAAGTAATGGAAGTTAAGGAAGAAATTTAGAAGTAACTTTCAAAATTAAAGGAAGAGAAGAATTTTCTTGTTGTGTTTGTTTGCTAAAATTAGAAGAAGAAAGTATATTAGGAAGTGAAAGAAACATTATTTAATTAGTTAAAATATACATTATGTATCTTATTTTATTTATTTTATGAAAAAAAGTACTTCTTTTGAATGATAATGATGATATATAAATAAAAAAAATATTTTTTTGTCTTCTTCTTTTACTTCCTATCTACTTCCAACTCTAAAGTATAAAGAAGAAAGTTTTGGAAATAAAGTGTCACATAGGTGCCATCTCATCAACTAAGAAGTAATTTCCAAGTTCATTCTTAACCAAACAAATACTTGAAAGAGTGAAAGTAATTTTACTTCCACTATTTCTAATTTACTTCCATGCAAACACACACCGTATATGCAATGTCACATGTTCTCATCATCAATCCGAGAGAGCGACTAGTGGGCCAACGTACCCTGCGGGCCCCAGTCCGGGACAATCCGCCTCGAGTCTCGACTCATCTCTCTCTCTCTCTCAACCGAAATAATACAACTTCTTGTTTGTTTCCTAAAAAATTCAAGCCAAAAGGGCCAAGGCCAAACTTTCTCTATTTTTTTTTATAAAATAATTTCTCATTCTCCTCTGGTTTCTCTCCGCACAAAGTGCTCGTATTAACGGGAATTTCTAGATGGGCACGGTTTTTTTCCTAGTAAGCCCACTTTTTCCTAATGAGCACACCCTCTCTTTTAAAAAGAGAGGGTTTTCCTAGTGAGCACACCAAAATTCCCAATCTACCCCTCTCTCTCTCATTTCTGCTGCTGCTGCTTCTTCTTCTTCTGCTGCTTCTTCTTCTTCTTCTTCCTCTTCATCTTCGTCTTTTTCTTCTTCTTTTCATCTTCATCTTCATCTTCATTTTCATCTTCATCTTCATCTTCATCTTCATTTTCATGGCAAAAATTAAATATACAAAGTAGGAGGAGTAATTCAACATAATAAGGTGATAAAAAAAGAAGAAATGAAAATTGTGCATCCAGAGAATCGAACTTTGGTCAATTTCATGGGAGAGAAGTATGATACCACTACACCAGTTGCATATATTATGAAAATTTAATTTTTTTTTTATCTCTCATCCCTTATCCGGACTAACCAGCCCGGACTTATGCTCCCTGTCCGGGGCTGATAGCCCGGAAGGGAGGCTTCATCCGGGCTGGTTAGCCCGGATCAGACTTCTAGATTTCTGATCAAGAAGGAAGGGTATTTTTGACCCAAAAAAACAATGGCAAAGTGGTAAATAAAATGATCTTTTTAAGTGGGCTCACTAGGAAATATGCTGTGCCCATCTAGAAACTCCCGTATTAACGAGCGAGAAGAGGAGGGGGCAGACCAAAAATCATCAAAAAAATTATCAGAAAAAAAAAAAAAAGTTCTCCGGCGCCTCATCCTCCAATCTCTTCATGCGATCCGTCTCGGATTCTCGCTACATTCTTCGATTCCGATAGCCCAATCTCCATAAGGTACGCCAATTACATTCAATATGATTCGATCCATGAATTTTTGTTAGGAATTGGCTAGGGTTCGAGTGGGGAATTGAACTAACCTTCGTTTTCTGTGAATTTTGAGAGGATTTAACCTATATCGGGCGATTTTGTAGGGTTTGAGGAGGTTTTTATTGAAGGGCTAAATTGGCATTTTGGAATCAATTTTGGTATCAATTATGGGCATGGTATCGAGGAATGTTATGCCTGCTTGTGAGAGCATGTGCTTCTTCTGCCCTGGGCTGCGGACCAGGTCGAGGCAGCCGATCAAGCGGTACAAGAAGATATTGGCCGACATTTTCCCTAAATCACAGGTTTTTACAAAACCTCTGTAGTTCTTGTTGTAGTATATGTTGATAATCACTGTTATGATGCATTGCCACTGGTGGTGATATATAGCTTGATTAGATGGGTGGGGGGGGGTATAGTGCTTGTTGTAGTACTGGTTCCTATATTGCATTTCAGGCAATAAACAATAAAAGCAAGGTTTAGTTTCAGAGTATATCGGTATTGGTCAATGGTTTACGGTATCAGAAATCATCAGTATTAAACGTTAGAGATATCGTGAAAACATGGTATACTGACATTATGGGGTCTCTATAGTCTATATTTTCGATACATATTTATATCGGTTGATATTTAAAATCAATAAAGTACTTGAACAATTTGAGTCAGGTCGACCAAGTGAGGCCCCATCATAAATGAGAAGAAATTGAAAGCGTGTATTGTTGTTCCCTAAAAATAATTGGCCTAATTCTACCACTTCTACAAGGGAAAACCTTTTTAATGCTAGCTAAATGTATAGTAATGGTTTTTGTGCAACTATCAATACTTTAAGATTTTTCTTTAACATCTAGAATCCTAGGATTTACACTAACTATGAGGTATTCACAAACACAAAACTGAAGTGTCATGACAAGTCCTTAAAACCATGATACAGGAACACAACAGCATGACTGCATTTGTTCACACGTGTCTGTGTATAAGACACATCAAATTATACACATCAAAACACAAAGTCAGAGTAGAAAGAAGAACAAAATAAGATTTTGATGTTTACACACGGAGCTACCCATCAAGTAACCAAATCAAACAAAAGAAATTGAAAATCCAACCCAACAACTCAGCTAATACAAGTCCGTGAAATCTCTAACGTGTTCGCAAGTTGTATATGTTTTCTTCACTTTTATCACTCTCATGCCAATGGATCCAATAACATGTTTATGCGTCAGTGCATCACATGACTCCAAGGTGCCCGACACTATCTTTGTATATCCATCTTGTGCCTACCAATTCAGTTATGTTTTTTGCAAGTTTTAATGTATTCTAAGTATTTAATCTCATATCTTTGATATTTGGCACCGCATGTCGTTTCAGTTGTATTGCATCCTTTAAGTGAAGGTCTAGCTCATCATTTATCGCTTGTCATTGTATTGTGATATAGATGTAATATCCACTTTTGGGCAACTTCTAACTAGTATGTGCTTAACATTGAGTCAAGGTAGTGTTGTTGTGACATATTGCACCATGATATGTACGTACGTATGCATGCATATGTATATTATTTTTTTCTGGGTTTTGTAAAGATGCATCACATTGAAACACAGGACATATGGAAGAACCTATATAGTAAATGATACATGAATATTATGAAACAATTACCTTTTATCAAAGGAAGTGCAGGACATACTTCATCTTGTAACTTGTTCATATTTATAAAATGAATAAAGGTTACATATTTATAAGTGTGAGACACTGATGGACACGTGTTGTGTCAAGCCATGTCTAACGTGCCAATTTTTGTCTGGGCAAAGTACCCTACATATCCTAGGATTTTTGGCTTTTATGCTGTGTGGAATTAAGAGGTAGTGCTCAACCTATATGGAAATAGATATTTATATGCCAACTTATGCAAGAGTGGACTACGAACATCAGATTATACCATTGAAGTTTTTAAAAATGAAGCAATTAGCACAATTCAGGACTTTGCTAGGGCACTCTTGTTTTTTTCTCTCAGGACATGTAGAAGAAAGTTATAGGATATATATACACATACACACAAAAACATATATAAATACACACGCACACACACATATATGTATGTGTATACACACACACACACATATATGTATATACACACACATATATATATACAAATACGTATACATACTTATATATATGTATGTATGTATACATATTAATACATATATGTATACAGATACATATATATATATATGTATGATATGTATGTATACTTACATACATACATATATATATGTATATGTATATATGTATACATATATGTGTGTATACACACACACATATGTCTACACACACACACACATATATATACACTCACATATATGTATATACATATATGTATATGTATATACACACACACACATATATGTATATGTATATATCTATATCTATATCTATATATATATACATACATATACACACACACACATACATACATATATATATATGTATACGTATATATATGGACATATATATGTACATACATACATATATATGTATACGTATATATATATATATATGCATATATATACATACATACATACATACATATATACATACATATATATATATGTGTGTGTGTGTATGTATATATATACATACATATATATATACATATATATATACATACATATATATATATATGTATATATATATATATGCATATATATACATACATACATACATATATACATACATATATATATGTGTGTGTGTGTGTATGTATATATATACATACATATATATATACATATATATATACATACATATATATATATATATGTATATATATATGTATATATATATATATATATATATATATATATATATATATATGTATGTATATACATATATATGTATATGTATACATACGTACATACATACATATATATATATATATGTATATGTATACATACGTACATACATACATATATATATATATGTATATGTATACAGATATATGCAGATATATATACATACACATATATATATATATACATACATATATATACATATATACATACATATATATATATATACATACATATACATACACATACATACTGTAACAACCTAATTTCAACATAACTTACATTCTTGATATCAGATTAATCCCAAGGTAAATGCGTTGTGTTTGTCTCATTTTTCTATTTTTTTTTTTGTGATTTTCTTGAAATTTTTTAGATAGTCACTTAAAATAATATTATTTTAATTACCGGTGGGTCCTACGCATATTTTGACTAGTTTTTCTTTTTTTGACTTGTAAAATAAAGTTTGACTTTATTTGGATTAGTTTAATTTGAATTTATGGCCATAAACAACTCTAATAACCAATGTAGAAAATAACGCATGGAGCGCGGACTCGGCGCTCCGTAACAACAGGAAAAAACGCAGTTCTGCGTAACGGTGCGTTTTTTTAAAATAACGTGCGTTATATAACGTAACGTTATAACGCAAAATAACCTACGTTATTTCCTAGGGCAGTTTGGGTATAAAAGCTCGAAGGGTAGCCCTAAAATCGTTCCCCTTTCCTTTCGCGAGTTCTCGATTCTCCGCTTCCCTCACCTCACCCGAAAACCGATTGCTCCTCCGTTCGCCGTCCCTCTTCATCGCCGATCATCTCCAACCTCATCCAATTCCGACCCTCGCCGATCACCGGCCAACTCCATCCTCGCCGATTCTCTCCATCCTCGCCGATCACCGATTCCGATCATCTTCATCCTCGCCGATCGCTCGATTCCCTCCTCTATATCGCCGAATCTGATACTCTCCATCTCCTTTGCCGACTCCGTTGCCAAACCTCTCCATCGCCGACCATCTCCATCGCTAACTCTGGCGAACTTCAACAGGTAAAAATTTTAACTTTTTTTTTTTGTTTATTGTAATGCTTACTTGCTGTTGTTAGGAATTCAAAGTTTAAATTTTTTTATTAATACATTAATAAAAAATTAAATTTCTGTTTAACCTAAATTTTAAACCCAAATTTTTGTTAGTAATTCCGGTGAACTCCGTTTGCTGCTGTTAGATTTTGGGATTTAATTAAGTTTCTGTTATTTTGGGTTGATGTTCATTTAAGTTGCTGTTTTAAAGGGCAATTTGTGTTTCTGTTAATTTTCGGTTAGATTTTGGGATTTAATTTAAGTTGCTGTTTCAATTAAAGTTTGAAAAGTTAAATAGATATCAAATATCATTTGATTAAAAAGTGGCTAGATTTCTCTGTGTTAAAACATAAATATCAATTGATAAAAGTGGCTAGATTTAAGTTGCTGTGTTACAGCATAAATATCATTCTCTGTGTTACAGCATAAATATCATTTATTTTCAGTTGCTGTTACAGCATAAATATCATTTGATACAGTAATGAAATAAAAGTGGCTAGATTTCTATGTGTTACAACATAAATATCATTTGATTAAAAAGTTAAATAGGATAAGATCGTGAAAGTGGCTAGATCGTTGAAATTGAAATAGAAGTCATAAAAATAATTAGATATATCTTTTTTTATTATTGTTGAAACTGAATTTTTTTTTATTATTCTTGATTTATAAGAAATCGAAGAATCATGTCTAAGCATATGGATCCGGCAAGAGAATGGGGGATTCATAAAGATGGTGAACCAAGCAATTATTTTTCTATGTCTTTAAATTGATTTTACAGTATTTTATATGATTTTTTGGATTTATTCACTTATTTATAATCATTATTAAATATAGTTCTATATTTATTTTAATTAAATAAATTGAAAATTGCGTAACCTACGTTATGCGTTACGTTATTTGCTACTTAACCTAACAAAAAAAAAACGTTACCTTAACGTTATCGTTATTTTAAACATTGCTAATAACCTAATATTAGTATTCATTTGTCCTATACCTATTTTGTCTTTATTCACCCATACCTTACCTTTACCATGCTTGTCTTTTAGCCAAGCATAACAAACCATCATTTTACCTCCATATCTCTCCTTTGTCTATATATTTTTTTCCCCTTCTTTTCATTTATTTTTTCTCATTCATTTTTCATTCCTCTCTTTCTTTTATTTTTTTTACTCCAACTCAAGAGAAGAAGAATAGAGAAGAATAAGGAAAGAGAAGAAAAAGAAAAGGAGAAAAGTTTTTTAGCCTCAAAATAGACTTATCTTCTTACCCATCAAGGCAAGTAAAACCACATCCACTCTCATGTTTTATTTCTAACTCTAATTATTTATGGTTAACTTAGAATCTTGATTTGTTAAAACTTAAAAAGATAATATCTCTATACAAAAATCTCTATGATTATTCTAGAAAAATAAAAATATTATTTTTATACAAAAATCTCTATGTTTATGTATCAAATTTGTCATTTTATTTATAATATCTCATTCTTAAACTACAAGTTGTAAAGTTAAACTATATGCTTAATTTTTAAATTATAAAAATGCCACCTTTATGAATGTTCATCATATTGGATATAAATTCGAAGTTTTCTACATAAGTTTTTCGTGTATAATGCAATGATTTTAAATCACTTTCCACTTGCCATTAGAACATATATATATATATATATATATATATATATATATATATATATATATATATATATATATATATATTCATAATCATGTTTTTAAAGAGAAGGTTTCAAATAAGTTTCTACATTAAATTGTTAAAATATTTCTTTTATACGAGATATTATGTTAGGTCATAATTCTTTCTATGCTAATCAATGTTTATTTGAAAAATATATACATGTCTAAGATTTAATAAATTTGCTACTTTCCATACTATAAAATCATGCTAGAATTTAGAAAATCAATATGTTGTTAAAATAATATTTATAAAAGTGTTAAGCCTATTTAATTCCTATCTTTACAATTTAGTACCCACTTACCTAATATGTGTTTATATGCATAATTGTATATGTATGATTCACATACATGATCATCATAGCTATTTTTATATTTTAATACTCACATACATATATATATGTATACTTGTATTCATGTGTGGTTTACATACATGATCATTTTCTTAACATTCATTCTAATATTTTATACTCCATCATACTTGCATTGATATATACATACTAATTACTTGTACAAGATACATGAAAATATGCCGGATTTTCCTTATTAGTACATACACATGTCTTGATAATGTTATGGATCCTGACTTGCCTGTTAACTTGATTTTGATATGGACCACATCTTACTTATTATTAGACATGTATATGTATTAATCTTGACATGATTGGTTCATCATATTCCGAATTGATTTGTATGTAATATAACTTGAAACTTTGGGTTATGGGAGAACTAAAGGGTGGACAAATATTGTATCGTGAAAGATTTAGGATAGGTTGCGCAACCGAAATAGGGGCCTATCCGCGGGGGCGCCCGGATGGTACTGAGCCATCATCTCTTATTTAGTCCATATTGATGGGACGACCGATTACTCAGTATCGGTATCTGCTTGAGTGTTTAGTGGCACGGCTGATTCAGCGCATATTAGCCGGGTCCTGGGTATGCACGGGTACTTTCATAATACGAGTCTATTTTTTCACCATTTAGTTCAAAATATAAACTAAAATAAAATATTAATTTAGACTTGATATGCATGTATGTCCCTACTTGATATTATTACTTGATCGTTTAATATATTTCACACATGCGCATATTTTAATATCCACATTCATATCTTACCTATTTGTTTATATTGCACACTCCCTACGATACGAGTCTATTTCTTCACCGCTTAGTTCAAAATATAAACTAAAATAAGATATTAAGTTAGACTTAATATGCATGTATATCTCTTCTTGATATTGTTACCTGATCATTACTATTTTCCATACATGTGCATATACTTTTTACATCAATTCATATTTTACTTGTTAGTGAATATTGCATGCTCCCTACCATATGAGTCTATTTCTTCATCATTTAGTTCAAAATATAAACTAAAATAAGATATTAATTTAGACTTGATATGAAGGTATAGCCCTGCTTGATATTGTTACTTGATTGTTTAATATTTTCCACATATGCGCATACTTTCATATTCACACTCATATCTTACCTATTTGTTTATATTACACACTCCCTATTTCTTATTATTTTACTTGTCGGGTTTGACCCTGAGCTTCCCACACGCTCAGATATTAAAGATATGAGCGAGAATCCGCCATTACACGACCCGTACTTTCTGAAGCATGCCGAACAATAATAGATTTATAAGTCTCCGCTTTTGTATTTTTGGTTTGGTATGTATCACTCATTTGGGACTTTATTTTCAACTTTTGTATCAGTATTGTACTTATTGCTTCTTATCTTAGGTATGTATATCTTCTCTTTTATATGGCAGTAGACTAACTTCCAACATCCTGGTAAATGACTAGTATTTAATTCCATTCATTTCTGCTTTTACATACTTATAAGTCTCGTGCACGTCGACTTACACGTGCCTGCCGGTAACGCACTCCATTTCCATATCCTCCAAAATTGAGCGTTACACATACATATATATACATATATATATATCTGTGTGTGTACGTATATGTATATATATGTGTATATGTATATGTACACACACACATATATATATACACACATACATACACACACACACACACAGATATATACACACACACACACATATATACATATACACACACAAACATATATATGTATACATATACATATACATATATATGTATATGTAAATATATATATATATATATATATATATATATATATATATATATATGTATATGTATATGTATACATATATATGTTTATGTATACATGCATATGTTTATGTTTACGTGTATATGTATATGTATACGTATACATATACGCGTATACATACACACACACATATATATATATATATATATATATATATATATATATATATATATATATATATATATATATATATATATATATATATATATATATATATATATATATATATATATATAGACACACACACATAAATATACATATACATATCTATATATGTATACATGTATACATATACATGTGTATATGCATATGTATACATGTATGTGTATATGTATACATATATACATATATGTATGTGTATATGTATACAACTACACACACACACATATATATTTGTGTGTGTGTTTCAAAAACACCTGGCTTTCAATGTTTTCGGAGAGATTATGACAACACTCCAATTTTATATATTACTTGTCCTGATTTTCTTGGAGGGACTCTTCCTTAAGTCATTTCCCTGCGATAGCTTGCTCTCGAAACTCCTCTATGGTGAATGCACTAAGGGTCCTCTTCACATTTCACGTCGTAAGAAAATTTGATTTATCTGCCTCAGTTCAATATTTCCTTAACATAGAAGCAAGATAAGAGGGTAGAATTAATATCTGAAACATGATAATAGTACACTGATCAACTATATTTTGTCTATGGATGTGAGTGCATGACTGTGTTAGAAAGTTATCTTGAGGAAGATCTCTAAATCGCTTTGAGTGCTATCCATGCAAACGAAGTAAATATGTTTCCCTTACTAAGGAGTCCCTGTGGGGGTGAGACTAAGAGTATCATTACAATGTTGGCATTTACATAGTTCCAGGTAAAATGATTGATCATAAAAAAAAAAAAAAGAAAAACTGCATTATAGTGGTTCAACTAAAAAACATGAAGAGAGGAGGGTTCTGAATGGCCAAATCACTGTTAAAAATATAGGTATCCGCATCAGTCTGTCATTTATGGTAACAAAAATAGCAATCTCAGACATATAATTATCAACGATATAAAATATATCAGACCGATGTTATACGATAGTGTATTAGGAACCTCAAAATCTGACACGATATATATATGTATCAGTATCGATCAAATGTTTAAAACCATAGTCCAAATAATAGATCACTTGGAGATACAAGAGAAAAGTTCACTAGAAATGCCTCAATATAAAAGGAGCTGCATTTGATAATTTATCATATGCTTTCTCCTAAATGGTCCTGCATAAAAATGCAATGAATTAGAGTTCTAGTTTAGGTCCTTTTATGCAATGTCATTTTTTGAAGTCAACTTTTTGAATGCTAGGGACTTCTTTTTATTCTAGGGAGGATTCTTATTGCAATTTCTGAATGCAGTTAATAGAAACTTCTTTTTGGGGTCAATTTATAAATATCCATGGCCTCCATATCCTTTTAAAAGGAAAAAAATGCTCAGTTTCCTAAGTGTTGTTACAAGTCATGTTAACAATACTAGTCCATCTTGTACCAGAACTATTTTCTATTCCAATTAAGACTTCCCATTGAAACTTGCTTTAGGCTGTTTGATTTGTCAGAGAGATAATGTATTTTTCTTGCCATAACTACTCTATATATGATGACTTTAGAAACATTTTCTCCTTATTCTCTTCCTTTTTTTAGATCTCAAATCTCCTCTACAGCTATTTCTTTATTCTTCCTATTCTTCTTCTCTTTCTTTATTTTCCCCTTCTCTTATACTTCTTTACAAGAACCATCCATCGCTTCTGTATTGCAATACACAGAAGGAGTAGAAATAAAAGAAGTAACCCATATTCTGATAGTATATTATGTTGGTTAGAAGCTTCATCATGTCTACCATTAATAGTTTCCTACTGATGAAGCTGGTTAGAGACTAAACCACTATACAAATATTGAAAAGTTAATTAAAAAAATGTAGAATGTTCTATGCATAATGTCAAGCCAGCTGAAGGTTCTCCTCCATTATATCACAAGTTAGCTTCTCTCAAGTCTGAATACCAGATAGAGAAGAAAAAGGTTAAAATTAACATGGAAGAAGCTTATCATTGAAACTATCACCAATATCAATGACTCTTAAAGAAGATTCTCTAACCACAATTCTGTTGGCTAAAGAAGAAAAATATTCTTCCCAGTCAATAAGGGCTTGCATTTAGGTCATAGTGTTACTTTCAAGAAAATAAAGTATGTCATGTGGCAAGAGCTGATGGTGATTCACTACCTGAGTTCCATTTCTTGACTCTTTATAAATACTTAGGCGACCAACAGCTAATTATGAAGGGGCTAATCCGTTGAGTAGGCTTAATCTTTGGTCATATCTAGTTGTTTTATTTTGTTCAAGCCATTGTAATTTTTCTGTTGTTGGAAAATTTTGTTTAATTTTTTTGTTTTAATATTTTTTGAAGGTGATCCCTAGAATTATCTTTGAGGGGACCTAGTTAGAGGGATCTAAAGGCGGATTGATTGGGTTGCCTAAATATGAACAAGAAAAGCTTTCAGGACCTTAGCAGTATTTTTCATGTCCTGTGCCAAAAAAAAAAAAAAAAAAAAAAAAACACTATATATGTCTGAGAAAGTTCCTAAAGCTTCAACCTGCAGATGGATTTAGACTGTTTAGTTCATCTAGAAGTTCCATTTCTTTCTTTCTCCTTTTGCAGTTGTTATTGTAAGAGCAGTTGTATATAAAAGCTGTTTCCTTTTAATTTTTGTTCAGTTCCACAGTGACCATTGCAATGAATGCGAGTCTGGGTCCTCTATCATTTACATTTCTGTGTACAGTCATCGTATTTCCCTTTCCTTACGGCTGATATCTCTCTTCTCTTTCATTAACATTCTTTTCTATTTCTGTGTTTATTATGCCAGAATGCCTCCCTTCCTGCATTGATATGAAAAATTAAACCTATGTATCAGATTACACCTTGAGTTAATTGAGGGGGCATTCTGTACTCATAAATTCAGTGCTTTATACCATTATTTGGTGCATACTGGGATCAATTGCTGATATGAACTCATATTGCATAGAACCTTATTTAGAATTTTTGAAATCATAAGCTATCACAATTCATGAATTTTAGAGCTTACCTAGCTTGTTTCAGTTATAAGATTTTGAATTTATGACATGCAGTAGATTTATGTGATTACTTTGCATAGTTAGTTATGTTGTTTAGCACAACTCTAATATGAATAACATGTAACTTTGCTTACGAAGGGGATTTTGCTAAGGGGTGGATACTTGTCTCACAGGACGAAGCACCAAATGATAGAAAAATCAGCAAACTGTGCGAATATGCTTCTAAAAATCCACTGCGTATTCCGAAGGTAATTTTTGATTCTCAGCTGTCTTCAATGTCTCAAAGCAGGCTCTTGGCCAAGTTTAAGATTATAAAAAGCATGTAAGTGTGGTCTCTTTCTTCAATTTAGAATAATGTGCTCCAAACTGTTAAATTCTCAAGGACCTATCATATTAATTGCCTTTTACTTCCGAGCGCCTTAATTTTTTGCCTTTAGAATTTTTGTTTGCAAGTGACTTTGTAGAAGATTATTTTAGAAAAGAAAAATAACCTTTATCATTTGTCACTTGATTTATTTATCATCACATAAGTTGTGCCTTTTAGTTTCCCCTGCGCTATTTATGTAGATAATGTTTGGAACTTACAAGGCTATGACCCCTTTTTGGGTATAAGAAATATCCACCTCTACATATTATGAAGTTTGGCATAAAAGAACCATATACCTGACTATGGTTCAGGTATTAGTAAGAGAGCCTTTTATCCAATTTGCAAATAGAGGTGCTTTACCTGTTCTTTTACCAGGGACTGCTTACACTAAAGACAAAAGTACAAGTCTTATCCAGATTGTTCTGTAACAATGTATTAGCTTATACCTGGTCCCTTTCAGACTTGGTTATATTGTTTCCAAACAATCAGCTAGTGTAGTCATTTTTTGATTGAAGAAACTCTATTATATGCTCACTTGCTAGGCGTTTTTCTCTCTTCAAAATATGAAACTTCACCAAGGATCTTGTTGGCCGATTTACCGACAAGTTCATGCATAGCAGCTAATTATTTCTTTGTTCATGTGTTTCAAACAAGTCCATTTCCTTTTACTTTCTTGAAGTATGAAGCTGATTACCCATAAGAAAGGGCACACTGTAACATTGACATAACAACAACAACTAAGACTTTTATCTCAGGTATTTGGGATAAGGCTATATGAACCAAAAAAAGAATCATGCCGAATCGAGCATATGGATCATCTTGTCTTCACTAAGGCCTTTAACATCCATATCTTTTCACATCACCACCATCCATTTTTTTTCCGATCATTTTTTTCACTTCTTTTAACTTGCCATGCATAAATAAGGTCCACTTGCCAAACTATTGTATCCGTAGGTCTACGTTGCGGAGGACCAAACGATAGTAGCGTATGTTGTGCATCTTTTCTTTATGAGGGCTACGTCTACTTTAGTAAGAATATCTTCATTTCTCATCTTATTCCTCCCGGTATTACCACGCATCTAAGAAAATATGCGTATTTCTGCTACGCTCATTTTCTTTGCCTGATGTCTCTTTATGACCCATCATTCCATGCCATATAATAGAGCTAGCCTAATATCAATCTAATAAGAGTTTTCCTTAGACTTAATGGAATTTATGGTTGCATAAAATGTCCGTTGCTTTCTTCCATTTCAACCAGCCAACCTTGGTCATATGGTTGACATCAAAATCAATCTCCCCATCATTTTGGGTGATAGATCCCAGGTAACTAAACAGATTGCTCACGGTATCTCTCTTTCCATCCAATGTCATACAATATAGTCTCGGATCCTCCATGTACTGAATCTGCACTCTATATACATTGTTTAGACTTCTTAATTTAAAATCTCGAGATTCTAATGTTTGTCTGTGAGCTCTATTTTAATATTTACCCCTACTCTCATCTTATTAACGAGGACAATATCATTTACAAATAACATATACAAAGGTATCTCATTCTGAATAGTTTTAGTAACTAGTAAGCTTATAGATTACTATGATAGATAAGAATGGATTCAATACAAATCCTTGATGCAATCCAATCATTAGGCTATCACAAGTTCTAACATTTACCACTACTTTATCATACATATATTTAATTATGTCAATCTAAGAAGCACGAATACACCTTTAGGAATGTTGTGTCTATATTGGATACGTTGCCGATGTAGACACGCCAATGACACAAAAAACCATATAGGATATGTTAGGTGGCGTGTCTAATAAAATAAAGGTAAAAATGCCGTGTATTTCTATGTCCAAGTTTCTTGCATATTGTGTCTATAAAAGGGAATTAAATAGTCTGAAAAAATAAAAAATAAACATTACTAAATTGGTAATATATATCTATAGCTAGTTAGCTTTATGAATTTATACTTCAAATTTTCTTGTGAACATGGGTCTTGTTCGGATTCTGTGTTTGAAGAAATGGTTTTCTATATTCACATTTTACGCAGATCTATGACCTGCTATCATTACTATCTTTACTTTTTATCTTTTTGTCTATAAATGGTGAGGGAGAGAGATAGATGTATGGTTGTTGGCGAAACTTGTCATTTGTAAAGAAATAAAGAGACATGAACCCCCACATTGTCAGTGCTTTCGATTTGGATATTTTAGCAAAATCATTATATTAATAATAGAATAATAATTTTTATTTTTATTTTTATTTTTTTCCGTGTCCTTCCGTATCCTTATTCTTATTTTTCTCACAAATATCATTTTCTGTGTCTAAATCTGTGTCCCTGTCCATGTTTCCTAGATGTCAATATACTTAATAAGCATTCTGTTCTTCATCAATATCCATCATAATACCTTTTTTGGTACCTTATCGCAGTCTTTTCTATAAATCAATAAAGTCCATATGCAAATATTTATTTTTCTCTTATAATTGTTCTATAAGTTGACAAAGTGAATAAATAGCATTTGTCGTTGATCGTTCCGACATGAACTCAAATAGGTTCTATTATATCTTAACATTCTGTTTTAAAATGTATTCAATTACTTTTCCCAGAGTTTCATGGTGAGATATATGAGTTCTATTATATGATAATTAGAATAATTCCGAATATCACCTTTGTTCTTTTATAGAGGTAACAGAGTACTCTTAATTTATTCACTTAGTATCTTTTTAGTTTGTCAAATCTTGATATGGAAGTCTATCCATTTTGCACCCATCTCTTTTACGTATCTCCTTAGCTTAATAGGAATTCAATCCAGGCCAACAACTTTCCTTGATTTCGTCCACTTCAAGTCTTCTTTAACTTCAAATTATCCGATTTTGCACATAAAACTACGATTCACATTCTAACACTGAATGGTAGGTCACCTTAATATTGAGTAAAATTACCACCATACAGTGATAAAATAATCTCTCAATCTTTTCTTAATCTCTTTTTGAACTAGAACCTTCTGATTCTTATTTTTGACATACCACAGTACCAAGTCTCTAGCCTTTATCTCCCTTATTCGAATAATTATGAATACATTCTTTTCAGCCTCTTTAGGGTCAACTTTTTGTATACTTCTAGAAATTTTAGCTATTGTATTCTGAACAACTTTCTTACCCTCCTTTTGGCTAGTTTATGCCTCTCAAGCTCACTTCATCTACAACAACAACAACTAAGCATTTTATCCCAAGTACTTGGGGTAGGCTACATGAACCAAAAGAGAATCATGCCGAATCAATAACATTGATAATCCTTCTCCATTCATTCCTATCAAGTAATATCTCCTCATTTAAATCTCTAGATTCTAGAATCCATATCCTTTTGTATCACCTCCATCCATATTTTTTCGGTTTTCCCTTTACTCTTTTAACTTGTTCTACATTGATAAGCTCCTCTTATCGAACTGGTGCATTTGTAAGTCTACATTGCATATGACCAAACCATCGTAAGCGATTTTCTCGCATCTTCTCATTGATAGAGGCTACACCTAGCTTAGCTCGAATATCTTCATTTCTCACTTTATCTCTCCTTGTGTTGCCGCATATCCAGCGAAATATGCACATCTCTATTACACTTATTTTTTGTAAATAACGTTTCTTTATAACCCAGCATTTCGTACCATATAATAAATCTGGCCTAATAGCAGTTCTATAAAATTTTCCCTTCAGTCTTAACGGAATGTTACGGTTGCATAAAACTCTCGTTGCACTTCTCCATTTCAACCAGCTATTGTATCTTATGGTTGACATCACTATCGATCTCTCCATCATTCTGAATAATAGAACCCAAATACCTAAACTTACTGCTCATTTGTATCTCTTGCCTGTCTAATGCTACAACACTATAGTTTAGGATCCGTCGTTTACTAAATTTACACTCCATATATTTTGTTTTAGACCAACTCAATTTAAAACCTCTAGATTCTAATGTATGCCTCCATAACTCTAACTTGACAGAGTTATGGAGGCACACATTATAATTTAGAGGTTTTATATTGAGTAGGTCTAAAACAACTTGATATTTATGGTACATATTAGTTCTTCATTCCACCATAATGTGTCTTTACATATTGAAGCCCCACTCCTCGATTCACTAAGTATATTTTTAGCTATTATCTTCGTGCAACTAATTGTTTTGTTCCTGTTGCATTGGGATCATCTTGGGCGTCCCTTTCTGCTTTCTATACCATTCAAACTACGAAGGTTTATTGGTTATCTTCTTTTAGCCGCTATCACTTAATTTTAAAATCTAACTTATGTTTAATCTTTCAAAGCCTCCTTTTGATCAAATATCTTGATCAAATATCTAAAACTAAGGCTATATGTTGGATTACTAAACTCACCTGGTACTACTTTATAATCGATGCAACTAACTTTTCTACCCTCATAGTTAAAAAGAAAAATATTTGGCTCACATTCGATCCACTTTTAAAACTGATCAAGGCAAAAACTTTCTTCCTAAACCAAGTATTGACATGAGATTCTTATTTAACTAAAAATTATATTTTTTATGATGTGTTATCTGCTTGAATTGTATATTCTAGGAAAGTTGAAGATTAGTTAGCTGTAGTTTGGTTATTAACATGTTTCCTTGGATTTTGTTATCTATCTTTTTTCTTCATTTGGATTTTGTGCATGTTGTCTTCATTTGGATTTTGTGCATGTTGTTGCTTAACTTCATAAATTTTTGTACTTTTTAATTGCTGGTTAAACTGTGTATTTCTTGCAGATTACAAGTTATTTGGAGCACAGATGCTACAAGGAATTGAGATCTGAGAACTTCAATGCAGTAAAAGTTGTCATGTGCATTTACCGCAAATTGTTACTTTCATGTAAAGAGCAAACGTGAGTTATTTTTCCTTAAGGTTATATATTATTCGTCTGATTCTCAGGTATTTTAGGCCATTAATGTTCTGCCATATTAGTTGGTACTTAAATTTGTGTGCTTCTTGCTTGTGTTATTTTATCATGAATAAATTTCAGCTTGTTGGTTAGGGAAGTAATTTTAATTAACGTTCCTTCTAACTTCTGAAGAAAATATTTTGTTTTCACATTGTATAGCCAAGTTTCCTGTCTAAGTTTAAAAAAAAATAAAGATCTTAATTCCTCCATCGTTGCTGTTGAGTGTTGAATGTTGCAGGTATCTCCAGGAAATTAGTATTTCCTTATTTCATACATTTAATTCAAAGTTCCCTTACAGGCAGTACCAGAGCCAAAAGGAGTCTAGGATGGCCAGGTTCTCATAGAGAGCCCACAACATAGTCGTCGCTAGCTCTAATTGCGAGCAGAACGAGGTAAATCCCATTGGGATGATTCAGACAAGTCCAACAGTTGCCATCAAATGTTTCAACAAGGAGGATGGTTAGAATCTTTAGTTGAAAAGGAGGACATGGGTATGATGGTTCTTGTTTAAAAGTTTAATAGGGGAGAGAGTCCACAATAACTGAATGGAGAAAAGGGATTCCTATAACAACTCCAAATATTTTTGGTAATGGCTATCTTATCACCATTGTCTGGGTCACTACTGATGAAGAAGTGGGGCAAAAAGTTGTGATGGCAGTTAGGATGTGATGGTTGTTAATTTGGCTAGAGGGTTTCTCCTCTGCAACCCACTCACTTGCTCTACCCTCCACCTCACCCACCCAACCTATTACCCAAAAGGCAAAGGCACACATGCACAAAAAAGAATTAGAAATAAAAACTAATTTGAAGCCAATGTCTTCTCTCTTGTATCTACCACCCCCCTCCCACCCCACCAAAAACCCCCAAAGCCCTCACGGCACCAATCCACCCACCCACACACCCAAAGCCAAACAACACAGGCACACACCCAACTCATCATTCAAAAAAAAAAGCACAAACACTGAGAAAGAAGAAGAGTGTTAGGATTTAGAAACAACCATTAAGCTGGAACCTAAATAGCACCTATGCTTTAACTTGTCAGAAAGAAGTGGTGTAAACTAAATAGCACTTATGCTTTAACTTGTCAGTAAGAAGAGGGGGAAACGACTACAAAATTTTCAATGAACAACAAGCGCATCTGCATTATAGCTTTTTGATAAGTAATAGTAGTGATATTTTGACAAGAAACAATACTTAGCAAGCTTTTGACAAGTAGAGATAGTAGTGAGTTTTTGACGAACAACATTACTTAATGGCTTTTTAGTAAGTTTAATAAGCAACAGTTGATGGATTTAGAGATGAGAATAGATGCATCCAAGGGCCAGCTCTTGGCCTGTCCTATTCAAAATTCTGAATTAAAAAATAAAAATCTTATTTTTTAATTCAAAATTTTAAATAGGGAGGGCCAAGGGACTGACCTTTGAACCCATCCATTCTCATTCCTAATGGGATTTTGACTAGTAACAATAATAATTTTTTACAACAAGCTGAAGTTGACATGCTTATGACAAATAGTAATTGAGGATCATCTCTAGAATATGATTTTTTTTTTTTAATTCAGTAGAACTTTTCTTTTTAAAAATGGAAAGCAAATAGAATTTGAAAGAGAGAAATCAATAGTTTCTTTTCAAGTGATAGAGAGATTGAAAAGAAAGATAAAAAAATATTAGAAAAGAATTTTTAAATGTAAAAGGCGAGAGATTGAAATAAAAAAAAAATTAAAAAGAGGATGCTAAAAAGTAGAGATTGGAAAAATAGGAAAAAATAGCTGGACATAGCTTTAGTAAGCTATGTGTTTTTTCATTTTTTTTCTTTTTCCAAAGAAAGGTTGACTAGGACTCAATAAAGAAGCAGATCTTGGATGGATTGGGATAACTCCAGATCTTAAAATCTCGGTAGACATCTTTTGAGGAGGGATCTTACAGTCGAGATTATGTGTTTGCTGCCTTTGTTGGATTTCGAAATTGAGATTGTAGTCGAAGTAGAAAAATCAGTAAATATGCAGTTGAAGTTGAAGAGGTGGTAACACTGGTAGGCATGAGGCCAATGGGCAGAAGATAAAGGAAGGTGGCTAGGTTAAGTGAGGAGTTATTTCTTTATTTTTTTTCGTTTTCTTCCTTGTTCCTGCTTTGATATTATGTTATGATTTAGAAACAGTTAGACGACAATATCTTATTCAGGGTTGGTCTTCTTATTAATAAAGAATAGATGATTATAGACGAATACAAATAGAAATAGTACTCAAGCACTAATACTACTTCTACTCTTAACACTAATACTACTCTAATACTCCAATAAAAAGTTTAAAAAACCAAATTCAGAACTTCGTTCTCTTCTATTTCCTTAATGTTTTAGCAACTACTCTTGATGGTACCATTAAATATTACCATTTTGTAATTTTGTTGTTGATGAATGAATACGATATATGCAGGCCACTATTTGCAAGTAGTCTACTTACCATCATAAAAACGCTTTTGGATCAAACTCGACAGGATGAGATACAGATTATTGGATGTCATACTCTTTTTGATTTTATAAATAGTCAGGTGAGTTTTGTGGTCCGGTAGCTAAGAGGCCTACTTATTTTAGGTATAAAATATTGATTATTGAAGATTTGTGCTTATGTTCCTAGATGGATGGCACTTACATGTTTAATTTGGAAGGTCTTATTCCCACACTCTGTCAACTAGCTCAAGGAGTGGGGACAGATGAGATGGCAATTTATCTACGTGCCAAAGCGCTTCAGACCCTTTCCTCAATGGTATTGTTTAGTAAACACTTATTTTCATATCACTATCCTAAGTGCTACCAAGAGCTTAATATGTTGGTCTCTCAGCATGTGCATGCCTGGTGTTTCTCTCTCCATGATTGCTCACATGTGTATTTATATCTCTTATCTGTCCATCGTCTCTCTATTAATTTTTATATATTTTCTGTTGAGATAAAACATTAAGTTTTTTGTTGCCATATACTGTCGTTTGCCTTATTTTTATGTTGTCAAATATTCTTTTTTAAATGATAAGATGAATGCGTACTCATACCAAAGTGATTGAAACATAGTAAGTCATCAGTTTCCTTCCTCTATGCTTGTTTGAACTTTGCAGTGTCATTTGTTACGAGATCATAATTATTGAACATGCCAGTTCAAGTTAGATTTTCCTTTGCTTATGTTGTGCCTCGAAGGTGAAACATATGAATGTGGTTTGTTTGGATTATTGGCTTATATCATGCAACTAGAGATGTTAAAGAAGTGATACTCGGGCCCGACCTAGATCCAGCCTAGGCTTGGACTGTACTTGTTTATGTACAGGTGGATATCAAGTCTAAAGTTCGAGCAATTCATAGTATCGGCTAGCATCCTGTTATAGTTGAAATGGACCTAAATCTGACCTAGATTCATTCACTTACCAATAATTAAATAGAAACTAAAACATATGTAAAACCATTTACAAAAAAATTCTTAAACTCTACCTATTTAATAATCGGGTAGGGGCCAAGTCTTTGAATCATATTTGGACTTGGACCATGGCATGAGCATTCGTAATCGAGTAGGGCTCATGTCCGAAAGTGATGCACGTGACCTTAGTGGTACTTGGTCCTGACCTTATAGCAGGTTTATGTGCCATATAAATGCATGCTACAATCTATATAAAACTTGTCGGCTTACCTCCTCCCTTCCATCAAGGAGAATTATGAAGAGCTTGCTTCTTAGTTTATGTAACGCCCCATTTCTCGGAAGGATACAGAAACGGAGTGTGTTACCGGCGGGCACGTGTAAGACGACGTGCACGAGACCTATAAGTATGTAAAAGAAGAAATGAATGGAACTGAATACTAGTTATCTATCAGGATCTTGGAAGTTAGTCACTGCCATATAAAAGAGAAGATATATATGTCTAAGATAAGAAGCAATAAGTACAATACTGATACAAAAGTTATAAATAAAGTCTCAAAGGGGTGATACATACCAAACCAAAAATACAAAAGCGGAGGCCTAGAAATCTACTGCTGTTCGGCCTACTCTAGAAAGTACGGGTCATTCAATGACGGATCCTCGCTCACATCTTTAGTATTTGAGCGTGTGGGAGTTTAGGATCAAACTCAGTAAGAAAAACCATAAGTAGGGAGCGTGTAATATAAACAAATAGGTAAAATATGAGTGTGGATATGAAAGTATGCGCATGTGTGGAATATATTAAACGATCAAGTAATGATATCAAGTAGGGATATACATGCATATCAAATCTAAATTAATATTTTATTTTAGTTTATATTTTGAACTAAATGGTGAAAAAATAGACTCGTATTATGAAAGTACCCGTGCATACCCGGGACCCGGCTAATATGCTGGTGCTGAATCAGCCGTGCCGCTAAGCACTCAAGCAAATACCGATACTGAGTAATCGGTCGTCCCATCAATATGGACTAAATAAGAGATGATGACTTAGTACCATCCGGGCATCCTCGCGGATGGGCCCCTATTTCGGTTGCGCAACTTATCCTAAAGCTTTCCCGATACAATATTTGTCTACCCTTTAGTTCTCCCATAATGTAAGATTTCAAGTTATATTACATGCAAATCAATCCGGAATATGATGAACCAATCATGTCAAGATTAATACATATACATGTCTAGTAACAAGTAAGATGTGGTTCATGTCAAAATCAAGTTAACATGCAAGTCAGGATCCATGGCATTGTCAAGACATGTATATGTACTAATAAGGAAAATCTGGCATAATTTCATGTATATTGTACAAATGACTAGTATGTATATGTCAAAACAAGTATGATAGTCATAGAATACTAGAATGTGTTATGGAAATAATGATCATGTATGTAAATCGCACATATACAATTATGCATATAAAGACATATTAGAAAGTTGGTACTAAAGTGTAAAAATGGAAATTAAATAGGCTTAACACTATTATAACGATTACTTTAACAACATATGAATTTTTCAAATTTTAGTATAATTTCATGGTATGGAAAGTAGCAAATTTATTAAACCTTATTAATGTATATATTTTTAAAGTGAACATGGATTAGCATAAAGGAATCATGACCTAATGTAATAGCTTGCATAAAAGAAATATTTTAGTAAATTTAATGTAAAATTTATATGAAACTCTCTTTAAAACATGATAATGAATATATATATATATATATATATATATATATATATATATACATATTTTCTAATGGCAAGTAGAAAATGATTTTTAAATTATTGTATTATACACAAAAAACTTATGTAGAAAACTTCAAATTTATATCCAATATGATGAACATTCATAAAGGTCGCATTTTTATAATTTAAAAATTAAGCATATAATTTAACTTTACAACTTGTAGTTTAAAAATGAGAGATTATAAATAAAATAATAAATTTGATATATAAACATAGAGTAAAGTGTAAAAATTATATTTTTATTTTTCTATAATAATCATAGAGATTTTTGTATAGAGACATTATATTTTTATATTTTAACAAATTAAGATTCTGAGTTAACCATAAACAATTAGAGTTAAAAAAAAAATATGAGAGTGGATGTGATTTTACTTGCCTTGATGGGTTAGAGAAAATTAGCCTATCTTGAGGCTAAAGAATTTTTTTTTCTTCTTCTTTTTTTTTTTTCCTCTTTTCTTATTCTTCTTCTTGAGAATTGGAGACTAAATAATTTCTTTTCCTTCTTCTTCTTGAGAGTTAGAGGCTAAATAACTTCTTTTCTTTCTTTCCTTCATCTCTTTTCTTATTCTAGTAAAAAAGAGGAAGAGAGAAATGAAAAATGAATGAGAGTGAATAATTGATGAGGATAATAAATGAAAGGAAAGAGAGAAAGAGATATAATAGACAAAAGAGAGATATGAGGGTAAAATGATGGCTTGTCATGTTTGGCCAAAAGAGAAGTATGGTGAAGGTAAGGTATGGGTGAATAAAGACAAAATAGGTATAGGACAAATGACTAGTAATAATAGGTTATTAGTGTTATTTAAGGTTATAATTTCAAATTAAAGTATCCCAAATAAAATCAAACTTTATCTTTACAAGTCAAAAGAAAAGAGACTAGTCAAAATGTGTGTAGTGCCCATCGGTAATTAAAATAATATTATTTTAAGTGACTATCTTAAAAATTTAAAGAAAATCACAAAAATATAGAAAAATGAGACAAACACAACGCATTCACTTTGGGATTAATCTGATATCAAGAATGTAAGTTATGTTGAAATTAGGTTGTTACAGTTTAATACTCAACGAGTTAATAACTAAGAATGTATGTCTTCTTCATCAGCATTTTCCTACTTGCTGTCTGTATACTATCTAGTGCAATTTTCTGGATCATAACCAGAGAGGAGAGATTGCTCCCAACTCAAAATGAATAGAAATTGGTAGTTTTAGGTTTTGTAGAAAGGAAAATGGCTTCTCTCCTTTTTTTTCCCTTCAATGTTCTTTTCTTCCACTCTTTTGGTATTCAATTATATAGGTAGTACAATTTCTATGCCTACGAGTTTTGGTAGGGTTTCTTGATTAGAGTGGGAGGTTTTTGCTATCGTAGGGGGCTAGGGATGGGAATAGGCAGGTGTAAGGGCCAGATCTTAGCTTGTTTAATTCAAAATTTTGAATTAAAAAAATAAAAATCTCATTTTAAAATTCAAAAGTCTGAATAGGATTTTTTTTATTCTTCAATTAAAAAAAATTTGAATAGGGTGGGCTAAGTACTGACCCTTGGATCTGCATATTCTCATTCATAATTGGGGGTTGACTTTAGAGGTTACATTGTTGATAGGTTTTTGGTTGATACAAGTCAATTCTACCCTATTTTTATTAAAAAAAAATACACTGTCTTTTTCCCTACTATGTTCGAACTTGTAATCCTTGTGAGATTGCATAAAAGGTACCCAAATTTTTCTCTTAATATCCAATTAAGTTCAACATTCAGGTTGCTAGATTCGGACAACATTTATTGCCTAACACCTCAGACCTTCTTAGAGCGTCATACGTAGCATTGTGCCTGAAGTTGGACTCATTTTTGAACTATTAAGATGGATCTTCTGGTCTCATGTCTAAATATATGGATACGACTTTCAGAAATTAAGTTGCCTGGTTTTTCTAATCCTTGCTAGAGTTTGGTATTTTTTTTTTTTTTGGTTTGGGTAGGGTTTGGTTCTTTCAATGTCTTTAGATCCTCCAGTTGAGCCCCTTCCTTGTCCATCATTTCTTTGAAAAGAAATTCGGCACCAATGTCTAGAGGGTTGTCCTTTTGTTGGCAGCCAGTTGAATATATTGTCTAATCTTTCATGAGCCTTCTTAGTGCAAGTTAGTGTTACCAAGAAATACTAGACCCAAAACTGCGATAATAGATGCATATTCTGAAGTATGGAACACAAATGATTTGGACGAAGATATCAATATTTAGTTCTTCAAAAACTTTCTAATTATTTTTGTTGCGATCCACTGGTACCATCAGTGAGGCCCTTTATTTAATTCCCTGAAAATTAAGAAAACTAGTGGAAAGCAATTGAGAGTAAACAAACAAAATTCTTAGTGGAAGGAAAATCAACAAATAGGGAGGTTTCTCATTTGGGTGATGCATAAACTTTTTCATATAACATACTAAAACCTATAGGTTCTTAGGAAGATGAAACTAGTTAAATCGAAGATTTTATTAATGAGGATAAAGTTAGATCCTTGTTAAATTTTATAATTAGAGTAATGTACAAATATACACACACATATGTATGCAATATATACAATAAATCCAAAAAATAATCATTATAACATTTTTAGTTTGACATGTGATCCGAAAAAACTTGCTATGTTCCGACTTATTTCGTTCCAACTAAGCAATTCAAAGAATGCTACGCCCGAGTGTACGCTTTTTTGGGGCTACTCATGTTTCCTTACCCAATTTTTGCACTGTGACTGAAGCGATCTGTGTGCCAGGTAACACTGGTGTAGAGTTCCAATCCATAGGCAACCCCGTTTTGTGTACAAATGTGCATAATGCTTGTGGCATTGATCATATGAATATGCTTCCCTCTGATAAATTATGACCTCCCATTTTAGAGTCGCTTAGTCTAGGGAAGGTTACTCTTGATTGCACGAGCTTAACTTCATAAGCCGTAAAGGTAGTCTGGTAGACCTTCCGATCCATAACTTATTGCCAAGTTTTTATGGCATGGCTCTCACATGCTAATAATTACTCAACTAAGTTTCATACCAAATTATAAGGGCTGATATTCAGGTTGACACCTAGTATTTAAAATTTATTAGTTTCTTTTATGGATCTGCAATCATGGGTTTTTGCAATTAATAATTAGGAACTGATGAGAATAATTGATGGTGTCTGATTCTGTCATTTTTCCGTTAATGAAACTGCTTAAGCAGTATATGGTTAGCTACATGTATATTGTAATATTGAATACCATTAGAGGTTGTATTATAACATTGTATGCCATTAGAGACAAGTGATAGTGGTGTTTAAGTGATCGAATCTAAATCGTACACTACCAAGTATAAGAGATTTATAAGTAATATCGTTTTGGTAAGTTCGAGGTTGAATTCACAAGATAGTTTGGTGATAAGAACACGAGTAGGCAGAATAAGTGCAAGGAAAAGTGATTCTTTTAAGTAAGAAAATTAATATGAAAGTGGTTAAGATTTCAGATTCATATTTAGTTCTCTATTTTAGTTATCTAAACATAAAAAAATAATCTTTTTGATCTTTGACGCAGGACGGAGGCGAAATTAGGGTTAGGGTTTTGAAATTAGGTTTTTTTCTAGAGGGATTGGGGAAGAAATGATAAATTGGGAAAAACTTTTGGGATTTGGGAATCCACCCAGGCCCACGCCCACTATCCACGAATCCACGAGAAAAGATTTTTACTCAGCGAATTCCACGCCAGAGATTTCTCAAGAAAATTTCTCAAAATATTATTCATCTTTTTTAATTCTCCATACAAACCCATATATATAGGAAACTCTAACAAACCAAATCCGAATAGAATCCAAAATCCTAATAAAATCAGAATTCTAATAAAATTAGAATCCAATCAAATATTCTAAAATCCTAAAAAGATTCAAATCTAATCTAATCTATTCCTAAATCAAATTTGATCTCCATCAATTCTCCCCGGCTTCAAAACATTCATCCCCGATGAATGCGGAGATAAGGAATGATAAACACGTCCGGGTTGAACTGATTGACATCCACGAAGTATCCCAATTGGGCCATGGTGGTGGTCGAGAAACCGTATCTAGTACATCACATCTGTACCAAGGCGGTGGAGGTGGAACTGATTTCTTTCGTAAACCAGTTTCAAATGACTGTAAATCCCACAAATTATTCTGACTATGAATAGTAGAAGCAAATCTCTTCGAAACTTCATATGAATCTGTATGTTGAGTCGGTAATTTCTTCATAATTCTTGTAATGAATCTCTCAAGAGGAACTAAAGTTTTTACCTCATCATCAATAATAACTTCTTTTCTGTGTGAAGTCTCACTTTGGATTGAAAGTTTCTGTACTCCCTGTACATCTGCAAATAGGAGAGAATAAGATATTTCTGTTGGTTTCTCCTCGTAAGTATGATCATCAGAAATATTCACAGGCAGCTGAAATTTCACAGTTGGTTCTATTGAAGAATCTTCAGAAATCTGAACCATTGAGTCTTCAACTTCTGTGGATGGAAAAAAAGTTCCATCTGGCACTAGTAATGACTCATCATGAACTTCTGTATCTGGTGTAGGCTGCAAAATACATTCATCAAACATAGGAATATCTGCTTCAATCTTGTTAACGATGCTATCATTACTAACCGCTTGACTTCTTTCATACCTGCATTTAAGTGTGTTTTTAAAACTGTCAAGTATTCGGCTACACTTCTTAAGCCCATCAATCATACATTGAAGTTCTTCATCACTAGTTATTGTTTTAGGCTCAGACGATTGAAACCGATGAGATGATAAATTTGGAAGGTGGTGTTGAGTATACCGATGACGAAGTAGACGTCGCAAGATATTCTAATCCAAATATAATTTATACTCTCTACTCCAAGTATAAGTTTCTCCACCTAACTTTTGTCGGGCGTGAAGGCATTTCTGTGCTGAAGTCAGATCAGAAGTTACAAAGAAATCTTGGATATGATTCTTCCAATTTTGATAATTTTGTCGACCATCGAAACCGAAAAAAATGGGTATAGTAGCATACATATCTCGCTCAATTTGCGATTTTTTAGCATTTGTGTTGATGTAACGACCATAGAATATGAACCCCATATATAATCAACTCAAAATTTTATCTCAAAAAAGTTTAGAAAATACCCAAAAATCACGACGGATCGAAAACCGCTTGAATCGGAGTTGAAACGGACTCCGAATTAACGGGTCTGCACTGTCAGCGGGTCTGCATTGCTGTACTGATCTGAACCAAGAGTGGAATAGATCTGGATCTGCGGGTCAGATCTGAAGCCTGCGGGTCGGACCCAAAATAAATCCAACCTTCTATTATTTGGAATGGGTCTGAATAAGTGGATCAGAACCAAATCAACCCAATAACAAACAAACCCAAAACCCTATAACTTTCTCTTCCAGCTTTCGCTTCTGTCTTTCGACTGTCTGATCCTGATATTGAGTTCAGCAGCTTTCCACCAAATGAAGGAGATGGAAGTGAGAGGCCAAGGACTGGTGATGTTGCTGCTGCTGCTGAAATTGCTGCTGCTTCTGTTGTTGCTGCTGCAATTGCTGTTGTTGCTGCTGCTGAAATTACTGCTGAAATTGCTGCTGAAATTGTTGTTGCTGAAATTGCTGCTGCAATTGCAGCTGCTGAAATTGCTGCTGCAATTGCTGAGGTGGCTGTGGTCGACTAGGTGGCCGGAGTGGAAGTGGAAGGTGGACAGGGACCACGAGGCGGCGTCGAGGTGGCGGAGATGGGGGTTGGGCGACGTCGACGGCGAGCGGCGTCTAGGAGGAGAGGGTGGAGTTGTTGGGGATTTTAGGGGGATCGTAGCAGAATAGGGTTGAGTTGTTGGCGGCTGCTAGGTTGGGGGATCGGATCAAAATAGGGTGGGGTGTTGGCGGCGGCTAGGAGGAGAGGGTGGGATTATGGAGAATTTTAAGGATAGGCCGACTTTTTTTTTTCCTCTCTCTACAGATCTATCTGAGTTTTTTTTTTTTTTTATAGATTTGATCCGAGTTTTTTTTTTTTTTTCTCTCTCTCTCTCGCTGGTTGATGGAGGGTGAGGGTGGTTAGGTCAGGTGGAGGGAGAGAAAATAATTTTAGGCTCGATACCAATTTGACGCAGGACGGAGGCGAAATTAGGGTTAGGGTTTTGAAATTAGGATTTTTTCTAGAGGGATTGGGGAAAAAATGATAAATTGGGGAAAACTTTTGGGATTTGGGAATCCACCCAGGCCCACGCCCACTCTCTACGAATCCACGAGAAAAGATTTTTACTCAGCGAATTCCACGCCAGAGATTTCTCAAGAAAATTTCTTAAAATATTATTCATCTTTTTTAATTCTCCATACAAACCCATATATATAGGAAACTCTAACAAACCAAATCCGAATAGAATCCAAAATCCTAATAAAATCAGAATTCTAATAAAATTAGAATCCAATCAAATATTCTAAAATCCTAAAAAGATCCAAATCTAAACAAATCTATTCCTAAATCAAATTTGATCTCCATCAATTTTTCTATCCATAACCTCGTATATCCACCAATAATTTATATCCAATATCGTGACCCAAATCCTTATAAAGAAAGTATGAACCATGCCCAAAACTTAAACCATTTCAAGTGTACGCAATGACTAAGATCAATCAAATATTAGATCAGAAACAAGAAAGAAAGAAAATGTTTTATTCCGTTCTCATATTATCAATTTATACATCCAATCAATAAATTATATCTAGAATCATTATATGAATCTATAAAAAAACACAAATCATGCCCTAAAAAACAGAATATTTCAAACACACACAAAAATTCAATCAATTAACCATAAAAAATAAATTAGAATAAAAAATAAAATATAGAAGAGATATTGACAAACTATCATTGAAGAACTAGTAAATTCTCATCCATTTGTCATCAAGGAATTAGCCAATCACCATTAAAAAAGAATTTTTTATTAAAAGACATTAAAAAAGAGATGATAGGGAGTGATTGAGATACATATGATAGGGAGGCCTAACATCTCTTATTTCCTATTTATAGAGTTTAAAACCCTAAATAATCCTATCCTCAAGTTACACAAGGAATAGATCTCAATGGCCAAGATTAGAGTCAAAAAACAAGTTGAAAAACATGATTTTCGGGCTTGGATGGTTGGGTTACCAGTAGACCTACTGGTAGGTCCACCGATAGTTGCTCTCAGATTGATTCGGTAGTTCTGCCGCATAGTATTTAAGTAAAATGGTTATAAAGTTTGCTTTTAAACTCCATTTAAACTCCAATTGAACTGATTCTTGAGTCATTGAAAAGATAATTTAAGCTCTATTAACTTCTTTCTACATAAATTTTTTTCAGTTCAAACTATATCTATGAAACTTGGGCTTGAAGTTGTCTCTACTGCGCAAACTCGATTGAATTTGATTTTACTTCATTTGATCATCAATGTTTTAACTTCCCGAGCTCTATTTGATCTCAAATCTGAACTATAACTTGGATACACCATATTACAATATGAAAACCCGTAGAAAAATATTAAATCAGGTATTAATAATTTTTCTAGCACAATACATAAATAATCTCGTTAAGTACAAATTTACTCATTATAACACATGATTTAATATATAAACTAAATAAAAGAGGTACAAGTAAGTTATAAAACATACAATATTAGTAAGTTATAACACATACAATATTAATTTCTAATCACCTGACTGCTTTGTTATTGCAAACTCAATATATGTAGTGAATGATATATAATTGTGATCCTCTTACATGGGAATGCTTGCATAAATATGGTGAAGAGGAAGAGATTCTATGATGAAGATACACTGAATTCTTCAAAATATTTCTTTAATTGTTTAAAAAATAGCTTTTGGCAGCCTGTTTAATGGACTGGATTAGCAGCCTATTGTCTTAATGAAAATTCAAATATTTTACCAGAACAAGAATATTGATTTTCTAAGTCTAGATTACCAAGATGAATGGATGACAGATTACTGTTGTCCTTGGCCAAAAAAGTTCTGATTCTTTAATAATGAGAAAATGCAGAGGTTGCTTAGCTAGTTGTAGTAACTACAGAATGGAGGGAGATGGTGCACCATAGTGGACAGATATTGGACCTTGGCCATACATGTATTTACTTGGTTCCTGTACTCTTGTCAGTATGTTGTCATTTAATTTTAGACTTTTCATTCTATTTAGACTAATGCAAGTGTTGTAATACTAGTCTTGTTAACATTAATTATGTCTTAACGAGTAGTGTTACAAAATGAATGCATCTTCGTTTACAATAAATTAGGATACGTTTAGTTGATCCCAAACTAAGATAAAGAATGAGGGTTGTGGTAGGTCTGTGATGACCATCGTAAAACATTGTCACATATATGACATGAGCCAAAAATTAAATTTCGTTGGGTGTACCCAACTGAGTGATGTGCTACATCGGAGTTCTGATGTAGTGAAAATGAGTAAGGTTTGCTAAATCATCGCCCAGAAGGAGCGCACCATATCGGTGCCCATATGTGGTATCAAACATGAGAAAGTTCCCGCATTTTAAGAACAGGTGAGGGTAAAGAAATTAACTTATGAATAGAATAATATTAGGCTTGTGGTACATAAGTTCCCTTATGAATAGATTATCAGAGTTGATTGATATTATGATTAGAAAGAGGATTAATATTTTGTGTATATAGGAGACTAAGTAGATAAGTTAGAAAGTGATAGAGTCTTGAGTTATAAATTTTGGTATACGTGCAGAGATAGAAATCATAATGAGTTAGGTTTGATCATAGATAAACAGTTAGTTGGGTATGTAGTGGAGGTAAGGAGAAGAGTAATAGAATTTTATTAGTTAAACTTATTTTAGATAGGGAGATTTTTAATGATATTTTAAATGGGAAGGTTCTTAATGCTATTAGTACTTATGCATCAAAAGTAGCACTTGGTAAATCTAATAAATGTTAATTTCGGACGGATCTAGATTAGATGGTACAGGAAATACCAATAAGAGAAAAATTCTTTATTAGTGGTGACCTCAATGGGCATGTAGGAACTAGTTGTAATGAGTTTGATAATTACATGGAGGATTTAATTTTGGAGAAAGAAATGAAGCAGGTAACTCGGTTTTAGATTTTGCTTTGTTCTATAACTTGATTTTAGTAAATACTTGGTTTATAAAGAGAGTTTCTTATTTGATTACTTTTAGAAGTGGATCGAATGTGATCCAAAGTGATTTTTTAAACTAGGAGGGTAGATAGAATTAATTATATTGATTGTTAGGTAGTGCTAGGTGAGAATGTAGTAATATAAGACAGACTCTTAGTTTTAGATATCTCGAAATAGAATGAGACTTAGAAAAATTAAGTATAAATTAAATCCTAAAATTTATTAGTGATGGTTAGAAGGTAACTAAAGAGTTTTTGTTAATAAGAGGGGTACGTAAAGCATATTAGAAAGCCAATGATGATCATAATGCAATATAGAACAAAATGACTAGCAATATTTATAGGTAGCTAAAATATATTTGGTGAGTTGAGAGATGACGCTCTACCATGTAAGGATATATTATGGTGAAATGAAAAGATAAAATGCTATTAAGATCAAGCGTAACTTTTATGAAGATTTGTAGGAGAGCAATAATGGGACGAGATTTGACAGATATAAACTAGCCAGGAGGCTCAGAAAGTCGACAGATCCAAGAGCTAAATGATACAAAAAAGTGTATGAGAAATTGGATATTAAAGAGGCTAAAAAGAATATATACTTAATTGCTCGAATATGAGAAAGAATATCTAGTGATTTATGTACTGTAAAGTGTGCTAAAAATGAGAATCAGAAGGGAAATGAACCCTAGAATGTTGACTTTTAGTCGTAAAGAAGCATAGGAGGTGTACATGAAGATGAAAGTGTGTGCGCATGCAGGGGTGGGGTGGGGGTGTGGTTGGGGTGGAATCATAAATTTTGTTGGAGCTTCTTGCTGGCATCCAGGAAATATTTCTGGTGTAGGTTATTATGCCCTTCCAAGATATTAATGTTTGTGGGTTATCTTTTGCACCTCATTCTTGTAGCCTTAACAAGTTACACAAATATCACCTCTATTTTTCCTGCTTAGGTGGAGAAAATTTTGTTTCCTTTTCCACTGTGCTTTGAATCCCACTAAAGCAGTTATTGCAAGGAGAGTGTTTTGTTTGACAAATCAGGGGAAGGAAGGAGTAAGCCACTATCTACACTTGTTATGTTTCAGACCTAGCCTGCAAGATCTCAATCCCTTATTTTTGTTACTGTACATATGCATCAGGGATATAATTTGTTTTTCTTTCTTTTCCTGGCAAGATACTGATTGCATGTCTTCTTTATTTTAACTCTTAATATTAGACGATGCAAAACGTTTGTGCTGTATGATTAGTTTTTGAATTTAGTTAAAAGCAAATTTCTAAAGCTATTACCTTGAATATTATTTTATTGTTCAATATTTCAGAAAATGCCTAAAATTTTATATTTACTTCACATTCATAGACTAATTTGGCATGATCCGTTGGTTTTACATAGTTTGTCTTTTGTCCTCTTGGATTCAGTTGCTTGTGCTTCTTGGTTGTAAGCATTTCCCTGTGCAGTGTGACTTACCTTTATCATTATTTTCTCCTATTGCCATTCCAGGTTTGGTTTATGGGGGAACACTCGCATATCTCAGCAGAGTTTGACAACGTAAGCTACCTTTAACATTTCCAACTATATGACAGTAATTGTTAATTGTACTCCCAGAATTATCTTACATTTTTGTTGATGCTCCAATGCCTTGTTACATCTTACATTATTGCAGCTAAATGATCAATATGAAGGTTGTTTAATCATCTTAGAAACAGTTGATGTCATTAGATGTGCTAGTGCATTACTGTATTGGATCTGAATTCTGAATGTGCTTGTGAATTGACCTATTGATGCCTTTACATATCCTCTCCCTTCCCGTAATATCTACTTCCAACACACAAACATGCATTGCCTACCTCTGCATTTGTATGTGTGGACGATTGCATTTATATATAGATAGATAGAATGATCATCACCGCCTTGAGGCACGAGCTTCCAAGGAGGTCACCTTGATTAGTACTACTCCAACTGAGCATGTGTAAATATAAAATATCCTTGCAGCACGCACCAAGAGATCTGAGATTGTACAGGGACGTCCATGGACTCTATAGGTTGCTCCATGGGCCTGAGAGGTGGCCCACAACACATTTCCATGGGTTGCATTGCCCTTAGTTTCACATATTTCTGTCTGATGCTACCATCTGCAACAATCCAAACCAATACTCCCACTTTCCTTCGAATTTCTCTGTTAATTCTAAGCTAAATTGGTTGACACCATTTTCCAGGTTACCTCTATCTTTTCATTTGTCTTGGTGACTTCACAATCTTTTCATTTGTTTTGGTGATGAGTCTTCACAGTCTCTTGCTTACACATCCTCCTGGATTGTCAACAGAGTAGGCACGTCTAGCCTTCAGTGTTATAGTCTTGGAGATTAGCAATAATTTTTGACACGGTCCTTTTCTCTGAACATAGTGAACATTTTTTACACGGTCCTCTCCTCTGAAAACTCAGTTAACAGAAGGAACTGTACACCAATGTGGTTGGATTTTAGAGCTCAAATCAACAGTTCGTACTCTTCACGCTTGAAATTTCCCAGGCTTTTTTAAAGGTAATGCAGAATTATTCCTTTCTGATATAGCCTTCATCCTTAGATAAACTGTTCTTGTCATTGGCTACTTCCTTGCTGGATTTGCTGCTCAACATTCATGATGGAAGTTTGCAACTTGAGTAGCCCAACTTGTTTTTATGACCTGATAATGCCAGGATTCATGTTGTTACAGATTATCAAGTGGCTTGTTGATCATTGACATCCATCTTACTCACCTTATCAGAAACATTGCACGGAGGATACCAGAATTTGTAGAATGATTCTGAATCATCCCTGGTAGAAATTGAATGGAAAAAAAAGGAACATCTGGGATTGTTTTTTGTTTCTTTTGTTACATTCACATTCAACATTTTCTTTTCTTTTCCAGTTCAACTGTTTTGGGGCTGTCCTAGAACCGGGAGACATGTTGGACAATAGATATGTATGTTTATTTTGTTTAACTTCTGTGGTGGTTTCCAGTCCTGTTCATGGGGAGTTTTATTTGGATTAAAATAAACAATTTCTTTACCTCTTCCTGATAAATTTTGGCATTTAAAAATGTAAGGTATCTGGACTTCACATATTGTTGCATACTTAAATGAGGCTTTAATTTATATTGTAGGAGATCTGTTTGATTGAGTGGAGCTACTTTACTCAGGCTTCTTGTATTTTTTAATGTTTATAAATCCCTATTGAGAGAACAAGGTCCGACTTCTAATCGACCTGCCACATATATTAGCACTGTCACACTATCCATTCAATTGACAAGACATTAATTACATATATTAGCTAGTTTTCTTTCATCAAAAACAAAAAGAGAGTTTTAGGTTTATGCTAAATTTAGAAGTAGATACGAGTCCAAGTATATGTAGTTGGTGTCACAATTTATTATGGTTGTGATTGGCTATCATTTTAAGTCCATTTAGAAAATTCCAGGTGACTTCTATTATATGTTCTTCTTTTGGGACAAAATGTTATCTTCAATATTTCAATTTCCTTTCTCATTTCTTGAAGTTTCAGTTGAAAACTTCTCAGGTCTGAAAGATAACTGTCACTATGGATAGCATCTTCTCGTCGACTATAAAAGTCCCTTTTTTTGGGACAATTTGTCATTCGCTATTTGCTATTCCCTTTTCCTTGTTCGTTCAAATGCATAGTGATTGTGTGAATTTGCGGTAGGAAGAAGGCCTAGAGTTAATTGGATAAGGATGCTAATGTGATGAATGTATTAGATTTATAGAAGATGAATGGATGCATTATATTTGACTACTCCCCTTATTCCCTTGTGATGTCTATTCTTTTGTGCTATAAAGATACTTCCCAGGGGATGCTGATTATGTAAAGTGACTAGTTCTTTATGGGTTTAATAACCTCAATGATGATCTCCTCTTTATGCTAATGGTATCTTATCTGTTGTGTTATTACATTTCTTCATTATAGGACCCTAATTTTGTAAAGCGGATTGGTTTGTTATCAGTTTAATAAACTCAACTTGTGAACTATATGATGTCTAAAGGTTGTTACAGTAATCCTGGAAAATTATGAAGGCCCTCATAAGAAATCTGAGGATGGTGATGGCCCAAGGAACAAATGGGTACAAGAGGTCCTTAAGACTGAGGGTTATACATCTCCGTCCCCTGCATTCACATCAAAGATGCCATCTTGGAAAGGCATTGTAAATGATAGAGGGGAACTTAATATACCTATGTAAGACTACCAATCTAGTACTCCATATTGGTCTTTCATTTTTGCCTTTTGGGAGACCTATTTATTTCGCTTTTTTTTTTTCCTCCTATCAGTGAAGAGGCTAAGAGCCCCCACTTTTGGTCAAGAGTCTGTGTGCATAACATGGCCATGCTAGCCAAAGAGGCCACTACTGTACGGCGTGTTTTGGAGTCATTGTTTCGGTATTTTGATAATGGCAATCTTTGGTCACTTCAAAATGGGCTTGCTCTATTTGTGTTGCTGGATATGCAAAGGCAAATGGAAAAAAGTGGTAGGAAGTAGTTCTTTTTTTTTTTTTTTTTTTTTTTCCCCGTTCTTGTTTTTTTTAATGCGATGTGCTAATATATATAAATACTCTTTCCTTTTCTTTTTTTTTTGTCAGCTGCCACCAGTCTCGTGCTGATACCATTCTTGTATCCATTCAATTGATCCATAGACTTTTCATTCTTTCAGGGCAGGACATAAATTTGCTGTTGTCTATTTTAATAAAGCATCTGGATCACAAGACTGTCTTAAAACAACCTGATGTGCAGCTCAACATACTTGAAGTTACCACCTGCCTTGCTGAACTGTCGAAGTCTGAGGCTTCTTTTGCTGTAACTGGTGCAATAACTGATGTTGTCAGGCAACTACGGAAAAGTATGCAATGCACATTTGGCAATACAGAATTGGGGAACGATAAAATTAAATGGAACAATAAATTTAGAGAAGCAGTAGATCAGTGTCTTGTTCAGTTGTCTAAAAAGGTTTAGCCTAAACACTTGATTTATTCATGTCATTGATATCAATGATTTTTCTGAGGAATATTTCATAAAAACTTCCATCTAGCGTATAGAAATCTCTGTTAGGCTGTGATAAGGTGTTTCCTTGTTATCCAGATTGGTGAAGCAGGACCTGTTCTTGACATGATGGCTGTGATGTTGGAAAACATCTCTGCTAATGTATCAGTTGCTAGGGCAACTGTTTCTGCAGTTTATCGTACTGCTCAAATAATTGCGTCATTGCCAAATTCTTCGTATCAGAATAAGGCAAGTTGATGAGACAAATATTTGCAGGTTTTATTGTTTTCTGTATTATACATTGATTTGATATTTACCCTGGATGAGATAAAGTTGTTTCCTTTGCATGTTGCAGCCATTTCCTGAAGCACTTTTCCATCATTTGCTCTTAGCAATGGTCCACCCAGATCGTGAAACCCATGTGGGTGCCCACCGGATCTTTTCTGTTGTTCTGGTTCCATCTTCTGCATGTCCTCGTCCATGTGCAGCTACCCCAGACCCCAGTGCAAACGATCTTCGAAGAACACTTTCAAGGACTGTTTCTGTCTTTTCATCGTCAGCTGCTCTCTTTGGAAAGCTGAAAAGGGATATGTATACTTTACGAGGAAGCTTTTCCCATGACAATCTCCATGCAATGGCTCATACTGATAATGTACAGCAAATTAGTAGCAATGATCTGAAGCTTTATAGACTCAAGCCATCTCAAAGTCGAATTCTTAGCCTGAATGATGTTTCTTTACCTTCAAATGAAGAAGAAAACCCTCTGAGCAATTCATGCAAGGGCATGGTATATGCTTCTTCCGTTTAGTTTGAGATATAATCTGATAGTATCAGCAGAATTTATTTATTTATTTATTTTCATGCCTCACAACAATTCAGCTTTTGCTTCAGGACCCAACTTCTCTTAGGTTGAGCAGTCGTCAGATTGCACTTATGCTTTCATCCATATGGATTCAGGCTGTCTCTCCTTTAAATTCTCCAGAGAACTATGAAGCTATTGCTCATAGTTATTGCCTGACTCTGTTGTTTGCAAGAACAAAGGTGCAAATACTTATTATTTTCCAAAAAATTGATATTTGTTACTGCATTATTGCAAATCTGGTTGTAGCGAATAGGAAATATATTAAGTGACAAAGCTGTATAATATGGTTGGGGCCCCTCTTGTATGTCTGATGTCATGGTGAAGGATTTTATGTCCATTGTTATCAAATACTTAAGCCTTATTCTTTTCAATATAATTTCCTTCATGAATTACGGCTTTCATGAACTCTTTCTGCTATAGTGTTTTGGTACAAGGGATGCCTACTTTTCTTTCCTCTCTTATACACATTTAATATATTACAGATGTTTGCAGAGAAAAAAATAATTACACAACACCTTTCCTGGTGAACGATTTTATGTCCATTGTCATCAATTACTTAAGCCTTATGTTTTTTAAATATAATTCCTTTCATGAATTAAGGCTTTCATGAGTTCTTTCTGCTGTACGTGTTTTGGTACAAGGGATGCCCTACTTTTATTTCCTCTCTTGATTGCTCCACATTTAGTATATTACAGATGTTGGAAGAGAGAGAAATAATCACACTAACACCTTTCCTGGATTTCTGGTTCTATCACTGTGAATACTGTTTCATATCTTAATGCAAACCTTGGAAAGCATCGAACTCCAGATTCAAACTATTTAGCTAATCGGTTAGCCATTAGGTGTTATAAGACCATATCGTTGGAAATTTTTATCATTACATATTTTTAAGAATGATGCTGCAATATTTGTTTATTTCTTACCTTACTGCTGACATATTCCTATGTTATATATTTCCTGAAATGTCTTTCCAACTCTGGATTTTGTCCATGCTTCCTTTTAATCCTTCCAACTAATGCAAACCTTGCATTGTTTTATTCATACATAATGGTAGATATTTGTTTGGTCTAATACTCTGTTCTGTTGGTGATACCATATAATGAACCATAAGCTTCTACTTTCTAGGACAGCTTGCAGGTTTTTCTTCGTGATCCTCTTGTTTTGTCATCATAAATATTATTGCAGCTTCTTTACATAGTATGAATAATTTTCTAAGTGATATTCCAAATCCAGTGGTTGCACAACTGATAATGTCACTTCTCACTTCTTTGCCTCTTGTTCAGGACAACTTTCAGTTTATCTATCATGTGCGTGTACTATTTAACATTTGCGACTTTCAGCAGTTTTTTAAAATTATCCTATCACCATTGATGCAGAGTTGTTCTCGTGAAGCTTTAGTTCGGAGTTTTCAGCTTGCATTTTCTTTGAGAAGTATTTCACTTGGTGGAGGTATGTTTTAAATCTTGCATTGAAATTTATCTTTAGAGTAATACAGGTGGTACACAGTATATACCAAAAGACTTGGTCTAATTTAGCAAAGAAAAAGAAGACTTGGTCTCTACTTTTCTAACAACTAATCTTCTCTGAAATTTAACTCGTATGTTGTTTCCCAGCTTCATCCATTTGTCTGTTTTGATATACCTTATTTGATGAATTTTGGTTTGTATTAATTAATTTCAGCAACATCATCCGGCAAATTTTCTTCTGCTATATAACTAATATATCTGTATGACTTGCATGGATAAGTGAAGATTGATTGAAGATGAGATGCAGATAAATTTAGTCAAACAATTAGGAATTGAGAGATAATGTTTATCCTGTTTAAGTATTTATTTGTTCGAGTTATTTCTATCCTTGTTTAAGTTTTTTATTGGCTTATTTGCATCTATTGATAAGAAAAGATATTTATGGATATTGAGTTACAAGGAAGTGTGAAAAAGGAAACCAAAGAAGGATTAGCAGGTAGAGAGGGTATATGGGTAGTGTCAGAGATTGAAGCAAAAAGATTGCCTCTGACATTGTGAGGCTGAAGTCTGTGGTTAGAGCGGAGAAAGAGATTGAAGTGTATTAGTAACTTTTGATAGTCTTTTCCATAAACACATGTATATGCATGTTAAGTTTAAGATGAACAGCTTATTGATTAGAATTTTACCTCAGGGGTGCAAAGTTGATGTAAACAAAAATTGTACCTAAAAAAATATGGTAATGAGAATGCAATACCAAAGCTAGGCTTCTGAGTCATGTTGTCATATGGATTTGATTTCTGAATGTGCTCAATTTCAGATTTGAAGAGTTAGGTGATAAAATAAGCTGATATCAGTAAAATGTGGCTGTTGGACTGAGGCTGCTGTATAGTGCTTGAAGTGGCAATACTGTAAGCTTTACAAGGAAAAATCTTTTGAGGATTTCACTATCTGTAAAATCTTTTGGTCAATTTTCTCAAGCAACAAGAAAGGAGTTGTAAAAAGAAAAAAGGGGCAACAAAACTGCAGAATATCCTTGATGCACTGCCTACTAGTTCCGTAGAAGTTTAAAAACCATTCTCTTGTATGGCATGTTAATATACCGTCCTTTTGTTGGAAGTAGATAAAATCAAGGACTATCTCTTACCAGAAGCACATTGATGCTGGTTGGAAGGGGTGTGTTGAGTCAATAATTTTGGATACATCAAATCGAGCTTTAAGTTCTTCTTTAACTCCTTTGTGGGAACCGGTGAATCATATTTTTATGGATATTTAGAGTTTTTTGTTGACAATAATCTACATAGGATTCTTGAAAATTGATTTTTAAAGAACCTGGACAAGGAAAGGTGGCAAGGAGAGAATGATTCACATGAAAATAATATTCATAGCTACTGGATTATTTCTCATTGTTGTTTCTTGGTTTTTCTTATCTCTCAAGACGGCAAATATAGGAGCTCCTTATTTTATTCTCAACCATTTTTTGGGTCTTTCTTGAGTTTGCGTTTTAGTCTACATAATTACAGAGTTGCTAGAGCAGTTCGTGCCCTGGAGTATAGGCCTATAGCAGGGACGCATAATGAATCTCTGTGTCATAACCGAACTTGATTCTCTGTGTTAGAACTTAGTAGTGTACCCGTTCACCTAGATTTGGTAGGAGCAATACTTCATTGCACGAGTTTAAAAACTGCATTAACCTTAAGGTAGGTTTGCTGGCCTCTGGCTATCCATCGGGCAATTAGAAAAACTGTGCCTATACAATGAAGAGTGAGCCTCTAAGATCTCCTTAAATTAGAGGAGGCTAAAGAAGCAACAAAAGGATGGAATGTTTTGGATAGAGGGTTCTGTTGACGCTTGATATAAGCCAAAGAACCAAATGGAATAATTTCCGAGTTAGAACAGTCTTTGTGTTTGAAGCTACGTTGTATTGGACACTTCTCCCTACCAAGATCATTATGTCAATATGTGTCTGGTGTTACCAGTCATGAAATAGCAAAATAGATTTATTACAAGTCGAGAAATACATACATAAGTGTCCCAACACCATGCAAATAAACGTCTAAACATAAATAAGAGATAGTAGTCTATTCTAACACATATCAATCATATTCAATTTGTTACATATATTAGAAAACACTATTTGTGATACAAATTTAGTTAGAACATCAACCACTCCTAACGAAGGAGTAAACAGAGTTTTGATCAACTTCTTCACCAAAGTATTTCAAATTAGATAACAATATAGCTCTATTGCTTGGTATGATATGAAACACTGGGTTTTGAGTAATGTAGATGGTTGACTGGTTATCTCAGTGTATTGGTATAGGATTCTTCCATTTGAAACCAAATTCTGGCTGCAAGTTCTTCAACCGCAGTAGTTCACACGTAGTGTGTATCATAGTCCGATACTCTGCCTCAATAGAAAATCGAGACACTATATATTATTTTTTGCTTCTTCGTATGACTACTGACTAAATTACCTCCAACAAACGTAAGGTCTAGTATTAAAATTTCTGTCACCTTTATCTTCTACGTATCAAGCATCTAAAAAGGCATAGATGCGAACATATCCATGTTTCTTATAAAATAACCCTTTGTGAGGAGAGCTCTTAATATATGCCAATTCTCATATCATCTTTCCAATGCACACCATTTGTTTTATGCATGAATTGACTCAATAATCCAATAAAGGAAATTTAAGACTTGGTGACTGTGAATAAGTTTGTTGATCATCCTCATATACTGCTTCACATTCTTCTTCAAAACACTATCTTCACTCTATATGTCTAAATCAGACTCCATTGGAATATTAGCAAGTTTGTACTTAAGTAAACCAGTCTCTTATATGAGCTCTTACTTCCTTTGGGACAGTACTCTAGATTTATAATAAGCTACCTTAGTTCCAAGAAAAAATCTCGATTTTCTCATGTCTTTAGTTATAAAGTGTTGTTTGAGATAGTTCTTTGTCTCAATAAAGTTATTGTAGCACTTCTAGTTAGTATAATGTCATCTACATATAAAATAAGGATAATACTAGAGGTAGTATGCTGAACAAAAACAGAGTGATCATAGTGATAGCGCTAAAAATGAATAACAACAATTAGAGCATAAAACTTCTTAAATCAGGCTCGAGAATTTTGTTTAAGACCATAAATCACTTTTTTGAGTTTATATACTATATTCTTCCCCAAGTAACATATCCTAGAAATTGCTTCATATATACTTCCTCATGCAGATCACCATATAAAAAAGTATTTTTAACATTCAGCTGGAATATCAGCTAATGGAAATCACGACAAGAGAAAAGAAGATGCGAATGTAGTTGAGATAAGCCATATGAGAAAAAGTCTCAAAATAATAACGCCATAGGTTTGGGAAAACCTTTCCTAAAAGGCATGCTTTATATTGGTCAACCGATCCATCCAACTTATATTTGACAGTGTATACTCAATAACAACCAAAATAAAAGCTGATGATGGAATAGTAACCAAATTCCAGGTTTCACGAGGGATGAGGGTCTACATCTCCCTATTCATGGCTTTCCGTTAGGTAAAAACTATTACAGATTCCTGAAATGATCTGGGTATAAAAGCAGAAGGTAGAGAAAGGGCAAACTTGTGACAAAGGGGGTATGCTTATTATAAGAAATAAATCTAGAAATAAGATGAGGAGTAGAAGAGCATTTATTCTTTCAAAGAGTAATGGAAAAATAGAAGCAGGAACAGATAAAGATTGTGGATGAGGAGGACCTGCAACTAGAGATTGTGGAATTTACTGGTAGTAAGTTTGGAGGAGTCACTTTCAGGCAACAAGAGAATACCAACAATAGTTTCGATGAAGCCACATTCTCAAACCCTAGACAAGGCACCAAAACTTTCTCAACCTCATTTGGAGACACACAGACAAGGATAGAGGAAAGAAAGGAAACAATTGATCTGTCGAGATAGAAGTGAAATATGAGATAGACTTAAGAAAAGTAACATTAGTAGAGACAAAATACTTTCTGAACATTTAATCGTGGCACTTATACCCTTTCTGAATTCTAGAGTAACCATCAAAACACACTTGATTGTGCAAGGGGAGAGCTTGTCCAAACTCGAAATCAAATCCTGAACAAAACATATACATCCAAATATTTGAGGTAGTAGAGGAAACATGGTTGTACAAGAATAAAGACGTGAAATGGGAGCGTTACCATGCAAGATAGAAGACAGTATCTCATTAATCAAGTGATAAGCATACAGAATAACATCAGATTAGAAATATTTTGGAACATGCATATGAATCATTAAGGTATGAGCAATAAGAATATGTTTGTTTCTTTTTAGTGACACAATTTTGTTAGGACATGTGAGAATAAGATATTTGATGAATTATTCTATTGTTGGCATAAAACAGGAAAACATCAGTTTTCATATATTCCATAGTATTATTAGTATGAATACGAAAAGATCTAGAAAATTATTTATTTATTTCTTCATAAAAGAGTTCAATCGTACGAGGAACAACATACATTTCTTTTAACAAATACATCTATTTAATGGTGGAGAAATCATCCACAAAAATTAAAAAAAAATCTAAGGCTCTTAAAAGAGGAAAAACGACAGGGACCCAAACATCGAAATGAACAAACTCAAATGGAATGGTACCACGTGGATTGATTTTACTAGGATAGGAGGCGTGACGATGCTTACCGAGCTCACAAGGCTCAAAATCTAACCTAAATATACCAGATGTAATGGGAAAAAATGAGACAGATTCGATAGAGAAGGTTGTACAAGCCGTTAATGCTACTGTATAGAGGAATTAGATGAGCTAGCAGCAAAATCATGTAGGTGAAGTCTTATCTTGCAGATAATATATCCACCACTTCACTATCCATTTACCAATCCTTATCCCAGTTTGGAAATCCTAAAAAACATAGTAGGCATGAAAGAATATCACAAAATAGTTGTTATATTTAGTAATTTGGTTAATAGATAACAAACCAAGAAACTTGGAACAAACAGAGCATGGTTAAGGGTTAATAAAGTGGTAGCAAGAACTATCCTATTGCTAACCACTAGAGAAGAGGAACCTTCAGGAATATAGACTGGAGGCTCTGTATCTGAAAAATGTATTGAGACAAATTTGTCCCTTGTGCCTGTTATATGGGAGGAAACTTCAAAATCTATAACTCATGGTTGACTAGAGGAGGCAATGTAAGTATTGTTACCTAACGATGATTCATGAGTAGCTATATGAGTACCAGCGAAGGTGAACTGGAAATGCAGGAGTCTGTCAAGATTAGCATATGTAATCTGAACTATTGGAGAAGACGTTACAGGCACAACTGGAGTAGCAGCAGGAGATGTTGCAGATGTAGAACCAGAAGGACCAATTGGAGAGTCACTTGTAATAGTCCAAGCCCATTCTGATTTTTCATACTTCTTCCAATGTAGTGGTTACATCGACCACGTCCGTAGTCTTGACCACTACGACCATTGCCTCCCCCTGAAGCATGATCACAGTCGTGACCACATTCGTAATTTGAAAATAGAAGAGTTCTCGTTAGAAATAGACGAGGAAGCAGATGATATGTAGATCTTGTGGAGATACGAAAAACTCTGGAGTATGTAGTATTCAGAGAAAAGATGCTATCACCAGTAAGGATTTGACTTTGCACTTATGCCGATAAGTAAAAGTTTAGGCCAGTGAGGAACTTGGCAATGGCGAGATCCTAAACATACTCCTTTAAGGTTTTTAGATCAGTTATCTGAGGTTGGTGAACCTCCAGTTTGTCTAAAATATCACAAAGCGCTAAATAGAAAGTTGGAACTGTCAGCCCTCTTCTTGAGAGTAGAAAGGCATTCACATCACTCAATGACCCTACATATATTCTTCTCCTTGTGCATCTCTTTAAGACTGTCCCATATTTCCTTTGCAGGGAACAGTTTTGCTTCCATGTCGTTGAGAAGGCCGTAATAATGCAACGGTATTTGCAAGCCAATCAGAATAGGATGAATTCTTCATATCTAGCAATCCATCAAGACAGTGTTCGAAAAATCAGAGAAAGAAGAGAAGAACAGAAAACAAAAGTAGAAAAGATCAGAGAAAAAAGATGAAGTAAAAAAGAAGTAGCAAGAAGGAAAAAAAAAAATAGAAAAGAAGTAGGGGTGAAGAGGGAGCATGAGTTGAAAATAGGTGCACTAGGGTTGCGGGAGTTGTGAGCAGATCACTTGAACGTAGCGTGCTAGAATTAGATATTTTCTGTATTTTTTGTGCTTAGGGGAAGGAGATGGGATATAATCTAAAAAAGAAGGTTGAGATCTATTCTTTAACTTTGTTATAATACCATGATATGAAATACTAAGGTAGATTTATAATAAGTCGATAGTTACATATATTAGGCGGCCCAACACTATACAAATAAACTCATGGGTGATGTGGGACTAAATGCAAATAAGAGATAGTAGTCTATCCTAACATTACAAATGCAAAATTTTGTTCTCTCTTAAAAGGTTTGTATGAAACTATGAATATCAAGTATAGTATGCCCCATTTTAGCAAAAGTGAATTATAAATCAATTTCTTGGTAAAGGATCTCTTAGACACAAATAACAAGCCAATATATACAGTTTGATAGATATACATTCAACCAAGCACACATATGTAGCCATATGCCAAGATTGGCTTTTGAGATTTATGATGGCCAACACCATGTGTGTCAAAATGCAGTTAGATCTGTGTCATCACTAGTCGGAAGGAATGCTATTTGCGGTTTGGGTATAAGTTATTACCAAGATGCTTCAGTTGGTAGTTGATTAACTTAATCAATTTGAATATAAATTTTTTTAATTCTTTCCTTTAAAGCATTCCTTTAGCTGTGTGTTTCAAGAATTGAAAGATTTTGTTTTCTTTAGTGTCGATTAAATCTGATCAACTTGTATTGATGTTGGTTGAGAGTAGCAACATTATGAAATGGTCATTGGACTAAGAGTCTAAAACTACACTACAGAAGTTCAAAGTTTATTCTAACAATCTATGTCGCGCTTTGTTTATATGTACATTTTTGTGTTCATGTATGCAACTACCATCATCACACACAACAAGATTTATGAGCAATGTTAATTTACGTCGGAATTGTTGTCCATTTAATTTTTTTCACATAGTTTACTAAACAATAATTCCTATCACTGATTGTGCTTCACCCTTATGCAGGTTCATTACCGCCATCACGTCGCCGGTCTCTTTTCACATTGGCAATTTCTATGTTTGTGTTTTCTGCCAGAGCTTTTGATATATTATCCCTTGTTCCCATTATTAAGTCATCCTTCAATGAAAACACAGTAAGCATTTTAGTTATTATGTTCTTGTTAAAATAATGTTTGGAGTATCTGTTTAGTGCTGTCAATGACGCAGAACATTTATTTGGCTCATTAATTGCATACATGTATCTAATTCAATCTCTTTTCATTGGCAATGCTGAGCATCTCTATTATTTCAAATTCACTTTTTCTACTATTATTATTATCATGGTTTCTTTTTTTCTTATGTTTTAAAAGACATAAGCTTTAGTTTACATAAAATTTGCACTTGTTGACTTTTAGTTTTTGCTTAGTTACATATTTGGCTAATTACTAAATTTGGTAGGCATAATCTACTAACCTTTTTCCCAACTACTTGAGGTCAGATCAGCTATACCTCTTTATGTCATTTTCTATATGACTCGTAATATTTGTACCATTTACGCACTAATTTTAGCCTAAAACCTGGTTCTAACTTTCATTAGTCATGATAATTGTACCAGGTTGATCCATTCCTTTGTTTGGTTGAAGACAGTAAATTACGGGCTGTGAATTCTGCTTCTGGTCATCCGTCCAAACTTTATGGTTCAAAAGAGGATGATAGTGCTGCTTTGAAATCACTTTCAGCAGTGTCATTAACAGAAAACCACTCAAAGGAATCCATTGCTTCTTTGATTGTTAAAAGCTTGGGGGATTCATTAGATGTAAGCATTATCATGGATTTTGCTAGCTCTTTGTTCGATTTTCTTGATTTCTATGCCCTAATAAATTCTTCACTATTTTACAGTTTGATTCATCAGCTATGAAGGCACAACTTCTTAGTGACTTCTTGCCAGATGATGTGTGTCCACTAGGGGCTCAGTTTGTGGAGACACCTGGACAAATTCATACGTATGTGCCAAAGAAAGACTATCTTTCAGAAGAGCAGGTGCTTATCAGTTCATGATTTTTCAGAGGTTGTTGAAAAATGCATTATCTGAACAATGATTTCTGATTGTGTAGGGCATGTCTAAGACTTTTGCAATTGAAGATGATGCCATTGAATCATTTGAGAGTGCAGCAGATAGCAAGCCACAGCCTCTCATAGAGAACAATTTTCTGAGTGTCAATCAACTACTAGCATCAGTATGCTTGCCATTTTGCTTATATTTTTGTACTTTCCACACAACAAAAGTAGATATAGAATTTATCAAGTACATCTAAGATGCATAAGCTGAGAAATAGACCAAACTTTTGATTGTAGAGCTTTCATCACCTAATGGACCAACTTTCTAGTACTCATATAAAATTATAAAGGATTAATCACAGTCAGATCCCTTGTAGTATGGGAGGCTTATAACTTAATACTCCTGAAGTTTAAAACTCTCAATAAACCCCCTGGACAACTTAACGGAGTTAACTAGGCGTCAGCGGGTGGGTCACGTGATTTGCATGTGTCGTGAAAAAACCAAATTGCCCCCAATCCAACCAAAGTGAGAGGAGAAAAAGGGGCTTTCTCGGGCTAGTCTAGGGCAGCGGTAGAAGAGTTGCAGCACAACGTGGTGAGGTTACCGGACCAACTGAACATCCGATTCTGCTGCCGCGTGATCTCGCCGGTGATCCGGCCGTATGAGATGCGGGCACCGGCCAGCAGCAGATCCTCAATGGGTTTCGGAGGCCGGTCAAGGTCTCTGCCGCCGTCGTCGATCGAGAAGAATCGGCGTAACCTGAAGGTAACGAAGATGCAATACACGGCCGTGACGGTGAAGAGGAATTGAGAGGGCTGCCATTTCCTAGGGTTTCCTAGGGTTTTGCAAGCACGTTAAGGTTGGCAATTGGGAGGCCGATGTGCTTACAGAGGGGCAAATCAAGTGTGCTACTAGTGCTTTGATTGCTCACAGATTGGCACATGAATTCAAATAATGCCTAGGATTTTGTTACACTGCGGAGGGTCATGTTCTTGTTGTCTATTTTTGATCATGTTGTAGTTTCTTCACTGTTTTTGTTTCCTATAATGTATTAGTTTCTTCACTGCTTTTGTTTCCTGTAATGTTTTAGTTTGATTCTGTGAGAATGTATCAGATTTGCTAATGAATTCTTGGAGACTATCTTTATCAGCTAAGAACTCAAGAGTTGTGCTATCTTTATTGATTTATTTCAAACTAAGAATGTGCTTGCGCATTTGTCCAAGTAATTCTTTGAGACTGTCCAAGTAATTTTCTTTCAAACTCCTATATTTTCCTCATCTTTTTTTGAGATGGACTTCGAAGAAGAAGAGAGAGGTAGCCCGCTGCTGCAATTAAGTAAAACAAGTGCGACAGCAACGTCGGCTCAAACCTTGGGAAACATTGTGGTGAGAGAGAGAGAGAGAGAGAGAGAGAGAACGACGGGAAGGAGAGAGACAGTGAGAAAGGGAACATTGCTCACTTAGTTACCTGATTTAAGGAGAGGGGTGAGGGTAAAATAGGAATTACAGAAAATGAGTGCAGTTTATTCTAAAAGTAGGGTGATATTAGCTAACTAACAGGGGTAACGGTCCAGGGGGTTTATTGAAAGTTTCGAACTTTAGGAGTGTTAAGTTACATACCTCCTATATTATAGGGGGTTTGATTGTGATTAACCCAATTATAAATGACCCTACAGCTTCATGTTTTGTCATAATATGAACTTGGTTCAAATATTAGTATGGATCTCCCAAGTCATATTGACCTTGCACTCCGTTGCCCATGTATGACCGCAATTGCAAGCTAATGATGGAATTGTTCGCTAAAGCAGGCCTAACCTAATTAACAAATGCTTTTGTTTAAAATCCTTTTTCAATTTTCCAGACATGAGGTCAATATAGAGCACACTCTGAGCCTTGAAGTATAATCTTTCCTGAGTCATATTTTGTGCAACTACAGCCTGAATACCGTAATTCGGAGCATTCACCCGCAAAGCAATCTACCTTTGCCCTCATTTTCTGTGGCACTTTGCCTTGAAGACATCTTGCATCATTGTTGATCAACTGTACAGCTGCTCAATAAATTAATTTCAGTATATTTCCTATGTCACTCTTTCTTATTGGTTATTGGTTATTTATCCTTTTTCAAGTGACCAGAGGTCCACAGCCTTATATTGTTTTCACCAACACATCATCAGACTGCAAGACTAATATAATTTTTTAGATTGCAGAATATAATAATACTGTACACACACACACATGGTTTGACATTCACTTGTTTTCTTCTATCTCTTACTCCTGGTGTTTCAACTTTGTGGGGCTTCTTCTTGTCCATAGAAAATTTCAGTGGATTAGGATTTGCGTTCAGTTTTCTTTCTAGATTAAACTGTTATTGCTACAGGTACTGGCCTTAGTTTGAGCCCTCAGCTTGATCCTGAGACTATCATATAGCTCCCGTGATTTCACACATGAATCATATTCAGGGATCAGCCTTCACAGGTTATGGGTGTGCATATTTTTCTATTTCTTATATATATATATATTTTTAATTTATTGATAGAAGGCCACAGCCCTGGTCTTGAACTGGGATCACCCTTTACCTAATCCTCTGATTTTTACCAGGGAACCAGGTCTCACTGCTTATATAGTATGTTGGATTATTAATAGTTTATTTTACTTATTTCTGTCTTCTTTGCTTTATTAGCTGCTTGCTTTATGTGATGCGACTAACTGTAGGAATTTAAAGACTCCTGAGTTTCCTCAACAGCAGCAACAACATGCGCACACACGTCTCTGAAAGAAGTTTTCTGAACTATGCATGCATTAAAACTTTTTCATCCAATTTGTTATATTTTCACTAATTACATGATGCATACCCAAACAAAAAATGATGCCCTTGTTCCCTTGACTGGTGCTGAAAATTCGGTCTCAAATTCTTGGGACTGTTATTGTGCTTCTTTTCCTATGGTATTGCCAATAGTTTGTTGCACCCCCCCCCCCCCCCCCCCAACCAAAAAAAAAAAAAAAAACCACAACTGATACTACTATTTCTTCTGCTCTTGTCAAGTGTCCAGTTTATGAATTATTAATCACCATTCACCAGTCCCAATTCCCAGCAACCAATCTCCATCTCCCATATCTATCACTACTCTTAAAAGCAAATAGTTTGGAGCTTGCCCCTCCCTTTATTTGTTCCTTACAAATATTAAAAATAAATAATTATTAATTCATATGAATAAATAAAAGGAATCTCAACTAAAACTTGAATTGAAGTTCCTCCTAAAATTTTTATTATGTTTAATTATATATTAATTGTTAATATTAATAATAATTATTTGTTTAAAAATTTTAATGCTATATTTATTATATAATTAATAATTATATGAATAAAAGAAAAAAAATATTTAAGATATGGCATGCAGTTAAAAGCCGGAAAAACGAATCTGGAAACTCTTTGGCGGCACGCTTCTCATTATCAACAAAAATTGGAAAGTTAGAGTTTTTTCGGATGTCCTAGCTCTTCTCATGTCCCTCCTTTCAAGTCATGATGAAAGTAGCTTACATGGATCATTACTCTTTAATTCTTCTTATTCCTTGCCTTTGTCTATTTTTTGTAAGCCATGCAGAGGCATCACCTTAAAGGTTTCAGCTGCTATGATTAAATATCAAATAGAAACGAGGCGTTGCATTGAAACTGAGGGGCAAGAGAAGCGGCTAATTTTTACTTTTTCTCTAATCTTCTTAATACTTTCTTTGCTTTTATTTGAAAATAATGATTCTATAGAGAATCTAATCTCATTAGGAGTATCGATTACATTAAAACTCCTGACTTTTGTGATATTTTGATTTCCTAATAAACAATACTGGCATTGCACGTGCACTTTATTAGTAGTTAATAGAGCAATTTCTAACTGGGCTGTTAAGTATCAAGATTTGAGGCATACATCCACGACCTGAACATATCCATTTATTATATGTTAAAGCCCATCACTAATCCAACTTGATTTCATAAAATATATTGACTATTTTATATAGTAGATTTGGGGTTACTTACATATAAACCCTTGTGTTTATTTACTTAATGATGACTGAATATTAACTGGATTGACCAGTACAGAATCATGTTTTTTGTACCAGCCTGTCAGTAGCTCCCTTGCAATCTTTGTAGTTTGCACTTTGCACCTAATGATTAACTTATCTTACGTTAATTCGCAGGGCACTAACAGTCTTGTTAATTTGCTAGCTGTGTTCATTTCTGATACTGTTTCCATCATGGGTTAAGTCAACCATGGGCCAGTGTATTGCTTCTGAAATAAAAAATAATAATGTGTAAATAAGGGAGAACTTAGAAAATAGAATGGAATTAGGACATTAAGGTTACAAATACACGGAGGAGCAGCAATACACATTGTGTTTTTAAAATGCTCTTCCTAGGGCGTTAAGGTTACAAATACATGGAGGAGCAGCAATACACGCTGTGTTTTTAAACTGCTCTTCCTAGGGCGAAGCTTAACATGTAATATGTAAAAATATCGTATTTAGCAATTATCTTAGTTTGCATCTGAGATTCTTTTGCTTCTCCATTATTTTTTCTTTTGGGGTGGGGGGGATGTGGCAGTGTGTTTTTTTTTTTTTTCCCCTTTAGTTATTTCAGAATTTTGCCTCGAGAACAAATTATTGATGTTGATTTATATATGAAGAATGTGTATTATGGCATGTTTATCTGTCTTTTATGGTAAAGGGTGAATTTTTATGCAGGTTCCGGATACAGCAGTCGGAAGATTATCAGTGTGTACTACCACTGATGTACCATTCAAAGAAATGGCTGGTCACTGTGAGGCTCTTGTTATGGGAAAACAGCAAAAAATGTCTGTTTTCTTGAGCACCCAACAAAAACAAGAAATATGTCTGAGGGGCCTTTCTCAAAATCGCAATGATGTGAAGCAGTCTTCAAACCTGCGTGCTGAACAGTTTCAACAGGTATGCATCTATTAATAGTTCTAGACACATATTACTATAGTTATAAAAATGTCTATTCTCATCACGGTCTTTTAGCCAAACAATTATAAATAACTTTTTCCAATGAAACAAATTTAATTCTCCTAGAAAGGGAAAAAATTGAAAGAAACATATTCAAACCGAGGTAATTAGATAGAACTTTAATTTCTTTTTTTAAGGATAAGTGAGGATAATTTAGTAACAAGATAAAACTTCAGTTTCTTTTTTTAATGATATGTGAGAATATGAGTAGAACACGAGCACAATTCAATTACAAATTGCAAGACCCCAAGGAATTGTGGTTATTATAGTAGAAATATACTCACTGCAAGCTGCAAACACATGTTCAATTTGTGCGTATTAGAAATGGGTTTACTTGTAGGATGAGATTACAAGCGCCTCCAGCATCTGCACAACTGAAACAACCTTACCCTGATTCATTTCAGCTAGAAATTATGTCATCTACGTTACAATGGAATGAGGACATCTCATACCCATATCTGATACATGTATGCAGATGTGCAAAATTTAAAAGATTCATATATATATATATATATATATATATATATATATATATATAGACACACACACACACACACACACACACACACACACAGATATATATACATACACACACACACACACTCACACACACACACACACACACACACATACACACATATATATGGATTCATTGCCAGGACGTCAAATTAATCAAATAATATAGATTTTACATGATACTCTTTTTCAGTACTGTATATAAGCAAATAATGCTTCAATCCATTCCAAGATCTCATGGCAGAGTGGTTAGGCTGTCCTGTTCTGTTCCCTGCATTGACACAGTATTTTTTTTTTTTTACACTAAAACTAGGTCAATTTAGTGCATATGGATCTGCATCATGCCAGATGTGACCCTATTTTAGTGTGTTGGATCCACATCGAACTGGATACGTCCCGATTCTCCCGATTCTCGCATCATGTAACCAATGCTCAGGCCCAAAATCCTCACGAATCATAGGTTGTCATGTTTTGAAGTTTAGATGAAACTTGTGTAGGTGGATCTATCATGGTTAGGCTAGCCCACAGTTGCATCTGTGATTCTGTATAGAATACAAACTTTAACCCTTTTTTATGAAAAATTTCAACAAAATCGCAAGTTAATGTGACTTTAGACGGAATTTGAAAAAACTAATTCATGATTATTTAGATGAGTGTTTGGATAGACAAGAAAAAATAGAAATCTCCTAAAACTATGACTTAGCAATTTTCTATTTAAATAGAAAGTTCATTTTATTGGTTCTCTCGCTCTGTACATGGCTGTTTTCCTATTTTGGCTTCATAATTTTTCCAACCAGAATCAAGGAATATTACGACTTTGTAAAACTATGCAAATTCTCTTCTTGCGTTTATTAAGAAAATTATGTAACTCTGAATATGTGAAAAACTAATAATATTCCTTGTTGAAACATCTAATCCTAATTCCTTGTTGAAACATCTAATCCTAGCCTCTCTATTACCTCAGTTTTGCTATTAATCTTTTGTCCTAACTCCGAAGGTTTATCCTGTTTCATGAAAAGATTTGTTCAAAAACTAGTTCTCGATCGAGGTCCATTGAATATTTTGGTTGTTAGTGTTGTAGGTGAGTATTGGAATGTAGAAAATGAATTACTAGATGGTCTTAGTTTCCGCTCAAAAGCAAAATCTTGAATTGCTTCACTGCAGAAAAATATTTCCCTATTTAGGGTTTTACTCACCCGTACTCATATCAAGGTAACATCCACAAACGAAATTTTCTGTCTTTTGAAAGAACTATTTCCCCTGCTTTCATTCTCTTCTTGGTGTCTTCACCAAAAAAAAAGTCAACTTTTATTCCAATTGTTATCACTAAGTAATAGAGATCAAAAAAATTCAAGATTGGATTTGATTAGATTATATAAGAAATTTAGTTAGATTTAAAAGATATGTTATTATCTAGTTGCATTAGGATTTTCTATATATTGATTGTATAACTCTAATTTTATATAGAGAGATGATTAATAAAAATTGAGAGTATACGATTTGTTTTTATCAAATCTTTCTATCGAGTGATACGTGAGAAAGTGGGCGTGTGATTCGCCTGAATGTGAGATCCAAACTCCCAATTTATCCCAAAAACCCTAATTTCTTCTCCAATTCTCCACCACAAACCCTAAATTCTCTTCCATCCTGCGTCACTAAGTCAATATTTTGACCAATTGTTTATTCATGCACCTTCTTTAAACTATACTATTAGTATTTGTTTTACTCCCTTGTTTATATCAAATGTTTGCAGAAGATGTCTACCAATTTTATGTCTGATTTCATGTATTTTCTTGAATAAGTGCTTAAGAATTGTCTCCAAGTGTTTTTGTTTTGGAAACCTTATGGAGATACGAGGACAATTTGCTGAGTTCTTGTTATTCAAAACGGCACTTAAATGTCTTTTTTAGCTCCCTTTTTATGGAAATTAGCCACTGATCAGACACCAATAGTAGTTTGGAAATGCTTGGCTCTTGCACATCATTCATTCACCTATCCCAAATAGCATTCTAGAAGCAAATCAAATGTATATGCCTCAACTGCATTTGTCCCTATGGCTACTTCTGTGAATTTATCACTATGCTAAGTGGATTGATGAGTTTCAAATATTTTATTCTGGACTCATCATACAAGATTACTTGGGAAAAAATATATTCCGATGATAAAAGGAATTGCAACTAAATCCTTGGAGAGGTTTAGAATTTAAATAAAACGGGCATTTGCATTCATATCATCATTTGAACTTTTTTTAAGGCTAAAGTACAAAAAATCCTCACATAAAAGTTTTTCCAGAAAACCCCCATAAGCTTATTTTATGTAATATAAACCCTCATGAAGTTTCAAACTCAATAGAAACCCCCACACGGCACAACGGAGAGAGATTAATTGATCGATTTAGAATAACTCAACCAATACCAACTCTCCAACAACTTAAAATATACATATTTTGAGTAAATATATTAAATCAGAAAGTGGTTATTTAGAAACGTCGAATAGTATATATATGTATTGCATTTTTTTAATCGATTCATTAATTTTTTGCTGATGCCATTGGGGGGTTTTTGAAACCCCATGGAGATTTACATAGCATAGAATAGTTCATGAGGGTTTTTAGAAAAAAACATAATAATTTGTCAGGGGTTTATCTACTTTAGCCTTTTTTCTATTTGGTTAAACTGGTGAAAATGTTTCCCACAGATGAACACTGTCCTGGAGAAATCGAATTGAACAGAATTTTGCTAAGTTTTCTAACCTTTGCCCTTATAATGAAATAATTAAGCCGAAACTTGTCCTCAATTCTGCTCTGCAGGCTGGAAATCCTTTCCTCGATGAAAACTTCAACACATGCTCACAACAAATATCTAGTGGCCCTGGTCATCTTTGCGCAACTGAGATTCAATCCAAGAACAATCAGCCTGAGTTCTTGAGGCTTCCAGCCACAAGCCCTTACGACAACTTTCTGAAAGCTGCAGGATGTTAAAAACCCTGTTCAAACTGATGGGTGAAGCTTAGAATAACTTGACGTGATGAAGCTGTGCGTGTTCTTATATCATTCTTCGCCGTTACTCACGAGGATATATCAGTAAGCATAGAGGCAAACAAATTTTTTTCAACACATAGTCGTCCCCTTCATTCTTTTGTTAAATTAATTCAGGCTGGAAGTTTCGAATATGCGTGGAGTGTTAGTTCAAGTGCTGGGTAGAGATGGTAATGAACATGTCTATGAGTCAATTTTTAGTCTATCATATACAAAATTTTGAAATAAAATTGAAAATCTTATTTTTCTAATCCAAAATTTTTGTAGTGGGTTGGCCAAAAATTTGTTAGTGGACCCGTCTATTATCATTCTCATAATGCCGGATAGATTGTTGAGAGGAGCTCAATAGTGGTTTGTTGTTGATACATGAACATGTTTTCTCTTATGATTCATCTCCTAGACGGTTCTGATGCTTCTTCTTCATACTCATAAAAAGAGCTGATACAGTTAAATATACGGGGAAAAAGAGACCCTACAGTAAACACTAATGCTCTCTCTTTTCTTTCTTTCTCCCTGGTCTCAGTAAAATGTTGGCCCTTGTTGGGAGAATCCTTGCTTTCTACTGAAATTTCAGCAATTGCCCATGCTTTGTCATCTCTTTCTTCGTTCTACCAATACACAAGTTCCAAATAGATAAATCGGCTTGATATCAACTTATTTTTCCTTGACGAGACCGTCTCGTTAACAAAAATCTATTCTATGATGTCAATTTTTGTTTCCTGCACTGTATATTTGGAGAGGATCAGATGAGCACTGGAAGCAGCCACGAAACCAAGGGTAAGTCGAATGCATATCTCTTGATGAAGAAAATATCATAAACACAAAAGAATATCATTGCACAAAATTCCACCTAAAATTTCCCACTAATGCCGAGAGACTACAATCAGCATTTTAGGAACCTCTAACAAACTGCAACCTCTCACTTTTAGAGTGAGGCTCATGAGAGGATCTCAATATTAAAGCTCTTTCTAAGAGAATTGAGAAATTAAAAAAAAAAAAAAAAAAAAAAAAACATGTACTGATGTATGCGTACATTCGGATAGGCTACTCGTACAAATTTGAAAATTTATATCCATCAGGATATGGATATATTTCCTGTCGGACCTAGATACATGGAAAAATAATTTGTATGCACAATAACTTTCATAAATATAATATAATCGTACATCATATAAAAAAAAATTCTCATTCAATGTCCAAGCTAAATGTAATCGTAACAGATAACTATTTTCAAATTCCTACAATAATATTTAAATTTTTTTTAGACCAACCATTTGTAATTTTTAAAAGAATTAAGAACCTAAATTGAGTATGCAAATGTTGGCTTCTTAGATTAATTAACTATTTATATTAAATAATTCGACCTAAAAGTGTCCAAAATAAAATCATAAAAATAAAAAATATTCTGTTAATTTTTCTTAATCATGTTTTTCTATGCACATCTGTGTTTATTATTTTTTTCGCACTCATTTTATGTTCATATCCAATCTTTATAGGTTATCGTTTCTCTTATATTTGGTCCATACTCTTGTCTGATTTTTAAGGGTACCCTATGAATTTTCTTGCCGAACCATATATATATATATATATATATATATATATATATATATATATATATATATATATATGTGTGTGTGTGTGTGTGTGTGTGTGTGTGTGTGTGTGTGTATTAGTATTTTGTGATTAGATTACATAAACTAATGGGCTAGGTTGCATATCCCACCCGTTTGCTTACCTACTTAGCAACCATATTACTTCTCAAATGAATACCCTCTTTATGACATTCCTACAGTTTGTGTATTTTAACAATTGAATATTTAAGTTTTCTTCGGATATTCGGTCTTCAGTCATGCTAAGTATTATTATTCTTGAATAATATAAATAACTAGATTATACATAGTAGGATTATCATCTAAATTTGTCTAATATAACATCATGATCACTTGGGTTTGTTGTCATTGATAGGGATCGTTTCTTCTCAGCGCGCCGGCTTCATTATTTTCAGAAAGGGATTTTTACATATATGTCTCTAACATCTTTAAAAATTAGAATTTAGTCTCCCAAAATCTTCATATTTATAATTTAGTCCTCAAATCCTTTAAGTTAACTCATTTTAGTCCCTTAACCATATTTTGGCTCGAATTTTTTATTATAACTCTGAGTTACTTCACTTTAGTCCTCCATTTCATCTTCCTCTTTTTATTTGCTTCTCTCTTTTCTCTTTTCTTATTGGTTCACTTGAGTTACTTCACTTTAGAGATTAACTGGGAGGGAAGAGAGAGATGAGAAGAATGAAAAGGGGAACCCAATAAAAAGAGGAAGAGAGGAGAACTAAAGTGAAATAACTCAGGAGTATAACTGGAAATTCGGACTAAAAATATGGCTGGGGAACTAAAATGACGTAATTTAAAGGATTTAAGGGACTAAATTATAAATATGAAGATTTAGGAGACTAAATTCTAATTTTTAAAGATGTAAGGGACATATATGTAAAAAATCCCTTTTATAAAAAGAGTATTGTGCCAAGCATAACTTGTATTTCGACTTCCTAACTTCATTTTCACTTACTTTTCGAAAAAATGTTCTAAATACCATATTTGAAACTTTGAAGGAAGTTACAATTCTTAGAGAAACAAAAGTTCGTGAAAATCAATCACTTATATTAATAGGTTGCGAAAACACATCATATTTAGATTGTGTAACATATTTAAACTATGTTGCCCTATTGTTGTGGCCTCGTGACTGCAATATTAGAAGTGCCAATTGAAGGCCTATGTATATTTTCTCGCTCTAGAGAAGTAAAATTAATATGAAATTTAACGGTGTCAGTGTGGCCTGCAAATAAAAATAGGAACTTGTTAATTACTAGGACGTAGATAGAACTATAAATCAACCTCATATTAATCCATGCGTGTTCTTTCTAAAATAAAAAAAATATATAAGATTTTTCTATTAAACAATAAAATACAAGAACTCATAGATTAGAATTTTGGTAAGTTATGCTTAATTTAAGTATTTTGATAGCCTATGTTTAGGTAGTGTTTAGAGTTGTTGGTTTTTATTTGTTTTGTTAAATTAATCTAATGATTTGGTTTATTTCGATAATTTTTTTGATGGATTATACTTGCTCATAACTTGATAGTACATATTTAGGATGTTTTAAATAGAAATTAAATTAAAAGATTAGATTTTTATGAAAGAAAAAATATGAAACAGATAATATTTAGTTGTGAACTAGTGGATTCCATATTCTAGACTAACTAAAATAATAAAAATATCAACTTAGAACTCATAGTTAGCTCGTTAGAATAATAAGATAGCAAAACACTTTAGATTATTGTAGGAACGACCGGTTTGCACTACAACTGATACTGTGCGTTTGTAATAAATTATTCACATGAAGTTTGTGGTGCCGCTTGCAGTACATCCAATTTAATAGTTAAATTAAAAACTAATTACAAACTTTAAATCAAATTTAATACGGTACCTCATACTTAAAAACTGGAGAGAGAGAGAGAGAGAGTCACTACCAACTATTTCTCAATTTGATGTTGAAATTAATAAAAGCATAAAGCTAAAGATCTAGATAACCAATAAGAACAGAGAACTAAAAGCTAAAAACTAGATGATATAGAGCCATTAGAGACGTGTAGAAACTTTGTTGATAGTTGAAATTATTGTGAAAGAGATGGTATATATGGAACCCTAGGGAGGAAAAAATACAAAAAGATATTGCATTTTTTTCTTTCAAATTTTAATTAGAATAACTCATAGTTATTTTATTATTGATACATTGTGACAACACTTTATTATTATTATTTTTTTGTCTTGTTTTTTTTTTTTTTTTTTAAAATCTTATTTATGATGGCATCTCAATGTTGATATATTTTGGGAAAATGGTGCTCACTAAATCAAGTGTAGTGCCCATTTAGAATTTCCCTTCCAAGAATATAACAAGCAGAATCTTTTCCTAACTTGAACCCCACCTCCAAAAGTTTCCGAAATTGTTTAATATATTCGCTGTCACATTGAAGAGGACAACACAACTTTAGGGGAGTTTCCAAAGGAGAAAGTGGGCTCACTTGGAAAAGTAGTGTGCTCCTTTGGAAACTCCCAACTTTAGGAAGCAAAAATGGAGACTCCAATGGCTCCCTCTCCTCTTCTTTGTGGGGAAAATTCTAACACGCTACTCTTTGTCGGGAAACCTACTCCCACTCCACATGCAATTGACACGTGGCGGTGAGAGATCAAGGGTAGTTTCTGTAGATGGGCCCTGCCCGGCCCGGCCCATGTAGAAGTCGTTGATGGTCGTCTTCGGATTCCCGTTACGATACTTCACGGCACTTGAAGTCACGACTGACTCATCCGATATCTTTCTGCGGTGGGCCCCACCACAGGGAGCCTGGCGTTCCTTTTGATGTTCGATCGCTAACAGCTTTCGGTTCTATCTGCTGATGGGAGTTTCCAAATGAGCACACCATTTTTCCTAGTAAGCCCACTTTATAGTGTTATTTTTGAAGTCAGTGAGCTTCCAAGGGAAAAAAAAAAAAAAAAAGTGGGCTCCTTTGTAAACTCCCTCTGCTGACGCGTGTGCTAATCATAAAGTGCTGACAAATATGGGTCCGATCCGATTACCCGACTTGTTGTCACCCGTTCTATACCAAATTGATCTAGGCCCATAAAGAATTGCACAGGAATATATCATCAAATTTTTCTCAAAATTTTTTAAAGTTTGGATTTGCTTTTGTTCTGAGTAAAGTCATAGTAATTTTGACTTGCATTCTCCTTATTATTATTATTATTTATATTGCTTCCTTTTTGGGCCTGGTATTATGTTTTAAACATAAAACATTAAACATTTTTCAGTATTTTTATTTGATATTGCTCTTCTAAAATATTTAAATCATTAGGGGAAAAAAAATAGAAATACAAATGAGAAATGTTAAAATTCTTGTGTGATTTTTCATATTTTAGAACTGTTTTAGGCATAAATGCTAAGTTCTTTAAATTTATCTGATTAGGTTTCTTATTTGTTAATAATTAATTGACTTACCCATTCTCACACGTTTTCATTTAATTTTAAAAATGGTAATAACAAATATTTAAGAGAAAAATTCATAGGGAATAAAAGATTAAAAACTAAATCTAATTATCGATAATCTGAATCAATCACGTTTATTTATTTATCATATCAGAGATAAGTTTGTATCTTAAATAACTTGGTAAGTGCATATAATTAATAAGCTACTTATAAATGAATGTTTTAGAAAGAAATTTTTTTTCGATAAGTATCTCTAATCTTGCTTTGCACAAAAAAATATATACTAATATGCCATGTCAATTAGTCTTGTTTCTAGCGGTATCATTCCTCCTGAATTTATAAAAAGTTTCAAAACTCCGAATCAAGACTTATTTTGGTTAATATTGTAAAAATATATATATGTGAATTTGACTAGAAAAACTGTATGTGAACTTACTTATTGTTTTCTAGTTTTTCCAAAAAAAACTTCTAAATGCACCCAGCGATTTTTCTAACAACCCTTATCGAAAAAGTTCAATTTTTTTACAAGTTTGGCTTATAATTTATTGACGAATTTAATCTCATCTTTTTTAATTTTATTACAACTCTACATTTTTCCTCGTTCTTCTCTCATCCATTTTTTTTAAATATCTCTAATATTAAAATCCTAATAATTCTTAAAACTCCCAAAATTGAAAGAATTCAAAGCTTAATAATTCTCAAAACTCAAAAAAAAATAAAAGAGTTTAAATCTTAATAATTCTCAAAACTCGAAAATACAAAGAATTCAATCTTAATAATTCTCAATACTCCGAAAATAGGAAGAAAATTCAAACCCTAACAATTCTCAATACTCCAAAAATTGAAAGAGTTCAAACCTTAACAATTCTCAAAACTCGAAAAATAGAAAGAATTCAACTCTAATAATTCTCAATACTTCAAAAAAAAAAGAAAATAAAAAGAATTCACTAATAATTCTCAATACTTTAAAAATAGAAATGATTTAAGTCTTAATAATTCTCGGTACTCAAAAAATAGAAAGAATTCAAATCATAATACTTTTCAATAATAAAAAGAAGCAATTCAAAAAATAAGTTAGAACTTAACTAAAAAATTAACTTTTTGAAAGAATTTTCAAAGGAACTTGGGCTATTGGGGTTCGCTGGAAGGAGACAACTATAGGGTGTGGTCGTTATGTAGGAAGTAACGGCAGGTCGACGACTATAGAGAGATAGTAGGGATTGGTCAGTGACCGCTAAAGAGAAATAAAAGAGAAAAAAAAAAAGAATAACTTAAAAATATGATAGGTTGTACTAAAAAAATATTCTTATTTTTAAACTCTTCAGAGGTGTACTTAGAAAGCATAGATAGGGCATTTGGAAATTTTCTTTTTCAAAATGGCAAAGACATTCATGTTTCTTTCTGTGTAAAAAGAAAACTATGCACGTGGTTGGAAAAAATATTGTTTTTTAAATAGAGAAAGTATTTGTTAAGGAAGGACAAAGGACGCTCTAACAGAGATCCGTACACACTGAAACGGATCCGCATCGATCCATGTTAAAAACAAGACCCGACCCAAATGCACTCGCATATACTCATTTGCTGTTTGGGCCAAGACAGCGAAAATTCAGTTCGCGCCCATCAAGGCACGTGTAGCGTCGTCATCTCTAAACACCGCACTAAATCCGAATTTTATCTATTTATTCGTCAATCTAATCTTTGTTGGTCCCTTTCAAATCCATCCAATTATATATACACGCTGTCGGGTCCTCTCGTCCCCCCCCCCCTCTCTCTCTCTCTTCCCCTTCTCCGCTCCTTGTCCCAAAAAAAAAAAAAAAAAAAAAAAAAGAAAAAATTTCTCTCTCGCTCTCCGAAAAAATCGATGGGGTTCTCAAGAGAGCTACAGTTCTTGTCGGAGCTTGGCCTTGGCCCTAGGAACCCCGGCTGCTACCTCAACGGCAAGTGGCGGGGCAGCGGACCGGTGGTCGCCTCCACCAATCCCGCCACCAATCAGGTCTGATCTCGATCTCGATCGTCGTTTCCAGTGATCTCTATCAAGTTCGTACCATTTTTAGTTATTTTACTTCGATTACAGTGTAATTCCTTTTTGTGTTTGATTTGCTGCTGATTCATTTTTGGAAATAATTTGTTTATAGTGGTAAAATTCGTCCCATTGTTTTTTGTGATCTTTATTGCATTAATTTTGTTTGTTTAGCTGTTTTAGTTCCAGTTGGGTGGAATCTCTTGCGTGGTGTTGGGAATTTTTTACTATTTGTGTTTCTATAGCTGATTATAATGAGAATTGCTTGATATTTGTTTAATTGTGCTCATTTGTTGGTGTATTTAGTGAGAACTACTTAATTTGCCTAATATTTAATTGGTTCCATGTAATCACTGTTTCATCACATGTACATCTTGATCGCATTTGTTATTTCTTAAAAAGAAAAAGAAAAACATCTTTTTGCTCTTTTATCTTTTCTTTATTCTTCTGACCTCCCTTGTTTGTTGTATTACAGGAAGTTACTTAATCTTGAAATGAGTAGAAGTTAGGGAAAATCTATTTGAGCACACCACTTTGCTCAGTGAGCTCATCTTTCTCAGCCGAGGATTAGTACCGCGAATGGTTTTTCATCATTCTGGGATTAGTCTTGAACGGGTATCGTTTGGAAAAAAAAATATGGTCACAAAAAGTAACGACAAACTTGTAATTTTTTTATAATTTTAGGAGGTGGGCCCACTGAACAAAGTGGTGTTCTTAAATAGAATTTCCCTAGAAGTTAGTAGATGTTCGACAGTTCTAGCCCTTGTTTATGTATTTTATTATGTTTCGTTTGTGATATTTGTCATGTATATGGGTGGGTTTTCTTGCGATATTAATATTTCATTTATGTTCACAACTATATTTTCTATTGCTCAGTTCAGCATCTTCTCCCGCTTTTACGATGGGAACCTGTTTAATGTAATCGTTATTTGTTTATTTCCATATTTCCAATTAATTGTCATATTAATGTGTTACTGTCAGTGCTTAACTCGTGGATCAATTTTCCTATGATTGGTTTTATTCTTACCTAGATTTCTTTCCTTTGTTCTATCAATTTCTTCGTGAATATACTGTCGTCATGTGATCAACAGAAGTTATCCTTTTCTCAATCCATTTACATTTTCCTATAAAGGAAAATATCGTCTGAGGATTTAAGTCTTGAATGCTGGACCCCTCTCCATCCACGTCCACTTAAATTGCTTTCATTGGCATATCATTGTTAAATAATGCAGCAGTCATTCAATCAGTTCTGTATTCTATTTATCATGATGAAAATTTTTCCTCCAAAAAATGTTAGAAAGTAATTATGTCCTTTATTAACTTTTCTTGGTCCTATATTGAATTAGGTTATTGCTGAGGTGGTGGAGGCATCGATTGAGGACTATGAGGATGGTATGCAGGCTTGTGAGAGTGCTTCCAAGATTTGGATGCAGGTGAATCCCTCTCTTATTTCGTAACACCTACTATGTGATGAAACTAACTTATATTTTTATCATCACAGAGAGAGCAGTAAATTGTTTCCAATAGTTTGATTTTTATGTAAAATCAATTTCATTAGCGCTTCCTCATCAATTATTTAGAATAGTTTTAAGAATGTGACTACAAATTGAAGTTGTATCTACCGAACTCTGAGGCTGCAGAGTTTCAGAGCTAAAAATGAACTCAAAAATGTCTAGTTATGTTGAATGAGCATGGGTTATAAATCATGTGACTTCTTCACATGATTAGAACTATTTTAAGATCTCTATTTTCTAGACAAATTACTTTCCATGTAACTTACTTTCAAAACAACTTCCTTGCGAATTATAGTCCATACCAATGTTTAAAATAGTGATAACAGAAACGTAACATTTTGCCCCTTGTAGGTTTATATCGAATATAGCTTGACACATAAAGTAGGTTATGCAATTATATATATATATATGTATATAGAGAGAGAGAGAGAGAGAGATTACTGTAGGTGAGCCGCCAACTCAGGAAAAGTTACGTGAGTTAGTGACAAAACTATAAAGATCCAATGATTTTTTTTTCAGTTTCTTTTTTACAATTATTATCTCTGCCTCCTAAACTTCTTTCGAATTAAATTTCATAAATTTTGGAGTTCATTTACCCTTTCCTTAAGTGCATACAAAATGTTTTATTCATTGAAAACCATTAATTTTGTGTTAACTTGATAGATGACCAAACAAATTAAAATTAAAACCCAAGAAATTGGGTATAAGTGAACCCTATGGGGTCGAGATCATAATCCAAAAGAATTTTTAAAAAAATATTATTGGAGATAGTAAAAATAAACTGCAACTCAGGTAACTTGCGTGAGCTGTCAGTTCATTTCCATTTTTCTTATATATATAACTATATAAAATAATTTTTATAAATTAAAATATAAATTTTAAACTTCTAAAAAAAGAAAATAATTTTTTTAATACTGAATCTATTCTAATTTTTTTAACAAGTTTCATAAAATTTTTCATATTTATTGTTATAAATTATATTAAGTCCGATCCGTAATTTCAGTAATCACCTGAATGAGAAAACAAGATTCCGATTTTTTTTTTAATTTCAACTTCAGTTATCATCAATATTGTGATTATATTTTATAATGTTCGATTGATCTTATTTGTAATTGTTCATTTCAGTTTAGCTGAGAATTTAATAGAATCAATAGGAAGTAAGAAGTAAGAAATTTCGACAATCTAAGTGAAAATACAACAAGCAAAATGAAAGCAATTTTAAATTAGCAAACTAGCAATTCCACAAGCAAACAATAAGTAATCAAGTAAGAAAATTATAGCAATTCGTTAACAATTAAAACAAATAATCAACAACTTATAGATATTACTAAAAATATAACAGGCAAAAATGTAACATAACATAACGTAAAATAATGTAAAAATGCATAGTTACGTTGCACTGAGTTATTGTCGACTGATAGATGGTGCTGGGTTCCTTTAGGTATCTTAGCATAGTATAACGGATTCATAATGCATTATTTTCAACATTGGTCCATAAACTTGTGCAGCTTCCTCATCAGTTAGATGTTGATTCATGCCCTTACTTTACGGTGTTTATTTATTGGGTTAATTACTGATAGCCTCCTCAATCATAACGAGTTTCCCAAATGCCCCTTCTCAACTTCAATTTTTTGAGACCTCTTCCAACTCTGACTTTCTTGTTGCTTATTAACAAACGAAATAGCTGAGAGCAAAATTGACTCTGCCACCTTCTACCTTCCAAAATCAATCTTTAGGTCTGTAGTTTAGATTTCTCAGATTGGTTATGATTTACAATTTGGGTTCAAAATTGAGGCCTTGGGAGGAACAAGATGAGGGCATTCTATTTTTTTATTTGCTGTGACAGAACTCAGTAGTTTGGCCCATAAAAAATGTTGTTAATGGGAAATTGTGAAAGTTGTAGGAGCATTTGGGAAACTAGGTGATAGCTGGGAGGGACATCAGAAATTTGCCTGTATTTCTCATATCAGGTGATACTCCTTGTAAGGTTCTAGGTCTAATCCAAAATTAATGGTGGTGGCCTTCATCATATTACCTGTAATCTACGTTGAGCATAAATTGAAACCATATAGGAGTAGAAAAGATGGCTCTAAGTCCTCTGGCTTTGCATCAAGCCATAAAAAGAGAGTTTTGGCAGTGCAGTTATGCTCTTTATGTATTTCACACCACCATGTTGCCGTGGTAGAGCTAATGTTCACAATAATATTCAATGTTTTACTTTCTCTTCTTTAGAACATATAATGACTCTACCTACCAATCTCTCTTCTTGGAATCAAGCTTTTTAACTACATGAAATTATTTACGATAGGCATATCTAAGATTGTGTTTACTTTTTGGTAAGCAGTGGATATTTGGCAAAAGAAGCGGTGGCATTACAAGCTTTCGTATTATATAATATTCATACGGAATTGAATAATTATATTTTAAAAAAAGTTCGTGAATTCTTCTGGTTATATTCTCACATTCATAATAAATTGATTTGGTTTTTTCCTTTTAAACATTTTATGTAATAATACAAAGGCTTGTGATTTTTGCAGATGGTGATGCTTTTCATATGCAAAGTATCTGATGTTTTACTTAAAAATAAATAAATTTATAACCTAGGGGCAATTCTCCTTAAAAAAAACATGAACTTTTGAACATGTTCATTTGAATATCCACCCTTTCATTATACAATGCACATAATTTTTTATATGCAATAAAATAGTTATCGGCTTGATAGTTGCCTGGCAATATTCAGCTACCTCGTTCAAAATGCTAGCCTGATTACACATGGGTTTGTTTGGTCTTCTTTTGGCTGGCTGTTTGTAGTTATGTTGGTTAGTATCATCCATATGTTTACAAAATGTTTATGCTTTTTATATATAAGTATTTTGTCATTATTGTCAAAGGACCACTCTTTTTCTGTGAGGGTAAGGATGGGGACCTCTGAATCAACAGCAGTCTGCATTCCATTAATGATAGGAAACATTTATTGTTGGTCTTGTCTTACTATGCCATTTAGGACTTGCAATATCAGCATATCCATGTTGTTCATATATGGATCCAGAATTTATGTCTCTGGAATTCATGTCAACCTTACATAGTCCATAGTTAGCAATCTCATTCATTCACAAGCTAACAGAAGTCATTTCTATTGCTTTTTTATCTTGGGGACCGTACTTTTTCTAAAGGGATGTAGAATCTTCTGGGAGCTTTAATTACTTAGGTTCAATGAAGCATCGTTGTGTCATTTCATTACTCTTGAAAGGGATCTTATGTTGAATACGTCTTTCAACTTTGAATTTCGAATTCCTTTATGTTCCATTCACTCATTTTGTTGATTTATTTTGAAACCCATATCAGATTCCTGCTCCAAAGAGGGGAGAGATTGTCAGACAGATTGGCGAAGCATTACGAGCCAAACTCCAGCAGCTTGGCAGGCTTGTCTCACTTGAGATGGGAAAAATACTACCTGAGGGGATTGGTGAAGTTCAAGTAAGAATCCTTAACTTTGAGCAACCTTTTAGTCAGATCTTTGATTTGATCTTTTATATGCATCCAGAAATTTACAAGTGCTTGTCATACCTTGTGGTGCATTCCATAAATCTGTACCTTTTACTATGGAAGCAGGAAGACATTGAAAGCATGTGTTACCTTGAATTCATTGTTAAGGGAACAAATTATGAAATTTCTACGAGTGAGATGGCTTACAGTTTTAATCCAAAGTCACTTAAATTCTTAATTTTATCGTATTTTTGGGCTTGCATTTCTTCCTTAATGGTATGAGGACTGATGAGGCTTGGAGGTTGTCATGGATAAATCATTACTTGCTCGTCCATGATGACAGTATGATAGATATCTAATTAGTTTTTAGTTAGATTTGATTAGATTGGATTAAAGATTTGTGTAGATTTGTTATTATTTTGTTACTTTAAAATTTTTTATATATATGATCTGAAAAACTCTAATTTGAGAATAGAGTGAAATATGATTTCTTTTGAAAGCATGTGATTTACTTTATCAAATCTTTCCTCGTGTGATTCGTGAGAGAGTGGGCGTGTGATTCGTTTGGACGTGAGCTCCAAACCCTATTTTATCCCCAAAATCCTAAAATTTTCCTAAATTTCTCCACCACAAACCGTAAATCGCTTCCGTCCTGCATCAAATTGGTATAAGAGCTAAACCTGGTATCCAAATCCATCTCCATCTTCTCTTTCCATCTTTTTTTTTTTAATTTTTCTTTTTAGATTTGGAGAAATTTTGAGAAAAAAACTGAAAAAAACAGAAGAGAAAAGAGAAGCAGAAGAGGAAAAGAGAGAGAGAGAAAAAAAAAGAAAAAAAAGAAAAAAAAAGAAAATAAAGAGAGGAACATATCAAAGGAAAAAAAAGTATAGATCTGGAAAAAAAAATCAATCTTCTCCTCCTCCACATCTTTCTTTCTCTCAACTATAGCCACCCAACCCAAATTCTTCCCGACACCTTCCTCTTCTCATTAGTTTCTTTATTTTATTTTATTTTATTTTATTTTATTTTCTTTACTCCTTAACTTCACCACCATCGTCAACACCTAGCTGATCTCTGCCCTCAAGCCCTAGCCGACCCACCTCCTTCAACTCCAAATCTTCTCTTCCTCGTTGCCTTACCACCACCTCCCCTCCACCTAGTAACCGATCGCCCACCGCCCTTGACACCGATACCCTACAACTTCTCCTCCACTGACAGCAGCAGCTCCTCCAGCAGCAGTAGCAGCACCTCCAACTGCAGCAGCAGCAACAGTGCCTCCAACCGCAGCAGCGGCTCTAGCCGCCGTCATTGCATCTTCCAGATCCTATAGAAGACTTGCTTGATCCAATTTTCTTTGGGATTTTGGGTCGAACCTGTTGATATCATTACCCAATCCGAGTTTTATTTGCTTGAGGTTTGAAATTATCTAATCGGGTCTAGAAGCACAGACCTGATTCTTCTACACAACAGATCCGTTAAGAGGAAAGCAGACCCGTTAAAGCTTTTTGGGTGATTTTGAAGTCATTTGGAGTCCGATTTGCACCCAGTTCGAGACTGATTCCATGCAGAAATAACTCTGAGCTATTCTTGAGGTGCTTCTACTCCAGAATTTGTGCAAAATCCCCAATACTCCTCAAAAGAATTCGTGCTTAAGTGTGATTTACTCTGCATCGAGGTAACTTCTAATTGCACTGTTATTCAGTCAGTAATATTTTGCACTCCATTCTTGTTATTTGCGTTGACTTGGAAAATTTATTATTACTTATAATTTGCCACGAGATTTATTTGTGTGTTGCATTATATTGCATAAATATGAATTGTATTTCTGCGCATATAGCAACTCTCGGACATTAGGATATCTTATTTGATCATATAGTCACGCATTTAGTTTTGGTGTTTAGGATTTTGCGTATTCATCTGTATGTTTTATTGTAACTGCATATAGATAACTATTGCATGCTTCGTAGTGGCAAAATGTTTAGAGAAGTCATAGATCTCACTGATGTTTTGAATAAATTAAATGAAATAATGGACACTAATAAAAAACTTCAAGCTGGTTTAGATGTAATCAATACACGATTAGATAATTTAGAAATACAAGTAAATGAACAAAAACCTGCTGAAAATAATTAAAGAAATGAGAGTAGACTAGGAAGGCATCATAATACTGGAAGAAATAAAATTTTTAATGATGAATATCCACACGATGATATCACACGTAAAGTCAAATTAGATGTTCCCTCTTTTGATGGTACTTATGACCCACGACGTTTTTGTTATTGGTTAGCGGATATGGATCATCTTTTTGAATGGTATGGGATGTCAGAAATCTGAAGAGTTTGTTTCGCTAAATTAAAATTGTAAGGGTTAGCTAAAATAAATTGGATGTCAGTTGAGAGACGGTTAGCAAAAGATCGAAAAGAACCAATTGAAATATGGTTTGAAATGAAAGAAAAACTTTGAAAGAAATATTTTCTTTCAACTTTTAAGTATCGCATTCTTGACCAGCTGTCTAATCTAAGATATAAAAACATGAGTGTAACTGAATATATGCATAAATTCGATGAGCTCTTAGTGCGATGCGATATTCAAAAAGACAGTCGTCTAATCCTTTCACGATTTTGCATTGGCTTCAAACATGAGCTCAAGCGTGAAGTGCTTACACATTTTTTAGATTCTGTTGATAATGCATTTCAGTGTGCACTCAACTATGAGATATATTTGCATACACCTTCGGACAAAAGGTCAACTTTTAAAACTGTGGAGTATCCAAAGCGATAATCTAACACTAATGCTACAAATACTAATACTATTATTAAGGATACAAAAGGTAAAACAGTCACTAGTGAGTTATTAAAACAAATTGAGGGCTTCAAGTGTCATGATTTTGGTCACTTTGCTTATCAATATCCTATAAAAAATTTGTTAATAGATGAGGTTCATAATAAAAGTGATAGTGAGACTGAAGAAGAAATTTATGAATCTCAAAGAAATTTTAGTGATGTTGAAGATGACCTAATAAATACACCTTTACACATTATTAGGTGCTTGCATACTGTATCCAGAAATGAGGATTGACGTAGGTCTAATGTGTTTCATACATACGTCGCACACAAGGGTAATAGTTATAAAGTTATGATAGATGAAGATAGTTGTGTCAATATCATTTATAAATTGGCTGTTGATAGAATGGGCCTCAAAGCTGAATCACATTCTCAACCATACAATGTCACTTGGGTTGATAAAAGTTTCATGCTATTGTTCAGCATTGTCTTGTGCCTATTTAATTCCCGAGTTATAATGATCATATTTAGCGTGATGTTCTACACATGGATGCTGCACATACTGTGCTGTACATATTTTGCTTGGTAGACCCTGGTTATTTGACAAAAAATTTAAGAATTATGGAAAGTCCAACACCTATACATTTATATTTAATAGAAAGAAAATTGTGTTGACTCCTCCACTCAAGAGTCCATCTGAAAATAAAAAGAATGGGTTAATAACGCTAATATGAGGTGATAAATTGCTCCATTTTGTGCATAAAAATTATGAGCCTATCGAGTTTAGGTCTATATTTCTTGTAGACTCTAGTTCTATAGTTGACAAGCCTTATCCACCTATAAATTCACTTGCACCCCTTTTGCATCGTTTGCGTGTGAATATATGTAGGCAAATTATATTTAGCAATGATACTTACAAGTTTATTGCAGATATACTTAATAGAGTGTAGGTATTTTCAGCTTGATCCATGCTGATTAGGGTTTCACCTGCGAGATTCCCTTTTGGGAATATAGAGGCTCTTCACACCCAGTGTATGAACCCTTTCAGGTTTTTGTGGGAGTTTGTTATGCTTTATACGGAGTCGGATATTCCCTAGTGTATGAACCCTTTTAGATTTTTGCGGGAGTTTGTTATGCTTCTTTCGGAGTCGGATATTCCACCATCTCCTGATATTCGCTCGATTGTCATTATTTTACATGTGCCTTGGTGCTCTACTCCAGATGATCATCGAGTTTCTGCTTTATGCACGACGTTCTTTGCAGGATCAGATTTTCTGCTCGCTCCGCTTCATCCACATCCACGAGTTCCGCCCCCATGGAAAAGCAAAAAAGTTGATATTTGGTTCCGGATATGTCTGATTTACACATATTTGGTATGGTGGAAAGGTTTACCGGATATCGAGATGCTTGTTCGCCTTCATCCGATGTGTTTTACTTTCTTCCAGCCGCCTTTCACCGGTGGTGAATGTTTCCACGCGAGGGGGAATTGATAGAGATCTGATTATTTTTTAGTTAGATTTGATTATATTAGATTAGAGATTTGGATAGATTTGTTATTATTTTGTTACTTTAGAATTTTCTATATATATGGTCTGTAAAACTCTAATTTGAGAATAGAGTGAAATATGATTTTTTTTTTAGAGCATGTGATTTGCTTTATCAAATCTTGCTCGAGTGATTCGTGAGAGAGTGGGCGTGAGGTCCAAACCCTAATTTGTCCTCAAAAGCCTAAGTTCTTCCTCAATTTCTCCATAACAAATCCCAAAATTCTTCCATCCTGCGTCACAGTATTTGTTCTATTTCTTCATTTTGCTTTTTCAACAAATGAATGTTGCTTGCATTCATGCAATAGTGATTTGTGATTCCTTGTACAAAATTTTTGTATCTAGAAAAAGAAGAAAAACATAAGCAATTATGAGCCAGTAATTGTCAAGTCTGTGCGTACAAACTAATGGTGGTCATTATGGTTGGTTCACTAGGAATATTATTTTACACATTTAGCCTTCCGGCAGCAGACTAGCAATAGCTGGTGGTACATTTTTAATATGGTTGGTTCAAACTTTCTTATGACTTTAAGAAATAATTAAAATGTATAGTCAAATTCTTTGCTTACTAGGACTTGGTGTTACCTATGAATACATGTTGGCGCTCCAAGGATATTATAACCAGAAGCTGAGAGTGTAAGCAAAAAGAAGCTAAGGGGAAAAGGCAGAATAAGATAGTTTATTAGGATTCTTTACTTCTATAATTAGGAAAAGAAGATTCCAATTCATATTAAGAATGCCCTCCATATAAACCAACTTTACAGATGCAAATTTTCTTGAAATGATTGTGTGAGGCTTTCATCTGATCAGTATAACAACAATGAATACCATCAGTCATGGTTAATATTTTATTACATTCTAGGAAGCTTGTACAAGGACACAAATATAAGATACAAACATGGGACACAACAATCAGGCACATGACATTAATATATACAAATAAAAACCGGGTGCACATCCATCTCATACATGCATTGACATGACTATATGTAAAATTCTAATGTACTTTTCTAATAATAGAATAACATGCAATATTTACATATATGCATAAATTATAAGTCATATAACCCAACATATATTTTTATGACTTTCAGTAAGGAATAGTTCTTTTCTATTCACCTTTCTACATAATAGCCTAACTCTTTTCTTATATAGAAATAAAAATCTAATTTTATACAAGTTAATATTTTGAAGGCCCTTTCCACCAAAGTATAATTTTTGATATATAAATAAAAATAAAAAAGTATCTCAAACTTGTAAGGTGTACAAAAAAGTGTCTGAATAATGTACTACATGTACCGCAGTAGCATACAACAAATGTTCTGGAAATTACCTAATTGATTATGTATTATAAAATTGAAAACGTGATTAAGCAGTGGCAAATATGTGTTCAAGGAGTATCCAAGAAGTGTTAGTGTTCGGCATATGTATGGCTTCATGAATGAAATGTTTGCTCTATAGATTACTTTTATCTTGCGTGTCTAATTTCTTTTTTTTTTTCCCTTCCTTTCTAAATATATTCTGTTTATAAATATAACAATTATGTAAATCCAAACAATATCAATGAAGTACTTTGAATTGGTTTCATTTGTTTGACAATTGGTAATCATATTAAAACATAACATTAGTCATGGATCATCATTTTCTCATAAATATAGATGTTTGGGAATTTTTTACATTGTCAGGCATGCTGTCATCAGGATTTAAAATATCGAAAGTGGTATTGCCGATGATTTATGGTATTGGAATAGGGATATCAAGTGTATTGTGTCGGGAATATCGAAAATATCAACAATATCAGACTATATTATTGTAATATCGTGTAATTGATACCTCAAAATCTGAAACTATATTTGCAATATAAATTGGTGTGGTTAATCTTTGAAACCTTATTGTTAAGTTTTGCTGCAATGTATACATTAAACAATTTCATTTGGCTTTGCTGAGGGGCATATCATTTGTTAAATTATGATCCTTTTACTGCTTCACTACATTTTTGTTGGGTCCGACTTTTATTCCTTGTCTCATCAACCCCTGTCCTATCACTTACCTAACTACCAACCAGTTGAGGCTACTTCTAAATGCTTACTAATGCATTCATTTCTCACCCTATGTTTTGCATGCTGCGTCTCATTCGTTCCAGCATTCGTATTTCACATATACTTACATTTTTAACATGTGCCCCCCCTTCCAATAGCCCGACATTCTTAACCATAGAGCATTCACTAAAGTTATGTTCATTATAATTCTTCTCTTATACCCATTCTAAGTCCTGTAGACTCTTTAAGCTTTTTCCACCTTTCTAGTTCCACAAATGTCCATTCTTTAGTCTCATAACTATTATTCCTTAGTATGACAAGAGAGGACTTAGATATTAATCCTAGGTTAAGCTATGGTGTAGTGATTGGTGCTGTCTCCCTCAAGTTGTTTACTCGCTAGTTAGTATTCAAGCCTAGATGTCCTTAGTCACATAAAAATAGCTATTAGGCACATGTTCCAACTATGTGCCAATGCTGAAAACCTCTGTTATAACTCCCACACCTGCCCAGCTCGAAAAGTTGTGAAAGCATAGTAGATAGTAATTAAAATATGTACTGTTGAAATGGACTATTTTTTTTTTTCCAATAAATTCATTACCACTGAGGATGTATTTTTTTTTACTTGTTTGCTTACTATCTAATTCATGATTACAATTTGTGCAGGAAATAATCGACATGTGTGACTATGCTGTTGGGTTAAGCAGACAATTAAATGGATCAATAATACCATCAGAACGTGAGATGTCTAATCATTTGCTCTTTTTGTTATTAAAAAAAATATGCACTGTATATATAGGTATAAGTTTATGCATATATAGCAAGAAACACAAACCAATTTGCCTTTTGGAATTGGGAGAAAAACTTACTAATGCAAAATGTGTGCCCTTCACGTTGAAAAACTACATCATGGACTGTTATTTACATGTTTCTGAAGTATGTGATAACCAAAAATCTAGCGTTTCGAAGGTTTCTCATAGGGGTGGCAATGGATAACAGTAAATTGGTTTACCGTTACCATTTTACCCTAAACTTTAGGGTAAACGATAAGTTTTTCTTATCCGTTTATCTAATAGGGTGGGGTATTGCCCATTAATTTAAAATGGTAGGTAAGGGAAAGCTTTTCTTATCCTACCCATTTACCCTTTTATCCCTTTAAAATAAATAATAAGGGTTAATCTCATAAATTACTTCTGTATTGATGGGGGTATATCACTTATACCCCCTTATAATTTTTTTTCCAAAGAGACCCCCGATAGGGGATATAGTGCAACAAAGTATGTTGTTTTTTTGTTGAACTTATACCCCCTATGGGGGCTCTCATGGTGAAAAAAATTCTTAATGGGGTATTGGTGATACACCCCCAAAGTATAAGGATAGTTGTTGCAATTAACTCAAATAATAAATAGTATTAGTATCATTAATGGACTACAATACATTTATACTAATTTCTTATAAATCACCCTATGCATTGGTTGAAATATAAATAAATGATAAACATAGAGAATTGGATTAACTTTTCCAAGTATCTGATTTAATTTTGACAAGTATGTTATTTAGAAAGCACAAAATTTTCTTTTATTAGCAATTTACTTGTTGCATCCAAATCTTTTCTATCTTCATTTTAATCTTTTACCCGTTTTACTTTATCATCTATGCATCAATAGGCCAATAAAGGTTAAGGCTCCAATAACATTTTGTGTAGATTTATGTTTGGAAATATCACCAAGTACTGACATTATGTTCTGTAAGATGTATCAATTCATGTACGTGATTGACTTGCTTTGTTACTGCTGCTTCTTTCCTACTAATAGCTAATTTATTGAATATCTTAAACATTTTCCCAAAATGCTTTGCCACTGCCGACATTTGAAAACAATCATAAATGATAAAGGAAAAAAATATGGTCAGAAAGATATTATACATCGTATATTAATAAAATTTGTGCAAGTTCATGCCATGAACTTCATTGGGTTGTTTATTGGGTTGTTTAAAAAAAATTCTATTTCTGGATCTTTATTTGGAGCTAGGTTATAAGATAATCCAATACCTGTTCCTGAGCAACTTAGTCCTTATTATTTCACCTTGTACAGTTTATCCGATTCATGAAGCGCCTCAAAAATTGATATGTTTAAGTATTTCTATGTTGTCTATATAGTAAAATACTGACTTCTAAAACTAGTTGTGATAAGGCAATTTCTGGCTTCTGCATGCTCTTGCATTTTTTTCCATCGTTAATTTACTATATTTTTTGTGTATGCAGGTCCGAATCATATGATGTTGGAGGTAAGGAACGTTTTAGTGCTTTTGGATTGGCATATTTTGGTTCTCCATCAATATATCACAAGGAATGAGCATGCTTATGGTTTATCTCCTCATTTTATACTTTGTGTGATCCAGGTGTGGAATCCTCTTGGAATAGTAGGCGTAATTACCGCTTTCAACTTTCCTTGTGCTGTGCTTGGTACGTGCAGAGTCCTTTTTCAAGTTATAGATATTATATGCAAGAAATCTTTTTTCCTCTTTTGATGGGAATATTAGGGTCCTTTAGTGTCATAAATGATATCTTGTTCGTATCTAAGATTTTCCCTTTTTGTCCCCTAGAGTGATTATGATAATAGCTACTGAAAGCCATTAGATGCATTCAGGAAGTCAGCTAGAATAACTGCTACTTTGTTTCATGACCAATCAATCTGTTTCTTTTTCACTATAATGATCATGAAAATTATAGATGCCATGTAAAGCATTACTAAACATTTAGACTGAAATTATCCAAAAAGATTATATCACAGGCTCATGCTATTTAATATCTCTCTGCTGCTTTATTTTATTTATTTGAAGTCTTCTCGTGAATGTACAGCTAACACATTTCTACAAGAGTACAAATTTACCTAATGTTCAACTGATAATACAAAAAGGGCAGCCCAGTGCAAGAATCTTCTGTCACTGCAGGGTGTTGTTTCCTCCTTCCCTCCCTCCCTCTTTGTGGTGTTTTATATTCCTTTCGTTCACACACGGGAGGGTTTGTACATTTATGTCAGAAAGTATTGAGAACAAAAATTAAATTTCTATATTCATAAGTCAGATAATTACATATATTTATAGACCTCTCAACTCCATATAAACCACTCAATAGGCGATGTGGTACTAAATTCAAACTAAATTCAAATACAAAATAGCATTCTAATCTAACACTCCCCCTCAATTTGAGATATAAATATCAATTATACTCAACTTGTTATATAGATTAGAAAATATAGTTGGTGATGCAGTTTTAGTTAGAATATCGACCAATTGCTCCGACGAAGGAGTAAACGGAGTATATATTATTTTCTTCACTAAATTATCTCGAACCAGATGACAATCTACCTCTATATACTTAGTATGATCATGAAACACTTGATTTTGAGCAATATAGATAACTGATTGATTATCATAGTACATAAGCATAGAATCTTTTGAGTTAAATCCAAATTCAGTCAGCAAATTCTTTAACCATAACAATTCGCACGTAGTATGTGCCATGCCCCAATATTTTGTCTCAGCTGAAAATCTAGATACTACATCATGTTTCTTACTCCTCCATGTGACTAGATTACCTCCAATAAATGTAAGATATCCAGTGGTCGACTTTCTATCTCCTTTATCTCCTGTTTATTCAACATCTAAAAATGCAGAGATTTTAACATGTCCATATTTTTTATAAAATAATATTTTTTCAGGAGAGCTCTTAATATATGCCAAAACTCTCAGAGTAGCTTTCCAGTGTATGTCCCTTGGTTTATATATGAACTGACTCAACAGGCCAACAGCGAAAGAAATGTTAGATCTAGTGACTGTGAGATAGATAAGCTTGCCAACCATTCTTCTATACTGCTTGACATTCTCATACAAAACACTATCTTCACTCCACATATCTAAATCTGACTCCATTGGAGTATTAGCAGGTTTACACCCAAGGCAACCGGTCTCTTCAAAGAGATCTAGCGTGTACTTTATTTGAGAGAGAAGTAACCCATGTTTATGATAAGTTAACTCAATTCCAAGAAAATATCTCGGTTTTACCATGTTTTTAGTTACAAAATGTTGCCTGAGATAATCCTTTGTTTCAGTCAGACCTGTTGTATCACTCCCAGTTAGTAGAATATCATCTACATACACAGTAAGAAGGATAATACTCAAACGAGTATGCCGGACAAAAACAGAATGATCATAGTGACAACACTAAAATTCAATACCAGCAATTACAGTGGAAAACTTCTCAAATCAGGCTCGAGAACTCTGTTTAAGACCATAAATTGCTTTTTTGAGTTTGCAGACTACATTCTACCCCTAAACAACATACTCTGGAGGTTGTTCCATATACACCGCTTCTTACATATCATCATATAAGAAAGCATTTTTAACATCCAATTGGAATAATGCCTAATCAAGATTCACAACAAGAGAGAAGAGAATGTGAATAGAGTTCAGACGTGCTACAAGAGAGAGTCTCAAATTAATCAACACCATAAGTTTGGGAAAAGTTTTTTGCAACAAGACGAGCTTTATAGCAATCAATGGAGCCGTCCGGCTTATATTTGACAGAGTAAACCCAGCAACAACCAACAATACAGGTATCAGGCGGAGACGAAACTAATCCCAGGATCCACGAGAGATAAGGGCTTGTATCTCCTCATCCATAGCCAACTGCCAGGCAGAGACTAACACTGTTTTCTTAAATGACCTGGGTATAGAGACTGAAAAAAGAGAAAGGGCAAACTGACGGAACATTGGGTGAAGGTGATTATAGGAAACAAATTGAGAAATATGATGAGCAGTAGTAGAGCGCTTAACTTTCCGAAGATTAATAGAAAGATCAGAGATAGAAGCAAAAGAATGTTGTGGTTGCTGGGAACCTGCAGCTGGAGATGGCGGAGCAACAGGTAGTGAGCTGGGAGGAGGTATTTTCTGACGACGAGAAAAAACCAATAGTGGTTTCTTGTGAGTCACTTGTACATCCCCTTTATGAGGCACCGATACTTGTCCAATCTCAGTAGTAGAGACATATAAGGGTAAAGGAAGAGAAGTATCTAACTGATATTTTGATGTGGAAGTGAATTAGGGAAAAGACTAAAAAAAAATAATATCAGCAGAGACAAAATACTTTCTAAATATTAGATCATAACACCTATATTCTTTTTGTGTACTAGACTATCCAACAAATGATAGCACTAGGAGATAACTTATCCAAACCAGGAGACAAATTTTGAACAAAACACGTACAACCAAATACTTGGGGGTATAAGAGAAAATATGTGTATCAGGATAAAGACAGAAAAAGGGGTTTTACCATGCAAGACAGATGATGACATCATATTTATTAAATGACAAGTATACAGAACAGCATCAGACCATAAATATCTGGGAATATGCATGTGAATTATTAATGTCCAAGCAACATCAAGAATATGTCTATGTTTTTTTTCAGCAACACCGTTCTTTCCCACCAGTATGCAGATGTGTGATTTTTCCTGCCACAGTAATCACATTCACGAAATTCTCGTCCACCACCGGAGTTTCGATCACTATTGCCATCACGACCATGGCCTCCCCCTGAATCACAATCGCGACCACGATCACGGCCACGGCCTCGTTCCCGACCATAAAATAGGACAGAATGGTCATTAGAGACAAGAGTTTGAGGTGCTGATGTAGTAGAACCAGTAGAAATACGAAGAACTCAGGAATACGTCGTTATCAATGATGGAACACTATCACCAGTAAGAATTTGACCCTTCACCTGGGTCAATAAAGAGGAATCCAATCCTGAAAGAAATTTCGCAATAGTTAGATCCTGACGATATTGTCTCAAGCTCTTAAGATCTGTAATCAGTGGCCGGTGAACCTCAAGCTCATCCAATATGCCTTGAAGAGTGGAATAGTATTCGGATACAGACATTTTGTCTTGTTTGAGAGTAAACAAGCGCTCATACAGTTCAAAAACTCGTGATATATTTTTCTCATTGCCATATATTTTTTTAAGGGTGTCCCATATCTTTTTTGCAGTTTTCAAGAACATGACACAAGAACTTACTTTTTCTTCCATACTATTAAGAAGCTATGTAATCACGCAACAGTCATTAAAAAAGCAATTAGAATATAGAGGATCGTGTGCATCTGGTGGATTATCCAGTAAATGCGTAATTTTTGTTTGAGCACCAACAAATACTCAGTCATGGTAATAGTAGTAGCAGTAAGATTTTTTGGATATAAATTCTCAGTTATGGTAGTAATTATAGCACTAATAGTAGATGAATTACCTGAAGTTGATGATGCCATAAAAAAGATGGAGAACACAAAGTATAGTGAAGTGTTTTGAGCAATAGCAGCAATAAACCTGTCGCGAGCTTGAGCAAAGAAGCTTTGAAGGCAATAATAGATTTGCTTAGGCAAATCTTTTTTTTTTTCAGTTGGGCCTGCTGCTAAGCTAGGGTAAGCTAGGGTGTTTTTTTTTTGTGTTTTTGAGTGGATAGTTGAGATTGATATATAATCAGATTGCACGGTTGAAATCTATTTCTCAAATGCGCTCTGATACCATGTCAGAAAGTATTGAGAACCAAAACTAAATCTCTATATTCATAAGTCAGAGAATTACATATATTTATAGACCTCTCAACTCCATATAAAGCACTCAATAGGCGATGTGGTACTAAACTCAAACTAAACCCAAACACAAAATAGTATTCTAATCTAACAATTTATGCTTTATGGTCGATGTATTTTTCCTCTTAAATTGAATCTGTATATGCTGTGAGATAAACTTTAAAAAGCAGGTTCAAGCCTTCATGTTTCTAGTCTAAAGACCAACTAACATTACTGCTAGAGGTATATCTCAGATGTTTGTCAGTTGTACTTTTTCTGTTTGTTTCACCTTTAGCAGCCATATATAAGAGTCAGAAGGTGTTAATTCCTTGTTCTTACATGGTCACTGTGCCATGAAATTTCATTTTCGGTTTTCTTCTTGTACTTTTCTTGTTATCTATAACTCTTTTGATTTGTTTCAGTTGGTTCCAGTCCAACCAATTCATAGCATGATGTGCTATAGAGTTTAATGGCATTTATTTAACTTCTTGTTCAAAGATTTAAAGATCGAGTATAAAACCATTGTAACAATTATATAGTGTTCATATGGATGTTAGGAAATAAATTAAATAATGAATTTATGCTTTTACATACCCTTCTGATTTTATTAGTACACATTCAGATTTCGTAGACTTGTTTACTCCAGAGAACTTCTGATGGGTGATTGCTAGTGCTCACTGCATTAGATTATCTACCCAAGTTATTTCAATTCACAACTATAACACATATTCTTGACTTCAATTTTTTTCCTTTTGTAGGATGGAATGCCTGCATCGCACTTGTATGTGGAAACTGTGTTGTGTGGTAAGCAGTTGATCCATTTCTGTAACTGATTATATACAGATTCTTCTCTAGTTGAATACAATTAAAAAGTTGTTTTTTAAAGTGAATTGGATATTTTGCAAGCATATGCTAATTGTGGCATCTATTCATCTAATGTTTCTCTATTTTTAGACCAGAGCGATCAGTTTCATCATTGATCCATCTTCAATTTTAAAAAAAAAATAATAATAAATTTGCATCATTGAACTCATGTTGCTGGAATCAGGACTTAGGTAACTTTATTTGTCCATAACTATTGTGTTGATCATATGGATTGTTTTTGTATTTGGATTCAGTATATGAACAGTTTAGAGCTTTTCCTTCAACTCTTTCTGACCAGTCGATCGATGTCAGATGCAAAAACATCCCTAGTTAATTTTTGTAATCATTCAATTGGAAACGCCAGTCTTCAAATCCTATGTTGTTTAAAGGAAGCTATTATCTTTGTTCAATCTATTTATCTGGAATCTTTATGTTATTTATAATACTATCTGAGTGCAGCTAATGTCATGCATATGTCAGTTCACCTTTCATATCTTCAAAAGGAGAATCTGATTTTGCTCATAATCTGGGCAGATAAAGTAGTTGTAAATTACAGGTAAATAGCAGAGAGAAGAATAGCTTTACATAGTTGAAACTCACAAGAAGTATTAGTTAAAAAATAACCTAGATGTTGGAACAGTTGAACAATTGAACTTGTTTTACTATGTTTATTAAGCAACATGTCTTAGTTTAATGCTTTTCTTATTGCCTGAAAGTAACATGGATAAGTGAAATAAGTATCATTGCAGACGGGAATGGTCTATTCTGTTTACTGATAAACCCTCCCAAGTAATATGGGCAACCAGTTCAAACTTTTCCCCATCCCACACACGCAGTTACTATAAACAACAAATAGGTGATGCATGTCCTCCTTCCTTTTCGTTATATAATAGCTTAAAATATCATCTTTACTTACTAAAGTTGCTGTTACCACCTGTTTGCTTTATAGGAAGGGTGCACCGACGACCCCATTAATCACAATTGCTATGACTGAACTAGTTGCTGGAGTTTTTGAGAAGAACAATTTACCTGGCGCAATATTCACTTCGTTTTGTGGAGGTGCTGAAATTGGCCAGGCAATAGCTCGTGACACACGGATACCTCTAGTCTCGTTTACAGGAAGTTCCAAGGTACTTTTATCTGTAAAATCCTCATTATAGAAAAAACCTATTATGTTTCATAGTTATTGAGTTCCAATCCCTATAATATAATAATGATCCATAGCATATAGCACTTAGAAATGAAAATATCTTTCTAATCAAGTTCGCTAAAGAGACTTGGTCTAGCTCAATGTTCTTGTGTTGGCTCCTCTCCTGTATGACTCGAAGACCACATCTTTATATGTTTTTGCCAGTTACTTATCATCCCAAGTTTATAGCTCAAAGTGGTGAATCGAGCATGGTGTTGAAGCACCAGGCTTTTCAACAGTTTATGGGCTCTAATCTGGACGGGACATACGCGCATGTGATTGAGAGAGCTGCACTTGACTGCCACGGGGTATGATAATAGATCATTTGTCCCATGCCATTGTGCAGCTTGAGCTCTTCTGATTTTGTAACAAAGTTCCTATTATCAGTGGTAACTACATGGGTCATAGAGAACTCATTATAGGCAATGAGCAAATCATGAACAAACACCCTTGACACTGTGGTTCTCCTGTATGATGCTTGCAACTGTGTTTAAAACAGACGAGAATACTAAACAATGATATTGCTACAAGTTTTGATGAATTACATAGATATGCACCCAAGCAAATTGAAAGCAATGACATATTGATTGAAGAGATTTTTATCTTTGTAATGTACAAGTAGGTTATGTATCTTCTTCTTCAATAACTATAAGTATGTCCTTCAACCAAGCATTTATCCCAAAATTTTCAGGACTGCATGTATTTTCATCGAAGAGAAATACGGTTTCTTTTCTTGAACCACAATCTCTTTTCTTCTTTCCTGATGTAAATTTAATATCATGCCCTGTCTAATACCTTTAGTTGGTTGAATCAGTGAATTATTTTCATGGGCCATCTCTAATATTATTTCTCATCTTCATAACCAGGTGGGTCTTATGGTTCAACAGACAGTTAATGAGAGATTTGGTAAATGTTTACTTGAACTAAGTGGAAATAATGCCATCATCGTAATGGATGATGCTGATATCCAACTTGCTGTCCGTTCTGTTCTATTTGCTGCTGTTGGTACAGCCGGACAACGATGCACAACATGTAGAAGGCTGGTAGGATAGCCTCCTTTCTGTATGCCCATTTTTTCTTGCATATCAACTTTTTTGTTTCTGAATTATTCTCTTCTTGTGTACAGCTTCTTCATGGTAGAATATATCAAACTTTTCTTGATCAACTGCTTGGAGTGTATAAGCAAGTGAAGATAGGGGACCCACTAGAGAAAGGTACCTTATTGGGACCATTGCATACTCCTCTGTCGAAGGCCAACTTTGAGAAGGGAATCGAAGCTATTAAATCTCAGGTTTGTTTAATCACTATAATACGATGATGCAGCATGATCTAATTTCGAATTTCAAAATTTATGTTGGATGTAGTTCAAATGAAATGTAATGTACAAATTTTTCCTGTGCTCATTTCCATTGTAAAGTAATTATGGTTTACTGTTTATATTTAGTAGCATTTTCCAGCAATTTAGGCAGCTGTGAATCAAGGCATTCTCATGACAATATAATCATCTCCTAAGTACCTGGCACTAGGAAGCAAATTAGAAATGTATAGATGTTCAAACTTGTTGAAATTTATAATTAACTGGCGGGTTGATTATATTGAATTAACTTCTTTTCTTTTCAGATTACGTTTATGGTTCATTTGATTGTAGAGGATCAAAGAGATTTTAAGGGAAGGATGGCAGAACTAGGAGGATGAGTAGGAGAGATGATTACGCTACATGCAGTAATAGAGGAATTCAGAAAAGAAGTACAATGAGTCTTTTTATTCAATAATTATTCATGTTTCATCATTCTTGATAAGAACTTATATCTGTATGAGATGGCACTCTCTCAAAAAATAATATTCATCATCTCATATACCATAGAGGTTTTTGGATAAACACAATACATTAAGGGGATATAAATCTTACTGAAACAATATGAATCTAACGAGTCTAAATGCACTTTCCAGAAAGTATGAAAATTTAAATCCCATCAGCCAACACCTTGAAAAATAAAAGGCAACATAGATGAAGCCCAAGCTAGGATAAAAGAGGAGGGTTGTGGTAGGCCGGTGACAACCAGCATAAAACATTGTCACATATTATGACATGAGCCAAAATATGAATTTCGATAGGGCGTTCCCTACTGAGCGACGCGCTACATCGGAGCCCGGGTGTAGTGAAAATATGTGAGGTTGCTAGGTCGTCGCCCAGAAGCGACGCGCCACGTCGGCGCCCGAATGTGGTATCAAATGTAAGAGAATTCTTACATTTTAATTAGCAGGTGGGGATAAAAAAGTTAGCTCATAAATATAAATATAGATTTCGGTTGGCATCGTGGAATATAGGTTCTCTTACAGGCAGATTAGCAGAGTTAGTTGATGCTATGATTAAAAAGGGGTTAGTATTTTGTGCATGCAGGAAATTAAGTGGGTAGGTGAGAAAGTTAAAGTCATAAAGTTTTGGAGTTATAAACTTTGGTATGCGGGTAGAGATAGAAATCGTAATGGGGTATGTGTGATCATAAATAAGTAATTACTTGGGAATGTAGTGGAGGTTAGGAGAAAGGGTAATAGAATTTTATTAGTTAAAATTATTTTAGATAGAGAGATTTTTAATATCATTAGTGTCTATGCACCACAAGTAGGACTTAATGAATCCAGTAAACATCAATTTTGGAAGGATCTAGATGAAATAGTATAAGAAATACCCATTAGGGAAAAACTATTTATTGGTAGTGATCTTAATGGGTATGTAGGAACTAGTCGTAATGGGTTTGATAGTGTATATGGAGGATTTAGTTTTGGAGAAAGAAATGAAGTAGGTAATTTAATTCTAGATTTTGCTTTATCTTATGATTTGATTTTAGTGAATACTTGGTTTAAAAAGAGAGTTTCTCACTTGATTACTTTTAAAATTGGATCGAATGCAAACCAAATAGATTTCTTTTTAATTGGGAGGGTAGATAGAGCTAGTTGTATCGATTGTAAAGTAGTGCTAGGTGAGAGTGTAGTTACCCAATATAAATTTTTAGTTTTAGATATTCAGATTAGAAAGAGACTTAGAAAGATTAAGTATAAGTTAGATTCTAAAATTAAGTGGTGGCGATTAGAAGGTAATCAAAATTTTTTTATAGATAGAGTAGTACAAGAAACAGATTGGATGGACCATGATGATCCTAATGTAATATGGAACAAAATGGCTAGCTGCATTAAAAGAATAGTTAAATATATATTTGGTGAGTCGAGAGACGGTGCTCCACCATGTAATGATACATCATGATGGAATGAAGAGGTAAAAATTGCTATTAAGATCAAGCGAGACCTTTATAGAGATTTGAAGAAAAATAATAATAATAATGGAATAAGTTTTCAGAAGTACAAACTAGTGAAGGAGGCTAAGAAAGCTGTTCGGGATGTAAAAACTAAATTATATAAACAAGTGTACGAGAAGTTGGATAATAAAGAGGCAGAAAATGATATATATATATATATAATTGCTCGAATAAGAGAGAAGGTTTAAAGACTTATGTACTGTAAAGTGTATTAAAAATGATGATAAGACGGTTCTAATTCGAGACGAAGAGATTAAAGAAACATGGAAAGATTATTTTGATAGATTATATAATCGTAGTTTTATGCGCAGAATTAACGAGTCTGAAGTAAAAGAGATTTTGTAAAGGATGAAATCAAGAAAAACTATTGGTTCAGATGAGATTCCTATAGAGGTATGGAGATATTTAGGAGATATTGGTGTGAAGTGGCTGATAGATTTTTTTAATAAGATTTGGCAAACTAAGAAAATGCCAAATAAATGGAGGAAGAGTACCTTAGTATCTCTGTATAAGAATAAAGGTAATATTTAGAGTTCTAATTATCGGGGAATAAAACTTATGTGTCACATTATGAAGTTTTGGGAAAGGGTAATTGAACATAGATTGTGACAAACTGTTAAAATATCGGAGAACCAGTTTGGATTTATGCCGGAGCGATCGACGACAGAAACTATTCATTTACTTCATCAACTTATAGAGCGATTCCAAGAGAAAAATAGAGATTTGCATATGATATTCATTGACTTAGAGAAAGCCTATGATAATATACCACAAGAGATACTTTGGTGGACATTGATGAAGAAAAAAGTTCCCATCAAATATATTGATATAATTAAAGACATGTATGATGGAATAGTGGCCAATGTCAGAACATGTGGTTTAACAAGTGATTTTTCTATCATAATTGGATTAAATCAAGGATCTGCATTGAGCCCATTCTTATTTGCTATAGTGATGGATAGGCTTACTAGAGCTATTCAGGATAAGATATCTTGGTGTATGCTATTTGCTGATGATATTATCTTAGTTGATGAGACAATAGCAGAGGTAAATGCCAAGTTAGAGTTATGGAGGCACACATTAGAATCTAGAGGTTTTAGATTGAGTAGGTCTAAAATAAAGTATATGAAGTGTAAATTTAGTAAACGACGGATCATAAAGTATAATGCTGTAAAACTAGATGGGCAAGAGATACAAATGAGCAGTCGGTTTAGATATTTGGATTCTATTATTTAGAATGATGGAAAGATCGATAATGATGTTAACCATAGGATACAAGCTGGCTCCTTGAAATGGAGGAGTGCAACGAGAGTTTTATGCGACCATAACATTTGCATAAAATTGAAGGAAAAATTTTATGGATTGCTATTAGACCAACTTTATTATATGGCACGGAATGTTGGGTTATAAAAAAACGTCATTCACAGAAAATAAGTATAGTAGAGATGCACATGCTCCGCTGGATATGCGGCAACACTAGGAGAGATAAAGTGTGAAATGAAGATATTCGTGCTAAGCTAGGTATATCTCCTATCGATGAGAAGATGCGAGAAAATTGTTTACGATGGTTTGGCCATGTGCAATGTAGGCCTACAAATGCACCAGTTCGACGAGGTGAGTTTATCAATATAGGACAAGTTAAAAGAACGAAGGAAAAATCGAAGAAAATATGGATAGAGGTGATACGAAAAGATATGGATTCTAGAGGTTTAAATGAGGATATATTACTTGATAGAAATGAATGGAGGACTATCAAAGTGATCAATTCAGCATGATTCTTTTTTTGGTTCTTGTAGCCTACCCCAAATACTTGGGATAAAAGGCTTAGTTGTTGTTGTTGTTGTTGGCAGAAGTTTTTTCGTCTGCACCGGTTAAGATTTCTGTGACTAATGTACAGTGTTCTAAATATCGGATACCGGTCTCGTACCGGTCAGCAAATTACATACCGGTTACCGGATACCGGGCGGGATATTGCGATATGACCCTAAATACCGGAGTGTCATATCGGTGTCATACCAGTTAAAGAATAATTATATAATTGGTTATATAGATCATAATAAAACACATAAAATAAGTTTATAGTACTTACATTGGCTTATTTACATTCAACTTACGAATTTGCAGATACCGTTTATATTAGCTAATTACTCGAATTGTTTTGTCCAGTTCATTTAACATAATCTATTTCTTCCTTTACTAAATAGTAAATACTAATACAAATTTACAAATTTACAAATTTATCTTACATACAAATAGTAAATACTAAATAGTAAATTCAAGTTTATCTAACACAATCTATTTCTTCCTTTACTAAATAGTAAATACTAATACAAATTTACAAATTTATCTAACATACAAATAGTAAATACTAAATAGTAAATTCAAATTTATCTTACATAATCTATTTCTTCCTTTACTAAATAGTAAATACTAATACAAATTTACAAATTTTATCTACCATGAAGCACAAACACACAAAATCAGTGAATTCGAACCACTGATTCACACTGAATCAGTGATTCGATTCACTGATTCAGTGTGAATCAGTGAACCGAATCATTGATTCAATGTGAATCAGTGACTTGACAAATTCACTATAGACTACAATCACTAATTCAACCCTCCCAACTTAAGTATTAGCCTCAAATTACACAAAAAAAAATTTCTAATATAAATCGCAATCAATTAAACTTAAATAGCACAATTATAAAAGAAATTGAAGAAATTTGTAACTCTAAAACAAATTAACATGAAAAAATCAAACTTGACTTACCTGGCCGGCGGCCACTGCCCCACTATCCGACGAACTGGAGATGGCAGCGTCGGCAGAGAACGGCGAGGACCCTTTGAAGACTCCCAGAGTGGAAGAAGAGCAATCAGAGAGCGGAAAAGAAAGAGAGAGAAAATGAGAGATTTATGGATTTGTTGGGAAATTAGGGTTAGGGTTCGGCTCGATCGGCTGACGATCGCTGGGAGAGAACGAGAGAGAGAGAGCTAGAGAGTGGGAGAAGAATAATCGGAGAGAGATTTAGGACTGGTTTGCTCAATTAGGGTTAGAGTTTGGTCGCGACTCGCGGGGAAGGATCGATCGCTCTTTCGTCGGGAGAGAGAGAGAGAACGAAAAAAATACCCTTTCTCTCCCCCACCCGGCCCGTTTTATTTCTTAACGGGTCGGATTTTAACAGGTTAATGGGTTTAACTCATAACCGAAACCCATTAACCGATATTACCTAATACCGGCCGGTATTTCTCATCTCGATACCGGCCGATATATCGCCACGTAGCCGATATATCGTCCCATATCGGTCCAAAACGATAAACGGAAAAAAAACTGCATATCGTCTCGTTTCTTCAATTTTAGCGATATATCGGCCGATATACTGGTATATCGGCCGGTATTTAAAACACTGCTAATGTAAAGTTCGAAGTTTGATGGCTGTAACAACTTCGGCATGTGGCAGTGCGAGATTTTGGATATTTTTTATCAGCAAGAGTTAGATGTTGCTCTGAAAGACGAGAAGTCAGAGAAGATGACCGATAAAGAATGGAGAAGAATTAATCGCCAAGTATGTGGTACCATTCGATTTTGTCTCACAAGAGAACAGAAGTATCCGTTCATGAGAGAGACGTTTGCAAGTAAAATGTGGAATGAGCTGGTGAACAAGTTTATGAAGAAGAGCAGTGAGAATCGACTCTATTTGAAGAAGAAATTATTTCACTTTCAGTATCAACCAGGTACATTCATCAACGATCACATTACTGCTTTTAATAAACTAATATCAAATTTGTTAAATTTGGATGAGATTGTTGAAAATGAAGATCAGGTTTTATTATTGTTGGCCTCTCTTCCTGATGAGTATGATCACCTTGTCACTACTCTCTTTTGTGGTAAGCATAAGGTGATTTTTGATGAAGTATACAATACATTGTATAATTCTGAAATCAAGAAGAAAGATCAAAAAGAGTATTGGTGCAATACAGCTGAAGCGTATGTTGTCAGAGGCCGATCTCAGAATCTTAAACCTAATCGTAGTGGCAGATCTCAGTCAAGAGACAGACCTGATAAAGATGAATGTGCCTTTTGTCATAAGAAAGGGTATTGAAAGAAAGATTGTCCAAAGTTGAAGAAAAAAGATAAGGGCAATGTTGATTCTATTGCGTGTGTAGACAAGTATGAAAATGATGACTCAGATTTTGCATTTGTTGGTCTACCTTCAGTTTTCCATTCTGATGAGTGGATTTTGGATTCTGGATGCACCTATCATATGTGTCCTCACAAAGAGTGGTTCTTCAATTTTAAAGAGTTTGATGGAGGAGCTGTTTTCATAGGCAACGACAGCCCTTGCAAGACAACTGGGATAGGTTCAGTCCGTTTAAAGAATCATGATGGATCAACCAGAGTTTTGATAGATGTTCGGTGTGTATTGGATTTGAATAAGAATCTCATCTTTTTGAGTTAGAAGCAAAAAGTTTCGCTATATCTATTCGAGATAGAGTTCTCAGAGTCACTTCAGGCGCACTTGTAGTGATGAAAAGTACTAGGAAGAATAACTTATATTACTTTCAGGGTAATACAGTTACTGAATCAATAGTTACAGTCTCTGAAGAGGATACAGATGCAGAAACAAATATGTTATGGCACATGCGACTTGGTCATGCAGGTATGTTAGTTTTGCAGAATTTAATGAAGAAAAACTTATTAAAATGTGCAAAAACCTGTAAATTGAATTTCTATGAGTATTGTGTCATGGGAAAGAAGACAAGAGTGAAGTTTGGCACTGCTATCTATAATACTAAAGTTACTTTGGACTTTGTTCACTCTGATATTTGGGGACCTACTAGAACACTTTATTTGGGAGGTATGCATTACTTTGTTATTTTTATTGATAATTACTCTAGAAGAATTTGGGTGTATCTAATGAAGACTAAAGATGAAGTGTGGGCATTTTTTTTAAATAGAAAAAGATAATTGAGACTCGGACATACAGGAAGATAAATAAATTCATATCAGACAACGGTGGTGAGTATTAAAATAATCCGTTTATGAAAGTTTGTCAAGATGAAGGTATTGTTCGATACTTCACTAATACAGATTCACCACAGCAAAATGGGGTGGTAGAACGCATGAATCAGACTTTGTTGGAGAAGGTTCGGTGTGTGTTACTTGATGTTGGGTTAAGTAAGGGATTTTGGGCTGAGGCAGTGACTTATGTGTGGTATCTTATTAATCGATTACTATCAGCTGCGATTGAAGGCAAGACGCCAATTGAGGTATGATTTGGAAAACCTACTTATGATTATGATTCTTTACATGTGTTTGGTTCCACTATTTATATCATGTGAAGGAGTCCAAATTGGATCCGAGAGCCAAGAAAGTATTGTTCATGGGGATTAGTTTGGGTGTGAAAGTACATCGCCTTTGGTGTCTAAATTCAAAGAAAACCATTCTTAGCAGGAATGTTACTTTTGATAAATCTGCCATATTGAAAAAAGTGACACTTAGTAATTATGGAAAAAAGAAAAAGACCAGTGATGTTCAGCAGTAGGTGAAGAGTGCTTTGCAACAGGTGGAGTTTGAAAAATCTAGAATTGACTCAGTTTATATCGACAATCTAGTGACAGAGGAGGATGTCAAAGAAAAAACGGAAGAGATTTCAATCCAAGAATGTCCACAGCAACCAAGAACAGTTGCACATGACATGACAGGCCACGTCGAGAAATTATGAAACCTGCTCGTTTTTTTGATACAATGGTGGCCTATTCACTTCTAATTGTTGATAATGTTTCTTCCACCTATAGAGAAGCAATTAGAAGTACAGAAAATAAGGAGTGAAAGAGAGTAATGGATGAAGAGATGCAGTCTCTTCAGGAGAATCAAACTTGAGAGTTAGCTCAACTATCTAAAGGTAAAAAGTCAATTGGATACAAATAGGTATTTGCAAAGAAAGAAGGATTTTTTGACAAGAATGATGCTCACTACAAGGCAAGATTAGTGGCGAAAGGCTACGCTCAGAAGGAAAGAGTTGACTATAATGAGATATTTTCTCCCATCGTTAAACATTCTTCCATTCAGATTTTATTAGCCTTAGTAGTACAGTTTGATTTGGAACTAGTTCAATTTGATGTGAAAACTGCAATTTTATACGGTAATTTGAAAGAGGAAATTTATATGGCTCAGCCAGATGGATTCACGATTGCTAAAAAAGAAAATTGGATTTGCAAATTAAAGAAATTATTGTACGGATTGAAGCAATTACTGAGACAGTGGTACAAGCGATTTGATTGGTTTATGATAGGGTTGAAGTACACTAGAAGCAAATTTGATCATTGTATGTATTTTTGCTAGCTATATGATGAGTATTTCATTTATTTATTCTTGTATGTGGATGATATGCCTATAACTTCAAAAAGCCAAGAAAAGATTGAAAACTTGAATGCTCAGTTGAATCAAGAGTTTGAAATGAAAGATTTTGGTGAAGCTAAAAAGATTCTCAATGTGGAGATAAGCAGGGATCGAAAGAAATGTAAGGTTTGGTTGTCCCAGAAACATTATCTGAAGAAGGTGCTACAACATTTTGGTATGACAGAACAATCAAAACCTGTGATTATTCCACTTCACATTTTAAATTTAGTGCAGTTTTATCTCCTAGCATTGATGAGGAATGTAAGTATGTCGAGAGTTTTTTATTCAAATGTAGTTGGTAGTTTAATGTATGTTATGTGTACGAGACCTGATATTTTACAGGCAGTTGGCGTTGTGAGCAGATATATGTATGATTCTGGAAAAGAACATTGGCATGCTGTGAAATTGATTCTACGGTATCTTCTAAACACCGTAGATGTTAGTTTGGTATTTGAGTGTGATGACACTCTTGGTTAGTGTGTGGTTAGATATGTTAATTCTGACTACGTAGGTGATTTGGATAAACGTCGATCAAGTACTGGTTATGTGTTTACTCTTACTAAAGCACCAGTTGGTTTAGAGGCGCTGACGATGTGGGCCTTATTCGCCACGGTGGAGATTGTTGAATTTGGGTGTGGCTCTATTAGTTCTACATTGATTGGGAATTAAGGAGACACTACCTATTGGTCCTATAAATAGGGCCTTGGATTTTTAGTTTTTAGTATTCCAAAAACAATTAGTTGTTTTATAAAACTGTTATGAGAAAATATGTTTTATTGTGGAAAGTTTTCAAATTTGAAAATTTTCAAGTTGTAATTTTTGGTTTTTGGATTTTGGTAAAATTCTTCCATTGTTGGGGGAGTTTCCAATTTGTCAGAGATCATTATAATTTCAAACTTGGTGATAGTTGATTGATCGCTGGCGTCCGAGGACGTAGGTAATATTTATCGAATCTCATTAAATTTTGTGTTTTCTCTTATTTGCATTAGTTTCTTTATTCTCTGCCATTAGTTCTTGTGTGACACTATTTTGGATGCCTATTTGTGTGGGTAAGATATCAGCTTTACCGCAACAGATCCTTGATATTGTCAAGGTGGGTCCAAGTTGACCTGGGCCTTGATCTTCTTGGTGGGCTTGGTTGAGGATGCCTGACATCAAGTTGAAGACTTCAGTGCCTGCCAGAATTGTGCTTTTAGGCTACATGTCCTCTGTAAGAAACTATGAGGTATTGTACCTTGTTATTTCCAGTGCATATAATATGTAAGAGAATTTCCTTGTATGTTAGTGCTATTGGCACTCGAGATAAGTTTCCTTGTAGGATCTGCCATTTTATTTTGGATACCTATGCAGATTTTATAGTCTTAAATCAAATTACCATCTTGGGGAAAGCAATTTTGTAGTCATGGTGCTTTGGTGAGTAAAATATTGGAAACAATAATAGCTGATGATTTATGTTCTGCATTGGCAATCGGAAATATCGACTATATCAGATGCTGTACGGTATATTGCTTATGGGTTATGTCAAAATCTTATCTGCATTGGCAATCGGAAATATCGGCCATATCAGATACTGTACGGTATATTGCTTATGTGTTGCGTCAAAATCTTATATGATATGTGCAATATTTATAGGTATTGGCCGATATTGAAAATCTTGTTTGGAATATTTAGCAATGACACCTTTAGGCCATGTCTTCTATGGCCTATGGTTTCAGAATAATCTCGTATTCTGTTAGATCAACTCATTTGTTCTTTTTAACGATATCCCGCTACTTTTTTGCTTGTATCTTTACTCTATATAACAATTATAACGTACTTCTTTTAGGACTCGTCATATTAGTTTGTTTATTTTGGAGATCTCTGCAAAAGTTGTAATGTTCCCCAAGTTTACAGCTTTCTCCATTTGCAGCATTCTTTGTTCTTCTAGTATTTACTTTCAAGGGAGACTTCAAATAAATGTGCAATCATTTGCAGATAAAATGATTAGCTTCCAGGAACAATTCTTGAAATAGATTTTTTTTTTTTGGTTTTGTTTTAAAGAGAACCTCAAAACTTAAGTGCAATTGATTGCAGGTGAAATGATAAGCTTCTGGAACCCATTCATGCTTTGTGAAGAAACAGATTTAACAATTTTCACGTCATTTTCTATGCATTACTTAAAGTGATAATATATCTGATTGTCTGTTAGTACGCGGTGTATCTGATGGTTCTTTGAGTGTTAAAGAACGTGGTGTCAAAGGAAAGATGCCTTTTCTATTTTCATCGTTCTACATTCTTATATTCTTTTTCATCATATTTTTAAATATATGCAGGGTGGAAAGATACTAGTTGGAGGGTCTGTCATAGAATCTGAGGGAAACTTTGTGCAGCCCACAATTGTTGAGATTACCCCAGATGCATCTGTGGTTAAAGAGGAGTTGTTCGGTCCTGTCCTGTATGTAATGAAATTTCAGGTAGCATGTCTCTCCGTTGTATCTTCATTTTTAATTTGGAATTAATTATAAGCTTTTCTATACCTGCTTTGTACATTTCCTTTTCCTTTCCTTGGTTCTATCTTATTTTGCTATGAAATATAGCTTCTTAAATGCTCTCCCTTGAGTACAGACATTGAAAGAAGCTATTGAAATAAATAACTCCGTGCCTCAAGGTCTAAGCAGCTCTATATTCACACGCAGGCCTGAAGTTATATTCAATTGGATTGGGTAAGTTTCAAGGCTAAACTCATTGCAGACTGATGATAGACCATTTTTTTTTTTTGTTTTCATGGTCGGAGATTAAAGTTGCTCATGCTTAGAGATGCTTTTTGCGAATTGTTAATGAGATAGTGACTATAGCATGTCATCCTTTTCAAGTTTATGTGCAGTTTTGTATTTAATATTTTCATTCTAAAAGCATTTTACATCTGCACACAATTCGTGCTGCATATACTTGGAGGAGCTAGCTTATTAGTTTGTATTTTACACACAGTTTTGCATTTAACCGAGTTACATGAAATGTTCTCTGTTTCTTATGGATCGTTTGATCAGGTACAAACCTTTTATTTCTCCCTCTGCTGTCTAATTTTTACGTCTTCTAGATCTAATGGCTCGCTTTTCTAGTCAGTATCAACTGTCAAGAAGTGTCGGCAATGCTGTCCATCTCCTGTTTCTTAGAGGGGGAAAAAAAAAAAAAAAAATGCTTGGTAGCAGTAGTTTACTAATGCAGACATTTTTCGGACAATTTTCTTATTGGGTAATAAGCATTAGAACATGGAGCGAGCAGATTGTGCCCAGTTTATTTGTGGGAAATTCTTTTACCTTCTTACTTTTTGTAGGCAATGAAAGTTGGATAAAACTGAGAGCTAATAGTATTACCATAGTTATATTAGTTATAAGTGAAAAATAAAATCTTTGCCTGTTTGTGCCTAGCTGTAAGACGTCCTATTGTTATTCAGAAATGCCCACGTGACTAAGTCTGTTGTTGAATGGCCATTGAGCTTTGCAAGCCTTTTCGCTACTAAATATATTTTTTAAAGTTACCTCTTAATTTCTCATCCCTGTGTCGTTTGTAGGCCTCTTTGCTGCCTGAATTTTATTATGCACATTTATACCTTCTTATAATTGTTTTTCCTTTTCTCTTATTCTTTGGATCACGAAAATGGATAGCAAATTACTAAATCTTTGTCATTCATTATTATAAATAATGACTTGTATGCAATTTAGGAAAATGGCTACTAACCATCAATGTTTTAGGCAACATTTGGTGTCATTACAAGCTTTTCCAACTTTCTTTTCCTTCTTTTACTGTTCACATCTGCATTTTCAATCTCTAGAAAAATGCAACACTACTCCTAATTATACTCCTTCAAACACCAAAAGGAAAACTAATTGGAACAGTAATATACCATTTTAAGTTTCTGGTCTTGCCTCAGTTCAGTGTTCCCAACTGTTGATATTGGAATTGCTCTATGTATTATTAATATCAAGCCTGACGAACTGCAGCTTAAACATAAGGTGGTCCCGTAGATTGTGAATGTTTTAGCTATTTATGTCGTCTGAAATGTATCTACTAAATCATAATATCTAGAGATGTTTTTAATCATTTCCAGTACTATTAAGAAAATTATAGCTTCTTTTTAAGTGGCTGCTATTATTATACTTCTCTATGTGTGGATGCAAATCTATTTGTGCTTATATTTTAAATTTATGTCCTTTTTAAAAATATGCAGGCCACATGGTAGTGACTGCGGGATTGTGAATGTAAATATACCTACCAATGGTGCTGAAATTGGTGGTGCCTTTGGTGGTGAAAAAGCCACTGGTGGTGGCCGAGAAGCAGGAAGCGACTCCTGGAAGCAATACATGAGGCGCTCTACATGGTAATCTAACTAAACTTGTTAGCCACCAAATAACTTTGTTTCAATTTTTTTTCTTTTCCCCCTTGTGAACCAGCTAGTCGTTACAAGTCATTGTACTTATTGTCAAACTTGCATTCCTTAATTCTTTGCAAGTCCTTCCATTTATGCATGAAATTTCAACATCTTGTCTCCCAGTTTATAAAACTACACATAAATAATTAGAACAGTGCTTCAGCACGGGAATGGGGATGCGGCACGGAGTGGGTGGACTGAGCCTGAATTAAATGCTGACCTACAAAACTGAGCATAATACATGATAAGCTATCCTTCCAACTTAGCCAATTATTATCCCCTAGGAATTGAATCCAAGGTTTTAACATTTACCTTATGCTTGCTTGAACGAGTCAAATGTTTTATCTTTAGAACTGATTTCTTTATACTAAAAGTGTGAGTATTTGTACTTGTACTTGGTATAGGCAGGCAAATCTAGGATACGCCTCGCACCATATATATATAAAAGGGATTTTATACATGACATAAAGATTTAGAGGTGCAACTTAAGTGGGCTTGAACTGAACTAACGGAGAAGTGAAACAAAATTAACCACAGCAAGATATCTCAAGCCCAATCCAAGAGGGGTAGCGTTAGCTATTAACTAGTATAATTTTTCTCTCTCCTTCATGCATGTCTATTTTGTATGCTAAATAAGTCGGAAAATGCCTGTCTTATTATCTTAATTGCTTGTTTTCTTTCACTAGACTGATGCATTATACTCTGTTGATTTTTTCTGATCAAAATATTAAAACTATGAATTTGTATCCATGCCCCTGCAAACCTACATACGCTCGCAAACTTTCTTTTTGCAATCACAGTATTAAACATTGGACTGACAAAAAATGAATCTGTCTGTAGTACAATCAACTATGGGAGTGAACTCCCTCTAGCACAGGGAATCAACTTCGGTTAGGTCTATGCAGAGCTTGGGTTAGTCTCCTCTCTCTTGTAAAGATTCTGAAGTTTATCTTTGTTTACTCTGATCTCATGTTTTCCTGGTATTGGTTAACCTCTCTAATTCCTCAGACCTGCATCAGGTATTATTATCATCTTGGATGGCTAGAATAAGATGAAGGACTCTAGAGAAGGTTTATCGCGTGATCTTATCGTATGGTGTACGAGTTTCATTCATGTTTACGGTTTATTTTTATTTGAATAAGTAATGAAACACTGTGCTTTCTCTCTCTCCCTCCCCCACTTTATCGCGATTTTTTTAAAAATTCTTAAATAGGAATTCTATAATGAGCAAGATTTAGTTTTAGAATTATAATTAATTATATATTTTTGAGAATTTTGAAAGTGATTTTTGTGTTGGCTTGAAAAACCAAACTTAGATTTAGATGGGATGAAATCCAGCACTCATGTATAAATTAAATTAATATATAAATTAAATTAATATGGTCTTTTATATTGTAAGTTTTTAACTGTATATGTCACGAACCAAAAAAGTTTTCTTTTTTTTTTTTTTTTTTCCCTTCTTAAAAATAGAAGGTGTCCTCCATTTTTGAGTCAATAGTTACGGGTTGAAGCTTTCCACATTCTATTAAACTATGATAACCGAATATTCAGTGTTTTAGGGGCATTGGGTATTTACATAACGACTCGTAGAGTCAACAAAGCTAAAAGAGAAACATTAAAAAGCTTAAAAAGAAACAACAAAAATCACTGATGTTGTCCCTCTCAAAGTCTCCATTGGAGACTCTGTTGTAGCCACCAATGTGTGGCTGAGGTCTGAGGTCAGTCGATTTCAATAAGGAGTCCTGTCCAAGAGGTTTGAGGTCTGTCGATTTCTAAAAGGAGTCCTGTCCAAGAGCTACTATCCAAGGGGTACTATCGTCAATAATCCTCCTCCGAATACAAATAGAATGAGAAGCCTGTCGGTGTCTTGTTTTCCGTCGTCTTCATTTTCTCCGGAGGAAATTAAGAACAGAGTCCTCCATATCATTTATCATACTCTAGAAATCGACCAACAATTTTGGCAAACTTATCTAATTGTTGCTTCGTTTCTCAACAGGAGAGAGAGAGAGAGAGAGAGAGAGAGAGATTGATATGGGCATTTATTAATGTAGCTTCAATTAATTTGAGCATATGTTCAAAAATTAATTTATCTAACTTAAAGCCAAAAGTGGCAGTTGGCCCCTCTACTGAACTAAATTAATTGATAACTGAATTGAAGCTAATTAGTTTGCGGACACGTTCTCGATAGATCTCTCTGTCAATTCGGAAGAGATCGATCGTCTATAACTTGGCAAACAAACAAACTCTTTTCACTGTTTTTGTTTGGAAATCGACTGTCTTAACTGCCAAAATATTATCCAAAATGAATTCATATATAGCTTTTTTATCTTAATGGTCAAAACACGTATTCTCAAAGTAATGTCCCTACCTTCTACACCTATCTGTGTATTAACTATATATTTAGTATTCTCTATTTCCCTACGTATTCTCAAAGTAATGTCCCTACCTTCTGCACCTATCTGTGTATTAACTATATATTTAGTATTCTCTCCCTACAATTTTTTTAACGCTGATCCCAAATCTTGAATATTACAATTCCGCTCTTCCTAAATTTTTAACTTTTGAATATGAAGAATATGATTATAAGAGATAATATCTCGTTTTCTTAAACTAAATGAAATATTTATTATTTTACTTTCAACTCCCAAAAATCAATAGTAAAACCCAGCTACTGGATGTCAATCTTTTTGGAAACCTGCAAAGGCAATGCAGGTTTGCTTTTCGATGAGCAAAATCAATTACTTACTTATTCCACTGTTTTTGGATTGCATTTGAAAAGAAACATACAACTGTTATTATATTTATATTATATAAAACAAACACATATGTTAATATTGTAATGTTATAAAATTGCGTGAAAGTTATATAATATAAACATGATACTTTTTTTTGAGGGAAATTCCAAATGTGCTTGATCTTTTTTCTTAGTGAGGCTCAATTTCTTAGTGAGCTCCACGGAGTTTGAAAAATAGGCAATTTTCTTTTCTTAGTGAGCCCTATTCTTTTTCCACAATTACCCTCTTTTTCTTTTTTTTTTCTCCTTCTTTGATTATCCCAAAACCCTAATCATAGCGATCGCCGTCTGTCGACCTCACCTTTATCTCCGTCTCCAACAGGAGCGGCGGCGGTAGCAGCAAGGGTTTTTTTTTCTAAAAAATTGATAAACTTGTAATTTTTCATTCTTTAAACTGTCACTCACTAAGAAAAAGGTGGTGGCATATTTAGAATTTCCCCTTTTTGGGAGGGGCTCACAACTGCATCCAAGTACGGTACTTTGCTTTATGCACCCCGGACGAATCTTATCTCGATCCACCCCTGCTCATGCCTATTATTTTACCGTGTATTACGACATCGCTCGTGATAGTCATCGCAGTCCGCGACAAAGACAGTCTCGTGCCATTGTCGTGCTCCCATGAAACGTCCAATCACTTAGCTACGAGTTTCGGCTAGCTAGCTAGAGTTCCATATATAGCAAACTGTCTTCTGGTGTTAAAAAGGGAGTTTCTAGATGGGCACAGCATATTTCCTAGTAAGCCCACTTAAAAAGATCGTTTTATTTACCACTTTGCCATTATTTTTTTGGGTAAAAAATACCCTTCCTTCTTGATCAGAAATCTAGAAGTCTGATCCGGACTAACCAGTCCGGATGAAGCCTCCCCATCCGGGCTATCAGCCCCGGACAGGGAGCATAAGTCCGGGCTGGTTAGCCCGGATGAAAGATGAGAGATAAAAAAAAAATTAAATTTTCATAATATGTGCAACTGGTGTAGTGGTATCATACTTCCCTCCCATGGAATTGACCAAAGTTTGATTCTCTGGATGCACAATTTTCATTTCTTCTCTTTTTTATCACCTTGTTATGTTGAATTACTCCCCCTGCTTTGTATATTTAATTTTTGCCATGGAGATGAAGATGAAGATGAGAAGAAGAAGAAGAAGAAGAAGAAGAAGACGAAGATGAAGAGGAAGAAGAAGAAGAAGAAGAAGAAGCAGATGAAGAGGAAGAAGAAGCAGCAGCAGCAGCAGAAATGAGAGAGAGAGGGATATATTAGGAATTTTGGTGTGCTCACTAGGAAAACCCTCTCTTTTTAAAAGGGAGGGTGTGCTCACTAGGAAAAAGTGGGCTCACTAGGAAAAAAACCGTGCCCATCTAGAAATTCCCGTTAAAAAACTTCCTAACTTCATAAACTCTCCTCCCTTTTTCAAGTCCAACATAACAATTATATTATGACTATGATGTGCATATTTCCCGTTTGTGTCACACAAAGATAGATGCGTAAATAAATGCATCTCATTGAAGATCTTGGATCTTGAAAATGACTGCATGAGGGATTGATGCAATTTATAATCCCAACACGAACTATAATCATCAATATATATATATATATAGCTAAAATGATATATGTCAGCTGCTTCGAGTTTATGATGTTAGTTGATATTCATTTCATCCATATATATTACTATTACGCCACTTTTTCTAGTCTTAATTAATAGTCCATTCACTTCCATTTAATATCACTAACATTTGATGCATGGGTTTATTAGGGTAACATGAAAATAATATTGACACCAATATTACAAGGTTCATTGACCATATTATTACGGTTAGAATACCAACCAACTATTACAAGCCAGCTGCCTAAGGAACCAAAATGTTACACTATTTCAATGAATTAACTAGATTGTTCCCATTATATAAACTTGAATATTTACTAACAACATTTATCTAATATTTCAGTGATGAGTGTTAAGTGAAGTGTGATAGAAATTCGAATGCTATGTATCATTATGAAAAAGAACTTCGCAAATAGAAATATTTCTTTTGCTGGTGAGGCCTATTCTTCAGAAAAAAAAAAAAAAATTAAAATGTAGATTAAAAATTATATTTTTCTGAAACAGTCAAATTTTAAAACGAATAAAAAAAAATATAAAAGGATGGATATTGACTTTCCAAAGTACACTTTTTTCGCTTTTATCTCTCTAGTATCGGTACTAAGAAATTAAACTTTTCTAGCCATTTTTCGATTATGATAGGGACTTTAGTATGCTACTCTATATGTATGTTTATATATATATATATAGTTAAGTTCTTTTAATGAAACTTGGGAGAGTAGTTCTCAGTGTTTATTTGTGAAACAAGAAAGTTAAAGATAAATTGCAGAAAACAAATTGTATAATATCCTTAGTGTATCAAAGTGAGAAAAAGCTTGCCACAACTTTCATACATTTTACCCATCTTTATTTTACAATAACTAATACTTGTACTAGGGAGATTGTAGAATTTATACCCTCTGTCAGAGTTTTTTCACAATTAGACCCTCTGAAATATAAACGGAGTAAGCAAACCCTCTAATTCGACAGCACGTGCACTTTATGTGATTCGAATTATTCAAATTGTCCCTAACTAAAGTTAATGGGGTGATATTGTAAAAAAACCCAAATATGATCAAAACTCCCAAATTCGTTGAGGAGAGGATTTAGGACTTGAGAGAACAGTTTTTTCAATGGGATTTGGGAGATTCAATTGCGGTCAAGCGATTTCAAGCAAAAATTTCAGCTCATATCTGAAAATTTCAGTAAAAAATTTCAGCCCCAACGTATTAAAATTGGCATACTTCCTAGTATTAAAATTTTCAATAAAAATTTTCTATAGACAATCCTTCAAATGGCAATGAAGTATAAATGGATGAAAAATATGTGTGAGAGAGAGAGAGAGAGAGAGGAGTCAGGGGGAGGGGGGAGGGATGAGAGAGAGAGAGAGAGGAGAGAGAGAGGGGGGGACAATCATTCAACAATGACTTCTGAGCTTAGACCTAAAAATAAGAATGAATTCTATCAGTATGAAAGTAAGAAAAAGAAGGAGAGAATATTTTCTGGATTAAAATATTTGATACACTTAATTTTTTTTTCTCTGAGTGACTATATCAAATTAAATTTTACTTGGTTAAGTTTCAGGAGTCTAATTGTGAAAAAAATCTACAAAAGGTATAAACCCTCCATACTACAGAAAAAAGTTATAATAATTATCCCTATTTTCTAACTTGCCCTTACTCTGATAGAGTCATAGAACTACCTACAAAATAATGGAGTAGCAATGACCTAGCATGAATCATCATTTGGCCTTTTGGAAACTCCAAAAGGTGATAGGATCAACATGCAAGATGTGATTGTTGACATATGGGAATGACTTTTTTGGACTAGAATCAGGTGTGGCTCAAAATTAGTTGTAGCCTATGAGGGACACATATGTTGATAGCATTTGATTGATTGAGGAGATGATTCCTAATACTTGTCTATCTTTTGGGTAGCAAGTTACAAGCAACCGTACAAATCAATTTGAAAATTGTGGGCAAAATTGTAGGCACGATGAGTGAGTGGCCTCTATGCTTTAGAGATGAGAATCGACGGATCTGATTGAAAGATCAGCCTAAATATATTTTATTCAATAATTTAAATTAGAAAAATAAAAAAAATATTTTTAAGTCAAATTTTTAACGGGGCAAATCAAAATCTGTCACCAAAAAGAATATTAAGGCCATAATGTAACTACGAATTATAATAGAGCAGAAATTTTCCGTTCACACTGATCTCTTAATAACTACTAGAATCTCATTAAAATTCCATTATATCAGTTTCAATACCGCCCTAAAAATTACCGGAGGTCCCAATTTATATGATTGGTCTATATATAATACTCTAGAAATTTCTATATAATTGCAAATGATTGTTTCTTTGCTCTATCTAAATTCATAGTATGAGATGATTTGGATAGAATTGTTAGGCCATATTTATCTCAGTTTTGTGTCATGTCCATTTCTTGCACAATTTAGGACTTAGGACGCATTGTAACCTAAACTTTTCATATCCGCCTCCCTTTTAACTTTTAAGGGAAAAAAAAAAATAAATAAATAGAGAGAACAAGTCGATTCCTTTGTCTTGCTATAAATGGATAAAGCAAAACAAACTTTTGCGAAATAAATAAGAAAAAGAAAAAGAAAAAGGCTATAAAAAATTTTCATATTGATTCTTCTTTGTAAAGTTCTAACTAAGCCTTTTTATATTGGACAATCGAATGCAAAATCTTAACCATTCACTACTTAACAACTGTTGGGATCTTTATGCAAATCACATAACTTTATGAAGTTAGTTACACTTGTTTGAATTAGAACCCACCTAATAGAGAATACACAAATAAGATTAACTTAAATACATATTTCCTTTTAGGAAACTAAATAAATAATTATATAATTTTTTAAAAATTCGCAATTAAATATACGATTCTGTGAAATTTAGATCTGATTTGCTCTGATAATATTTTTAAGTTTTTATCACTATCTCAAAACTCAAAAGTTACCGTGAAAATTGAAAAAATTTATTTAGTATTTTAATCGTATGTGACCCAAGGAGTTAGTGGGCCATAAAAGGGCTGAGTGGGCCATTTCCAAAATGTCCATGTTCTCACTATGAATTTAAGTGGCCCCCAAACCATTTTGTCGTGACTTTCTACCGTTAAAGTTGGAAAATTCAATTTTGGATTAAACTCCACTTGACTTTGGAATAGGAACCTAGTCCTTTTGGCTTTGATCGAGTCAAGATTTTTGGGACCGATGTTGTTAATTAATTATATGTAGCCAAAAAAATTAATAATAATGCCACGTAGGATAAACCCAACTAGCATATATTTATTTATTTATTTATTTATTAACAAAAACGAGTTCCCTTAGTATTATTAACACATGGCTAAAGTGTCCCCATGTTGAGTGTTATTTGTACCCAAGATCCGTGTGACTCAATGTGACCGCATGGCTTGATTGTTACTTTTTTACTTCCCATCTTTTAATTATAAAAGAATTCAGTTGCCCCGCGAGCTTTGTCTCTAACACCATCGCTATTCTCCAATGTTGAAAGACCTTTTTACTGCACCAAAATTTAAAGTTGTAGTGAGAGTTGAGAGAATTATTTTGTATTTTAATACATCCTACAGGTTGAAGGTCCATTTTGGACAGGGTTGCTCTGATACCATGTTAAAAGATCTTTTCACTATACAAAAACTCTGAAATTGTAGTGATAATTGAGAGATTATTTTGTATTTTAACATCTAATATATGAGAAGTTTCGAATTTGACTCATCATATGGACTCAATTTTAGTAATATTATTATAAAAAAATGTGTGAAAATTTGATTAGTGAAAAAGAAAAAAGGGGATATAGAGGTTTATGGAAAGTTATAGTGTGGGCTTCAGATATTGTCTCGGGATAGCAGATTTGTGTTTGTCTCGGGATAGCAGATTGTGTTGGAGGAAGATGCTTCAGGTGTCCTCGATTTGTTCTGAAGGATGACGACAACAGGTGTCATCCATTACTTCAATATGCTTGGCTGACAAGGAACAACCTTTACTAGTTTCCAGTTCAATATAATTGTAAGGAGGAAAATATGTGTGTTAACTTTGCTATTAGTGAAGATATAAATTTGGGATCGAAAATGATCTGAGAAGAATCATTTTCACCTAAATTCATTGAACTTATAGTAAAATATATTTCTAACGAGAGACCGTAGCCCGATGGTCTCTTCCTAGCAAAAAACCACACACACAGAGAGAGAGAGAGAGAGGAACGTAGTTTTATGGAAGAGGAGACGATTTCATATTTTGTAAGTAGATATATTTGTCCATGCTTCATATATGTTATCATAGTAGTTACTGTAATTTTTCGTTAATTATATAGTAGTTATAGAATGTACTTAAGAAACTCTTTGAATGCTAAAATATATAACAGCAACAACAACTAAGTATTTTATCCTAAATACTAGGGATAGGCTACATAAACCAAAAGAGAATCATATCGGATCGATCACATTGATAATCCTTCTTCATTCATTCCTATCAAGTAATATTTCCTCATTTAAATGTCTAGCATCCATATCTTTTTGTATCAGCTCCTTCTATATTTTCTTCGGTCATTCCTTTTCTCTTTTTACTTGTTCTATATTGATAACCTTCTCTCATCGAACTGATATATTTGTAGGTGTACGTTGCACATGACCAAACCATCATAAGCGATTTTCTTGCATCTTCTCTTCGATGGAGGTTACACGTATCTTAGTATAAATATTGTCATTTCTCATATTATCTCTCCTAGTATTGTAGCACATCCAACAAAACATGTACATCTTTACTATACTTATCTTCTTTAAATAACATTTCTTTATAACCTAACATTCCTTATCATATAATAAAACTGACCTAATAGTAGTTCTATAAAATTTCATATTCTGCTTGGTCCTATAAAACTCCCGTTGCATTCTTTCATTTCAACCGGTTAGTTTGGATCATATATTTAACATCACTATCGATCTCTCCATCATTTTGAATAATAGAGCCCAAATATCCAAACTGATTTCTTATTAATATCTCTTGCACATACAATATCACAATAATATAGTCTAGGGTATGTCATTTACTAAATTTACACTGCATATACTCTTTTTAGGACCCACTCAATTTAAAAGCTCTAGATTATAATATTTAACTATATAACTCTAATTTGACATTTATATCTGCTCTAGTCTCATCAACTAAGACAATATACAAGAAAATTGAGTATCTAATTGCGAAAAAAAGTATGCAGATGCATGGAAAAATTATCCAACTCTGAAAGGTTACAAAGATACTATGATAGCCCCATCTAAGTTGTGAACCATCATAAAAATAAAAAAAACAACACATTTTAATACCAGGCTCATATTGTACCCACTAGCATATAAAATATAGACAGTATCCTGGCTTTCACTTTTCATTACTAGTGATAAAAATATATCGAGGCTATATTTTATTTGTATTATAACGAGTAATATTATTTTGAATTGAAAAAAAAAAAACTTGTGAAGAGTAGGATGAAATCTAGGAATGACTTGTAAACAAACAATGACATGTGACTTGGGAGATCTAATTTTGTTTTTATTATTTTTAAATCGGGTCTAAATTTATAAATTTAGTAGCACAATACCTCAAAATTTCAAAGTCGTGTGATTCTTTAAGATTTTGGATAGTGTTATTAGGTCCGATAAGCTTGTCGGTGGAATTCTAAAATTCAAATCTTACTCAAAATCTTTAATGGATGTGGAGTTAGTATCCAAACCTTACAAAATAATAATAATAATAATAAAATAAACAAATTGAATTAGAGCTGAAGGAATATTGGTCTCTACTGCAACAGTCACCTAAAGTTGGATCTCGTCATTAGATTAAGAGACTATTCGATCTAAGTGATTGTAAGTTGTTATATTATTATAAACGAAGTTGCTATAATAGAAGTTATTGTAACTTGTATATTGTATTTGATTTGGGAATTATAACTGATAATAGAGTTGCAAAAAGTTTCAAACATTGACTTTTTATTTTGAAGAGGTTTGGAAAATTCCATTTATTAATAATACAATTACTGTTTGCAAAATTCACTTTTTTACATAAGTAAGTACATGTGCGGTTGCAAATTTGAAACTACAGTTGTAACCAAGCAACGAAGAACACTACTTGCAGCAAAAACAATTATAATTGCAATCATATACTTCAACCAAATACTTCCTTAATGACTTACCAAGACTGGTCCTCTTGATGACCTACCAAGACTGGACCTATGTAGAATTTGAAGTTTGCCATTTCAGTTCTCCATTTCCTGAGAAGGTAGGCTGTACAGCTCGAAGGGAAATTCTATTTGAGCAAACCACTTTGCTCAGTGAGCCTATCTACTAAAATTGAAAAAAAAATTATAAGTTTATTATTTCTTTTTGTGATCATATTTTTTTTCTTGGTCGAGAATTAATTTTCGAACGGTATTAAATTCGTTTGGAGACTAATCTACGGATGTTATTTAATACCGTTCAGAAATTAATCACCGAGGATTGACAGGGCAAAGTGGTGCGCTCAAATAGAATTTCCCTAGCTCGAAATGAAAGAGGGTCATATTTTGGGTCACCTTTCAGTCAGAATATTCCACAACAAGGTATCATCCGAGTTGGCGGGTAGGGCTGAGCAAATTACTGACAAAACCGAAAAAACCGATGAACCGAACCGACCCGAGCCGATCGGATCGGTTATTTCGGTTATCGGGTTGGTTCGGTTTATAAAACCGAATTTATATCCGGTCTACGGGTCGGTTATCGGTGGCGAAATCGCCAACTAAAACGACCGAAAAACCGAACTTTTATTCCCACCCAACCTGTTAACCCATTAACCCATTATCCAAATACTAATCTAGGGCTCAACGGATCGTTCAGTCGTTCGTTTCCCTACTTCCGTATTAACCCAATACCCAAATTCCTAGCTCTCGCCCGATCGCCACTCTCCGTCGCCTTGAAATCCTCCGGCTACTCCTCTGCCTCCGCCTCAACCTCCGGCCCTCCGCAGCTCCGCTAACTCTCTCCGGCCTCCTCCCAGTTTTTATTTTTGAGATCGGAACCTACGGCTGATGGTATGAAGTTCTCTCTCCATTTTGTTTTTGAAATCGAGAGTTTGATCGGTTTAATTTCTATGTTTGGATAGATTTTTGATCTTCGGTGAGTGATGAATGATTGTAATTTGACATTATGATTTTTTTTTTCTGTTGGGAAGATGGAAAATTTTATGGAATTATGTTTAATTTCATAGTTAGGGCTTTTAGATTTTTGCGTTAGTTGCTTGCATTAATCAATTATGTGTTAGTTGTTACCCAGGGAATTGCTTTTCTTGCTGTAAAATGGTGTGAAATGTGTTGGAGAAATTAACACGAGACTTTTATGCGTGTCAGCGTGTGTATCAGTGTATGTGTGTGTTCTATACTTTTATTTATGTATGTTGAATCCTAGAATTTTGTTTTCTACGATATACTGGTTTATTTGGTTGCATTAACAAGCATGTAAGTATTATGAGTGTGCAATGCATATGTTGCTCGATTCTGTTAGAAAATCTCATCCTATTCATTTACTATGTTCAGTTTAGTGATATGACACAATTCACCAAGAAAATCTTTGTTTGATGTTTCTGGAGTGTATTCTATAGAACTCTCATAAAAAAATTAACCACTTAAGTTCCCCAAATTAGTTAATCCAGCTAGTCTAGAATAGCCTGCAGAGCATGTTTTCTAGTAGACTCGCCAAACAACTCTCCTGACATACATTTTGATACACTTGCTAGATATGACTACAGACCTAAAAGTGTATACTTTCTACACACACAAAGTATTTGTACGCATAGTCTTGTGACTAACATGAAAACCTATGTAATAGCAGATTAAAATGTAGGAAAATACCTAAATACATATGCATACACACATTTATGCACACACTGTACATTGATATTTTCATGTGGTTTCTTTTGTCACTAATATGTAAACATTATACAACAAGTATTAGTTTGAAGGAAATTTGCTCAGTCCTAAGCATAGGTCCAGGTCCCCATTCCGTAGCATTTTTTTCTTTGGAATTTTAAAGTATTTTCTAGGCTTCATTTTTCATTGAACCTATCATCTTTATGATGTTGACTTTTTAATGTATTATCAATTATTATCTAGATGAACTTCCTATATTTATTTTTACTTATGTGGACTTGTTTTATTATTTTTTTAGATGACTGAAAGTCGTATTGGTGAGACACATCCACATGAAATTGTTAATGTAAATGAAGTTGCTATAAATCCAACCAGTGACGCTCCACCAACAGATCCAGTACAAATAAATACTAGCGGGCATGTTGGAACTGGAGCTTCTGGAACAAAAAAAAAGAAGACAATATCTTCTTGGTCTGATGTGTGAGATCATTTTATCAAATGGGATTAAGAAACTGATGACATGCGAGAAGAAAGAGATGAGCCTCTTGATGATGACGAATGCCGATGCAGCTATAGTAGAAAAGTATATAGTTGCAATACAAAACAATGGCACGTCGTCCCTTAGGAATCATGCTAATAATTGTAAATAAAATCCCCATAATAAGGACACACGCCAAGCACAGTTAAATCCCTAACCAAATAGAGAAGATAGTAGGGTAGGAAGTATAACTATCTGGAAATATGATGAGAAGGCGATCAGAGTGGCATTATCTAAAATGATAATTTTAGATGAATTGCCTTTTAAGTTTGTGCAAGGTATTGACTTTAGGTTTTTTATGGCTATTGTGTGTCCCAGATTCACAATCCCATCTAGGTGGACAATAGAAATAGATATCTATCAACTCTATTTAGATGAGAATATTGCATTAAAAAATATCTTTCAGAGACATCTCACTATATTTGCCTCACCACTGACACATGGATATCAGTTCAAAAAATTAATTACATGTGTCTTAGTGTGCATTTGATTAGAAATGACTGGAACCTCCACAATAGAATCCTTAATTTTTGTCCTATTACAAGCCACAGATGTAAAGTTCTTGGAACCATGCTAGAAACGTGTTTACATGAGTGGGGAATTGAGAGAGTGTTGACAATAACTGTTGATAATACTAGCTCCAACGACAAAATGATACAATACTTGAAAAGGAAAATTGTAAATTGGAATAATAAGTATGGCACATTCTTAGAGGGTGTTCTTCGCATATGATATGTTGCAAACATTATGAATCTTGTTGTGCAGGATGGCCTACGTGCAAATATTGAACTCATTTTAAGGGTTCGAGGTGCTATAAAGTATGTGCGGCAATCATCTTCACGGTGGGAAAAATGGAAGAGTTGTGTTGAGAAAGAAAAAATAGCAGTTGAGACAGAAATGTGTTTGGATGTACAGACGCATTGGAACTCAACATACTTAATGTTACAAGCGGCTAAGAAATGCCAGTCCGCTTTCTATCAATTTGAGTTAGAGGATCCTTTATTCAGACAAGAAATTAGGGGTGATGATGGGAAGGGCATGCCGGATGAAAATGATTGGAATTGTATTGGCCAATTATGCCAGTTCTTACAAGTTTTTTATGACTTGATTTTGAAGGTATTAGAAACTTTATATGTAACATCTAATATTTTTCTTCATCAGATTCCGGATATTGAAGGTGAGCTACATGAGGCTATGATATATAATAATATCATTGTTTGTGAGATGACTTATAGGATGAAAGAGAGGTATAATAAGTATTGGGAAAATTGTGAAAATGTGAACTTGTTGATATTTATACCATTGGTTCTTGACCCTTGATTCAAGCTAGACTTTGCTTAGTACGTGATGGGAGAGATGTTCAAATCTCAAGGTGAGAGCGGTCGTGCACATCAAAATTGGAGAGAACTCTTAAAACTTTATTCAATGAGTACAAAGGTATACATGATAAGGAAACTGATATTAGAGATGATATACAAGTAAGACCATCACAACGTTCAACGACTCAGGAGAGTGGTGCAGTAAAGAACTATCGCATGTTGGATAAGTTTTATGCATAGAGTTCTTCGATGTATGTAACACCAGCTCAAAGCGAATTGGATAAGTATTTAAATGAGGTCAAGGAGGTGTCAATTATCGGTGATGACATGACATCTTTTCCTATTCTAAACTTCTGGAAGGTTAATAGTGAAATATTTTCAATATTATCAAGAATGGCTCGAGATATGTTGGCAATTCCAATATCCATAAATGCTTTGGAATCGACGTTCAGCATAAGTGGGAGAGTTTTTGATGTATTTCGAAGCTCACTCTCTATCAAATCCGTCCAGTGTCTCATTTGTACTCAGGATTGGCTTCAAGGACAATTGAGAGTTCCAGTGGTCAGTATTGAAGAATATCTGTGTGACGTTGAGAAGTTTGATTAAGGTAATAATTTGTTATTATATTTATGTCTTATTAACCTCACGAGTTCTAATTATATTTATTTCCTTCTAGAATTGGATGATAGGTCTACGGATTCGGTTATCACCAAGTTATGATGCACCGTGCACGTGTCAAAGAGGATAAACAAAGAAGGTGCGTATCTTAATTTTATTTAACATGTTTATTTTAGGAGTCTCTGTACTGCACACAGAGCTCTCATTCTCTCTAATTTTTTCCTATTTAATAACTAATTTATTTTTTTTCATATTAAGCATATTAGTACAACTTCAAGTCTTCAGTGCATGATGAGACTCTGGACTCTGGAGCATATATCTTAATCTGTTTGTAATTAATTTGGAAAACAAACTATTAAATTTAAATTTGTGATCATGTTATGTAATTTAAATTGTCATATTATTTCTGTTTGTAATCATGATCATGTCCTGTAATTTGACTTGATATCACTGTAGTATGTAGTTGTTGCTTGTAAGTTGTAACTTGCTATATTATTTTAGTTTTGTTATGGATGTTGTTTATTATGTAATTATATTATTTTGTTTGTTGTAGATAAATTATTTCTATTATTTTGCTCCAGATTTTACAGGATTTGTTATGTTTATTATTTTTAAACTAGACCAAAATTTGTCCATTTTCACTTTTTTTTTTTAACTGGGCCGAAAATTTTTTTTATTCAATTGGGCTTTTGGACTGAAGCCCATAAAACCGAAAACCGAACCGAATCAAAAATTCGATTTGATTTTCGGATTCGATTTTAAATGTTCGATTTGTTTTTCGATTAGATTATTTTTCAAAAAATCGAACCGAATCGACTGATCACCTCTATTGGTGTATCAGCAAAGCCTCGTAACCTGGACAGGACCCTCCAAGCAACCACCAAACGGCCAATGTATCAAAATCAACTCAACCCCAACAAATCCCGACCCGAAGCCCAACCTCCCCAAAATATCTCCCAATCAATGCCCCGCCCCCCGATTCCCAAACCCGTGGGTGCGCCTCCACACGAGTGAGCTTAACGCCGGAACCCTGCTCAATAGTGGATGACAACTGGCAGAATCTCAACACATATCCTCCAGCCGTACGTGCCGACGTGGCTCCATCCCCCCTTGTTGTCTGTGGGCCTCGCAGATGCTTTCCAATCATTCCTTGTGGGCCCCACACCCCCAAATAAATTCCCGCAGCTTCGCTTCCGTTACGGTCCCCTGTGCTTCTTTCTTCTCTGGTCCCCTCACTCTCTCATATATAAAACCCTCCGCAAAAACAAAAAAAAAACAGAAAACCCCCCCAAAAAAAAAAAACCCCTAATCGCGAAGAAATCTAAAATTTAGGGTTGTGTTTGAATCGATCTCGTATCAGATCGAGGAGAAGTGAGGTCTCGACTGGCGATGTCTCTGGTCTTCGAAGCCATCGAGCTCGCGGAGACGAAGAAGACGGCGGCGGTCGAAGCGGAAGCGACAGACACTTCGATCTTTTGGGAGAAAGAGCGGTAGCTTCATAGCCGCTGATTTTTTTACTTGATTCTAATTTTCAAGATACGAAATTAAACTGCCTCTATCCAAAATTCTGACGGTTACCGATTTAAGTCCGACTCGATCTCCAAAGACTTGGATGAGACCAATTTTTTTTTTTTTTTTAAAAGAAAAAAAAAACTGGTATAATTTCTTCTTTATTTTATTTTATTTTTTTCCCCATTCTTTTTAATTTTGGTTCATTTGATTTTGATTCTTTTCTTCTTAAGGACTTGAAAATGTCGGCGAAAGTTCGGAGCACTGAAGCGATCACGACAAGCAACAACGTTCAGATCGAGATCGAGTGCGCTAAATGCGACTGCTGCGCGCTGATCGAGGAATGCACGCCGGGCTACATCGCCAAGATCCGCGAGCGCTACAACGGGCGCTGGATCTGCGGGCTCTGCTCCGAGGCGGTGAAGGACGAGATGTGCCGGTCGAAGCGGCTGATCTCGACCGAGGAGGCTCTGAATCGCCACATGAGCTTCTCGAAGAGCTTCCGATCGTCCTCGCCACCGATGAACTCGTCCGAGGGGCTGATCTCGGCGATGAGGCATCTGCTTAGGAGGAGCTTGGACTCGCCGAGGGCGGTGAGGTCGACTCCAGCGAGCCCTCGCGCGAAGGATGGCGGAGACGCACGCCGAGCGCTGGCGAGGGCAGAGAGTTGCTTTCCAAATATTGGTGGGTGAATGAAGTTATTTAGATCGAAGATTGAAGAATAAAACTCACAAGGTAGCAAAAATTCTTTTGCAAGGGTTGTTTAGTTACTTATTTAGATTATGTGCTCAGAATAATAATTTTAGCAATTATATTTAGTTAAGTGTTAGGGTTTTCTATATCGTGGTGTTGATACTTGATGTATAGAGCTTCAAATTGAACGAGTTGGATTCAGAGCATTATTATTGTTTTTTTTTTTTTTTTTTTGTCATGCAAGTTCGTGTTATAATGTTAGAATTTTTTTTTGAATTTCAATTCTTTTAGGTTAATAATGTAGAAGAATTTGATCGCAATTTATTTAGATAAATAAGTTGGAGTATATTTAAGCTTACTGCTCCCTTTAATTTATTGTCGAAATTGTAAAAATGGTGCTCAACACTCACGGCCTTACTTGAACAGGATCTATTTTAGTTCTAAGGAGACAGTTAATTAAGTATGATGGATGATATGTAGTCTCCGATTTAGAGCGTGAGCAATAGCCGAGATGTTTAGCGAATCTCGACTGTGAAGATTTGTTCTCACGGTGGTATTGAGCTCGCCTGTTAAGGACCTGTGGTTGTCCGACAGACCCGACAGACCTCAGATGGTGTTCAACCTTCATAATCATATTAAATAGACTTTGCAAATCCCAATTCGTGGTTTTTTTTTTTTTTTTTTTTTTTTCTCTCTCTCTTCTAAGTTGCTATCCCATCATAACCTTCTTGTATAATCGATGTATCATCACTAATTAATTCTAAATTCAATTCTTGTATAAATATATGTCTCATCACTCTTTAATTCTAAATGAAATACGCAATTGAATATTAATGAATTTTACTCTTAAACTATGCCAATTTACTCTTTAATATCAAAAGTCGGAAGAAATGAAAGGCATGATACGAACCCAACTGGGCAATGCACCGTTTCATCTCAAAAATTACAAAAACTATTTCATCTCAAAAATTACAAAAACTATGAAAAGATGAGGAAAAAAAGTGACTTTGTAAAAATGTTGAGGATTACAAATAAGATAAATACACGATTCCTTTCAAATCTTTAAAAATGGGTTCAATACAATCACTCGATGAAAATCACTCTTTTCTCTTTTAATCTGAAACCTGTAATAAGGGATAGCAGAGATTGACGAGGAAGATCACAAGGATGAGGTAAGAAGTCTTACTTGTTAGATGTGTACTGTGCAACTCTTATCTAACATGTATCATAACTCCATAATATCCAAAGAATGCAATTATAAAGAATTATTTTATGGGGTTTGAGATTTTTGTTGATGGGAAGAAAAGGAGAACTTTTCATGGGGGTTGAGATCGATGGAGTTGAGGATGGAGGTTGAAAGTTACCAACCCAACGGGGAGCTCCAAGACAAGTACTGTGCAATCAATTCTGACGGAGGCCACAGTAATAAAAAGGAGAAGGATCTTCAAGTAAAATGCTGCTAAGGCCTCTATTATAAGTTTTAATCCTTATAAGATCCTTACACGTAGGGATGGTAATGGACACGTCCACAAACTAAATTTTCGTCCCTCCTATACAAATTTTTGAATTAGAAAAAAGAATTTTTTATTTTGAATTCAAAATTTTGTATTAAACGGACTAAAAATTGACCTATGAACGAGTTCATTACCATCCCTGCTTATGAGAATGTTGTAACAAAATTCACGCTTTTGTATTCTCACACATAAAACCTCTTTCTTTATGTATAGTCTTCATCTTTCGTCATTCAAGATTGTCCCACATTTAACATTCATCTTGAGGTAGTCTTCAATCTTCATCTTCAAATATATTTAATAACATATTAACTAATCCACAATGTGATGGATGCTTGGAGTGGATAGATAGACAGTAGTAGTTAATTAGATAATGATAGATAGTGAATAGGTAGAGAGAGCCTATATAGTTAATAGGCATATATTGTTGTGCTATGTGTGTTTACTAGAAAGTCGTAGATAGACCAGTCACATAAGTCCCTTTACAGATAGCGGTGGTCAGAGGTACTGTCAATCTTAATCAGCACACGCACCTGCATAATCAACTATATCCGAAATTTTAATTCAGAGAGAGCCATGGTCTATAATTGATAAGTATAGGTAGTCGTGTTGATATTTAGTATACAGTGGATAGCTAATAGTGGGGAGTTTCTAGATGGGCACAGGAAATCTCCTAGTGAGCCCACTTTTCCTAGTGTGCACATGGCCCTAAATCAAAATTTTGATTTTTTCCTAGTGAGCACGCATATATCCCCTAAATACCCTCACAACCTCCTTTCTCCCTCCGATCGTTCCCCAAAACCCAAACTCCTTTCTCCCTCCGATCGTTCCCCAAAACCCAGCGGGCTCGCGCTCGGATTCTCTCTCTCGCGCTCGGATTCTCTCTCTCTCGCTCGGATTCTCTCTCTCTCTCGCTCGGATTCTCTCTCTCTCGCTCGGATTCTCTCTCTCTCTCTCTCGGGTTCTCTCTCTCGGGTTCTCTCTCTCGCAAAGGTCGCGCGAGCTTTGCCCTGTCTCTCTCTCTCTCGGGTGGCTCGGGTGGAGTCCGACCTCTGCACAAGGTCACTGTCTCTCGTCTCGCCGACGCCTAGGAACGCCGATCACATCCGGGACGCGGTCTCCGATCCGGGACGCAGTCTCCCTGACTTGCCGACTCTCACTCTCGATTTAGGAGCTCTGGATCTAGGAGTGCAGGTAAGGAATTTGCTATTTAAATTAAATAAAATTTACAAATGGATTATGATTTTAGATAGATTGATTTGTTATTTTATTTTTAGTGGGCAGTATATGTCCTATACTTTGATTGGGAAATTTTTAACTATATGTCCTATATTTTGATGGATACTAAGGAAGCATGATAATGTCATGTCTTCTATATCAAAATCAAAATTTGCAGGTTTTTTTTTGTTATTTTCTAGAAAATAAAAAAAAATATTAATCAATATCAAGATTATGGATTAATCCATCAAATTACGTGTTGATCATGTCATGTCTTACAAAATTACAATTTTATTATCAAATTAATATTTCTATAATATCAGAAAAAATTTTGGGATGAGATTATAAACTATATAAACTACTAATGAGCTAATGTGAGATGAAATTTTGGGATGAGATTTTTTATAAACTACTAATGAGCAAGATTATAACTAATTTTTATAATTGCATGTTTTGTAGCGAATGAGAGATGAAATTTTGTTCACAAGTATATTCATAAAATTCTCGATTTAGGTAGATTTATGATATCATATCCGCAATACTGGATGAATCAATAAATATCAGCAATGTTGGCACTATTCCGATGCCAATATTATAAAGTTTATATCATATTGATACCTCAAAAGCCAATTCAATGTTCGTGCTACTTATTGGTTTTGGTTTAAATTTAAAACCTTGGATAAAAAAAAACTTAATTAAAAAAATAAAAGAAAAAAAAGTTTTATTGAGAGGCAAATGTATGTAAACAGATATGAGCATGACCCCTAAGTTTTAAAACCAACTTCAATGTCTTGATAGAATTTTGTTGAACCCATGTTCTGCTGAACCGCGTGAAATTGTTGCCACTGGATACAATTTTTGACCTTTATTACAAGCTTTATGAAATTTTGTGCTTTGTGTTTATCTTATTTAATTTAATAGATTTAGATAGGCAAATATATATAGCATATGGTGATTTTTGATGTTCGATTATTGGTAATTTAAATTTGTCAATAAAATCGTTGGTGATTTACAGATGGATCCGGCGCAACCATCTCGGATTCGCCCAACAGCCTCGAATAGGAGGAAAAAAACAGGGATTCGTCCAGCCGTAGATCCCAACATCCCTGAAATCCGTGACGAACCGAATCCACAAGTTGATGCTGCCACAGAGAGTCTTGCGTTACACATTCCCCGAGGTGTATCGCAAGAAAGTTATGGTAACGATGAGACAGATTCTGAAGAAGAGGAAGTGTCGCCAATAAATGGAGGACCATATGATTTATCTCTGTTGAAGAGTTTCAGAACACATGTTGCTTTCTTCATATCTAAGAATGAGGTAATATATTATTAACTTTTATTTAAACTTTATCGTTATTGATGTTTATTTAAATTTTTTTCCTTCGTTATCATTTCAGGAACGAGATCCATTACGGTGCATAAATCACATGAAAAAAATCAACACATGGCCTCTAGAATCTGAAGAGCCAAATACTCGTTTTGTGCAGTATATCCGTAATTCCTCTTTATATCCGCTCACATTATGTTCTTATCAGTACATTAGTAGCGTAGAACTAACAGCATTTGTCGAGCGTTGGCATCCAGAGACGAATACTTTTCACTTGTCATTTGGAGAAATGACGATCACTCTTGATGATGTCGCATGTCTCCTTGGGTTGCCAGTTACAGGAAAGTCTGTTAGCCTTTCAGATAGAACAGATGGACTGATTGCAGTTGAGCAACTTACTGAGTCATTGGGTGTCGGGTATAATGAAGCTTTTCAGGAGTTGAATACGAAAGGTGGAGCTTCAGTTCGTCTTGATTGGTTAAGAGAACGTTTTAGCGGTGTCACAGACGCGGATACAGAACTGAAAATATTATGTGCTGTCAGAGCATACTTACTTTACCTCCTTGGGTGTACACTTTTTGGGGACAAGAGTGGCACAAGGGTCCCTGTTGACTATCTCGCACTTTTACATGATGTCGAGAATGTGCATACATATGCGTGGGGTGCTGGAGCCCTAGCGTATTTGTACAGACAGCTCGGTCTCTCCTCACGAGCCCATGCGGCTCAGATGTCCGGATATTTAACACTGCTGCAGGCGTGGATCTTCGCTCACTTTTCGTCTTTAATGCCGGTATTAAATGGTGGATATAGACTTGACCAGCCACAAGCATGCAGGTGGTTGAGCAAACGGGACAACAAAGTGTCCTTAGAGCATGTCAGAGCTGTTAGGGATAGGCTAGACACACTGACGGTCAACGAGGTTAGGCAAACTGTCATTCTATTTGGTATTTTTCTCTAATTGTTCATAATTCCAAATTTCCATTATAGTTTTCATAATGAGATGATATTGCAGGTGACATGGGATCCATATCGGTCCTTTAGGGAAACTCATCCATTTCAGGAAGTATGCTTCTATATGGGTACATTAAAAATGAAGGATATTGTCGAGCCTTATCACCCTGTACGGGTGTTACGACAGTTTGGGCGTCGTCAGTATATTCCGCCTCCACCGTTCAGACCTATTCGAGAAAAACGTGGACTTACGAGCAAAAGCTACTCGGTGACATATGGACATACTGAGCAAATGTGGCTTAGTTGGTTAGATCATGTACTTGCACAGGAGCATCGAGGCGTAGAGGCAAGTACACCTGGCGAGTGCACGCATGATTATATGCTGTGGTATGAGAAGGTATCTCGCCGCTTTATAGGTGCGTCCATCCATTCCTCGAATCAAGAGGGAGCAGCGCAAGATGTCCCGCAGACAAATAGAGAAGATGTCCCGGAGACAAATAATGATGAGGTAATATTTAGTTTTTTTATTCTTTGTTAATAAATCAGGTTTAATCATACTTATATATGTATTTACCCTGATATATGCAGAGAATTCAAGAAGCTATAGCAATTATTGATCCCTTCTTAGAGGCAGGCGAGACCAGAACCAAGAAGAGTTCGCTCTATCAAGCCCTCGTAAAGATCAAATCAGTTCTAACTGGGTGCAAACAAACTGATATTCACACAGTTGCACAGCCCGTTGCGCAATCCCCCTCCGATCCAGCGAGCTCTTCAAGACGTCGTCAACCCGCAAGGAAGCTACCCGCTCGGAAGTCTAGAAGAATATAGAATTTGATGTTATTTTGTAATATCAGTCGCAAATCCAAAAATAATGTTAGCTTGGAACTAATATTATGATTTAGTTTGTTGTTTTTCTTAAATCAAGTTGTACTAAATGATTCAAGTTATATGTATTAGTAACCTACCACATGATCTTGAAAGTTTTATGATTTTGTCTGATTATAATGGTTGCAATTATTGTGATTTAATTGGGATTTATATCCCAAGATGTTACAGTTGAAGAAAAAATGTTAGTGATGCACAGTGAAGTGATCTTTTGAAACAAAAGTGTATACAGTTATGTTTCATGTTACTAACCTTCACTAACCTTCACACTTTGTAACATGTGATGTTCATTTATCTTTTTGTTCAATTGGTTTCTATATATGGTGGTTTTGGAAATAATTTGTAGTCTTTTATTAAATTTTGGTTAAATTTTCCTGTTGGAGGAATTATGAATCATTGCACGCATGCACAGTGAATTTTGGCTATCTCCACATTGTAATTAATTTTGAATAAAGCGGATGAATGAGTAATGCTGTTATCATTGTTATACGATTCCATTCATTCCAATCAAATCGAATTAATTTGTTTGTTGTTCAGATACTGGGCGTATATCGTTAAATATTCCAATCAAAACTATGGATCTTAAATTAAACTATATAGATTGGCGAAGTTGTTTTTCGGAACGCCGTATAACTTGGTTTCTATAACAATATCATTCATCCGGGCTTCCAGAACCGGATCAAATATAGAACATCCGGGACTGTAAACCCGAATGATGAGATAGAAATTTTGAGGTATCCATCCGGAGTAGACACACCGGACAGAGAATATTCATCCGGGTTTACAGTCCCGGACAAATTACCTCTGTCCGGGCTGTATAACCCGGACAGAACGTTTTTATCCGGCACTGAAAGCCCGGATTGTGGGGATAACCATTTAAAAAAAGCCGACCAACAACAGTCTATAATATCAAGTTTTTCGTATCAAAACAAATAAACAAAATAGGTTGTGACTATTTAAATTTAAAGCTATTACTGTTTAAATTCAAAAAAGGTTGAGACTATTTAAATTCAATCATTTTTAACATTTTATTAATCAAACTTATATACTCTTTGAAACTCATTCCAATATTAAACTTTAACTTCTAATAACGCAAATGGGACCGAGCTCATAAAATAATGAAGAAAATAATAAGTATAATAACATGAGAAAGATAAACCATGAACGAAAGAAGAAAGCATATGCACATAGTTTATAATTTTCTTAATTTGAACGTTATCTTAATGAACCAAAGTACTTGAACTTAGGGTCATCCTAGCTTTCACATAGAACATGTAAATTTTTTTATGGCAGTTGATTAAAAAAATTATTGAAAATATGTCAATTTTAATCACTAAAGTTAAGTTATTAATTTCTTGATGATCTGAAAATATCCGATCCATTAATTTTTTAATTTTATTGTAGAAATCAAATTATCCATAACTACTATTATCCAGAAAATAAAGAATATTCAATATGAAATAATAGAGGGAAAAAATTAGAAAAACGATGTTTTGTTGTATACATAAAAATCAATGAGTAAAAAAAAGAAAATTTTGTGTCGGTCCGGGCTATACAGCCCGGACATAATATTACTGTCCGGGGAGAACACACCGGACGGATTAATTATGTCCGGGGTGCATACCCCGGACAGATTCTGTCTATCCGGGGTATACAGCCCGGATTTTGTAATTTTGTCCGGGTTATACAGCCCGGACAGAATAATTTGTTCCGGGCTGTACACCCCGGATGTGTGGATAAAAAAATGAGGAATAAAACATCCGGGCTCGACATGCTGGGCTATTTATCTCCCTCCGGGTTAACAGTCCCGGATGTGCTATAGGTCATCCGGCTCTGTAAACCCGGATGACTGATACCCCGTGTCCAGTTCATTAACAACAACGGTATTTTGATTCAAAATTTTGTTATATAAACATATAAACAAAGGATTTATAAACATATCAAAATTTTGGTATATAAACTTGCCATGAAATACGCCAGTCATTAGCAACTAAAAAAATATAGTTTGGGACCCAATACAAGGCAACATAGGATTTATTGATACGGGACCTCTAACTTTGAATCCAAACATTGGCACCAAAAAAAAAGGATGCAAGTTTGAAGCTAACATGAAACTGCGATATAAACCAGACTGAACTATTTTTTCATTTCATATAATTACAATTGTTAACTGTTTTGAACAAAACATGTACACAGAATAAGGTCATCCGCAGAATCATAGATTATAAGTCTATGATATCTTGTGTTGCAATATTCGTTGGCACAAGTTGCTTGAATTGTTCAATTCGTTCTATATAAAAATCTTGCCATCCAGTCGCAACCGGGTCACGATTCCGGTGCCAATTTAGCGCAATATTGGGAACTGGATGTCCTGCGTTTAGTTTAACCTGCATGATTTAAAGTTGTATTACGGATCTGTAATAAAATTCAAATGTAAAATATAAAGGAGTCAAAATTTACCGGGACAAAATGACATCCTCCAACGAAAGCCATACTCACTTCCTTGACCTGGAGAATTGAGGCCGGAGGCGGTGATCTTAGCGGTAGGAAAGTTAGGCATTGGGCATTGGAAATGAAAAATAACACTAAATTATATCTCGACGCTATCAAATGACCCATCTCGGGCAAAGTCATCCAGTGGTCAGAATTTGGAAATTCTCTAAAATAGTTTATTAACTTTCGTAGCTCAACAAAACGATCAACACTTCCAAATAGACTAATGTAGGATAGCTCATGTTCGTCAAGCTCGGTTAGCAAGTCTCTGCGAATTTGACTCCACTGATCCTCCCCGAAGCCAAGGCTATCTGCGATGACTCTAAACCCACAATTTCCGTCCGACTTAACTTCACCAACATTACTGATATAGGGAAGAAAGAAATTAGGTAGCGATTCTTGATAACGAAATTTGGGTATGCTTGAATGGAATATGGGCTCGGCCTCCAAAATGAGGGGAAGTTCGGATACCGAAGCTTCCGCTGATGTTCTAAAACCAAGAGTGGATTCCTGTAAACAAAAATTTTAGAAGTTAACAACAATATGAAATCCGTTGAGATATAATACTGCATATAAATGGTTTACCTTTTGCATAGGCTTTCGCTTTGGCATTAGCTTCGTTGGCCAACATTTTCTTTGAACAACCACTGCTTTCATCAATGGAGAACGACTAGCAGTTTCAGAAGCAATTAGCTCAAAAGCACAGGGATTCCGTTTTGTAGAGTAGTCGTGTTTCCTTTTCCGGCGCGCAACGTGTGGTGTCACCTTCGGAACAGGATCAGCAAGTGAAGAACTTGCTGGATTTGAAATTTCATTCAACTTCTTTAATCTTCGAGCTTGTTCCTCGTGATCACATTTAAGCAAGTTACAAATAAATACCTCCACATCTTTTTCGTAATTTAAACAATCAACAGCCGATGCTTTGACTGGGAGCATGTCAAGTTTTCGCCAATGGAGGTCAATGCAATCCAATGGGATTGCTCGATTATCTCTCTGGTACATTGCAATTTCATGGGCACATGGCAAGTTATGCGTTTGCCTAATTACGCAACCGCATTCAACTGCATCCACTCCGATAGTAGCCGCTCTTCGTAATTGATTCAAAATCAGATTTAATGCATGTATGGATATTACACCCAGGAGTTCTCTAAATTCTGGCAACATGAAATTTCGATTAAACATTGTAAGGCTTTTTTCAAAAGATGCCTTAATCTCAGTATGTTGCAATTCAAGTAAAGAGTGAATGTTGCTCCAGCAGTTTTCGAAGTTGCCTTGACTCGTTCGAAGTTGCCGCTTCAATTTTGCATGAGCACTCTCCGCTCGATTAGTTGTAACATTATCCCTGTGGAGACACGTATTTGTCCAGTAAGCAACAAATTTATCTTTATATGGATCCAACCAAGTCTTCGTGACATATTCAACTGCATCTGGATATGCTCGGAATTCATTCATGAGTAAAGTCCGAGTTGAATCGTACTCCTGAATAGTTTCAGATAACATTATCAACTTCCAAATTGAGAAAAATTTCTCCCATTCTGTTTTCTGTTCCAAATATTTTTTGCAATGAGCCAACACATTACGGTTGATATGCCATCTACATAGTAAATGCCGACTTGAAGGAAATATCGATTGAACAGCATTTACTAGTGCTAAATCTCTATCCGTTACAATCACACATGGATAAATTTCATTAATAAATAGTCCACGTAACTTATCAAGTGCCCATGCATAGTTTGATTCCCGTTCTCTTTCAAGAAAAGCGAAAGCAACACAGAATGACATATTCGTCGATGTTACGCCAACTATTTCAAGTAACGGGTACTTGTACCTGTTTGTTTTATAAGTACAATCTAGGATGATAACTCCTGGAAATGCACGTAGAAGCTCCACACCAACCGGATGTGCCCAAAAGAGGTCAGTTACTGCTTCAGTTTGGTTATTGCTGCGATGCCACTCAATATACTTGCATTCCGAAATTTTAAATAGCAAGTGTTGCATTTGCGTTCTACCCCCCTGTTCATTAACCCGAAGCTTGTGTCGTGCATTATAAATTGTCTTCATCGTTGATGCATTCTTCGGATCCTTCATCTTCAAAGATATCAGGATATCTTTTGGTCGTACATGACATTTCGACAACTCCATTACAACAGAAGTCTCGCTTTGGGTTAGTCTTCCTGCATATGAGTGTCCCTCAAGATATTCTGCTGCAAGATGATTATGCGTACCGCATATAACCATCAGTTTCCACTCAGACCCCTCCGCAGATGTTTGTTGACCCTTTAGCTTAAAGGGGCATCCACATTTTTTGCTACCCCTGAATCCTTCATCACCCTTTAATTTTTTGAATCTTGGACTTCCCCCTCTTTCACAACCAAACCAGATTCTTCCCTTCTTATAATGGCCTCCACTATCCGATTTTGAAACAATTATCACCAAACCTAACGTCTTTCCCGTATCACGAACCCAATTTGCAAGCTCTTCTCGATCTAAAAAAGTCTACAATTACATGTATTCAGTTAAACATCTCCACATTATATATTATATACACAAAATCTACTATATCATCGTACCTCACTTGTTGTGAATGCCGAACTATAATCAACAGCTATCTCGCTCTGATCTTGGTTACAATGTGTTGAAGGTTTATCCTATTAACCAAAGTACACATAATAGAATGATCATTAGAACGGCGGCAAAATCAAAATTGTTCTTCCTAATCGCTCTCTATTTTAATTAAATCTATTCATTTTAAATTAAAACTTATAGAAATTAAAGTAAAATTATCGATTCATACCTCCAGTGACTTTTGATCGTCAAAAGAAACTATCGCCAAGTTGTGCAACTCCATTTTCTTCTCCGTCAACTCACGAAAGAAATTTTTTTATGTTCTTCTAGGGTTAGGTAATAAAAGAACCGATTTAAGCTAAATATAGATTTTTATTTTTGTTTAGATGTTTGATTTTGAGAAGTAGATTTTTTTTTTTTTTTTTTTTTTCCCCTCCCTCTTTTTCCCCTCACCGCCTGTCTTTCCCTCTCGAGTAACGCGGGAAAAATGGGAAGAAGAAGAAGATAGTGGGAAGGGTATTTTGGACCTAAAGATTTAATGGCAAAACGGTAAAAAAATAAGTTTTTTTAAGTGGGCTCACTAGGAGATTTCCTGTGCCCATCTAGAAACTCCCCTAATAGTGTGGCAAATATTAGTAGACGGAGCACAGTGTGCTCATGCATGTAAAAATTATCTGATTTTCTTGATTACATCAAAAGGAGAGAGCCGCTAAAAGAGATGGGTAAAAAATGATTTATGGGATCGAGCCACAATTTTGGAGTAAATCATTTTATCCGGAGATATTTAATCCTCCCATAATTTTAGGTAAAATTTCAGTTAAGACTGTTCAAAATATATTGAATAATCATGCTTTTTATTATCAAACCTCATTCGATTTGACTTTTAGCAAATATGGATATGATATTTAATCTGATTATAAATCCGAAATAGTTATATGATAATGTAAATAGTTTATGTCTAGTTATGTGATGAGATTTTATTTTATTGTTATTGTTAGTTTATATTTTATTAGATATTGTTAGATTTTATTATGGTTGTTTTTTTAGTTATATAGTTGAAGCGAGACTTATTAAATATAAAATAAAATTATCCAAAACAGACATACGCGGTTTGGTTTTTTCATATTAATAGTAGCGAATGTGGGTTAACCTAGCTGGTAGCATGTATTTCTTTTAAAAGGAAGATTTCAGCTCCAATTTATAATAATAGCAATTGAAGAACTTAGGTAACTGCCATATTCATTAAAAAAAAAAATATTGATTTGATTCAATTGGTCCATTTTCATCCCTAATTACTTGAAGGCATCTGCTCAAAACTACCTTAAAAGTTACCCTGTCCGGACCACAAGCGGGTCAGACAGATCAAACCCGACCCGTTACCACCCGTAGATCAGTTGTATCCAATATAAAAAAAAAGAACCCAAAATCTCTCCCTTTTTTTTTGGGAGTTTTTAAGCGGGCACATCATTTTTCTTAGTGAGTCTACTTTTTCTAGTGAGCTTATCATCTCTTTTGAAAATAGAAGGATTTTCCTAATGAGCACATCGACATTTCTCAAAATACCCTCCCTTCGTTCTTTCCCCCACCTCCCCTAAAATGCAACTTTCCCACTATTCTAAAAATTCCTCTCCTCCTCTCTAGGGGTGGTCACTATAGATCTCTCCGAACCCGCTGCAAAGTGCTCGGTTGCTGACTTTGCCGCCGCTCGAGTCTGCTCTGGTTGCCCGCTGTCACCGCTCTAGTTCAGCGCGGGAGGGAGAGAGAAAGAGAGAGCTGAGGTTGAAAGAGAGGATAAAATAATCATAAAAATTTAGGATTAATCACGTAATAAAGGCAAAGTTTTAACGGCAAAGTTTTAAAGTGGGCTTACCAAGAAAAATGGTGTGCCCCTTTAGAAACTCCCCTTTTCTCTTCCCTCTCTCATTTGTGGTCATCGTCTCCGATCGATAAATATTAGGATTTTACCCCTTAAAATCGTTAAAAAAAAAAAATTCCCTTTCCACCGCACTAGGAGATTCTCTTTCGAATCTTTTCTTTGATTTCTTCAATATATCCTCTCATCGAGTTCCGCAAAGGTCAGATTTTAACTATTTTAACTTATTATACATTGATAAGTTCCTCTCGTCGAACTGGTACATTTGTAGGTGTACATTGCACATGACCAAACCATCGTAAGTCCAGTTCGACGAATTTAAGAGAATTCATTTATTTGTTATCTTGAATGACGCCCCGTGTTATAATTTTATTGGGCCACCTAAGCGGCGGTGAAGGAACTTCCTTCACCGCCGGTGTATTTCCCGTTTCCTTATATATATATATATAGAGAGAGAGAGAGAGAGAGAGAGAGAGAGGGGGGGGGGGGGTAAAACGTTGAGATACTTCCCCCGCGTTTCATTAAAATCATTTAATGAAACCTGTTACTTGATTATGGATAATTTTCTCCACGGGTGTTTTTAGCTACTTGATTATTTTTCTTTGGTTTCTAAGGAGATTAAAAAACAAAAAAAAAAAAGATGATACATCCTTAGTCTTTAAGGAGTTGCCAGGAAATTCTAAATGAGCACACCACTTGACTTGAAGAGCATATATTTCTGAGTTGGGGATTACTTCAAACCGTTCAGGAACTAATCTCTAATCGGGGAAAAAAACAAAATAAAAAAAGAAAGGACAAACTTGTAATTTTTTTACAACTTCAGGAGATGGTGCTCACTAAGTCAAGTGGTGTGCTCATTTAGAAGTTTCCGGTGTTAACTCTTTCAACCAGGAGTTTCCAAAGGAGCACACTATTTTTTCTAGTGAGCCCACTTTAGGCTGAAAGTCCAAACTAAAAATATACTGTCCAGTTAGCTCACTAAGAAAAGTGTGTGCTCCTTTAGAAACTCACATTTCAACGGGAGTTTCCAAAGGAGCACACCATTTTTCCTAGCGAGCCCATTTTTTAAGGATCGTCCGGATAAAAAATACATTAGATAGTAAACTCAGCAGCCTTGTTGTTATTTGTATGAGAGAAATGTTGGACATGTCTCTTGCATCCCTTGAATCAAAATATAGTCAGAGTTAGCATTTCTCTCATACAAAAATACACTAGAAAGGGTGTATCTGCAAAACAATCCAGAAAAAATGACCCAAATTATTTGTACTAGAGAAATGTTAGACTCTGACTATATTTTGATTCATCCCTTCGAGGGATAAGTATGGATGAGAATGGATAGGTCCGAGGGCTTTTACCTATCCTATTCAAAATTTTGTATTAATAATTTTTTTTTAATTTAAAATTTTGAATAAGATGAGTCAAAATTGACTCATAGACCTATTCATTGGCTCATAGACCCATTAATTCTCATCCCTAGATGCTAGATGCATGTGGATATCAAAAGTAAAATAAAGGAAGCGTTGTTATTAAGATGGTCTACCTGGATATTCATATGTAACAGGAACTTTGGATTATTAATCTCTCTCTCTCTCTCTCACATGCAAACACACATTATTTTTGCCTTCATTAGTAATATCAAGCCAAACGCCAAACACATAATATATACACCATTGGCCAAAGACGTTACGCTACAAAATATTATCTACCATCATTCAATTAATTGGTGGGGAGAATATTTACTAAGCTTTATTTACATGTGAAATTTTATAACTTGTTCACAAGGTAATTATCAAATTTGCAGAATCAGACAAGTTCACTCACTAATTGGTCGCAACTCAATCACCAAAAAAGCCTTCACTCGTCAATTGTTTGTTGGATAATAATCACACGGAACCGCACCACAAAAAAATTCTGTGCAGGAACCCAACTGCTCTGGATGCCCGGACGCAAGACCGTCTGCACGGCCTTCATGTGAACGAGGCAATCCAAGTTCTACAGCACGAACTGACCATTTTGATGAAGACCACTGCAAGGTCCGCAGGCCAGGCCAGGCCAGCGACTGAAGGTCATGGTCTGCGTGGGGACTGGCCACCACACCAAGGGTGCACGGACTCCTGCCAAGCTTCCCGTTGCGTTGCTAATTTAGAGATGGTAATAGAGAGTAGATGGACTAAAAATTGATCCATAAACAAATCTATTATCATCCCTAATTGCTATCACGCAGTTCTTGCTGGATGAAGGCCTTCTATTATTCGTTAATATTGGCACTGCATAATTTAGCTATCCAATGCCCAAAGCAAAAAGCCTAACAAATTAGGTGAAAAGCCCAGTAGGTGATAGGCCTATAAGCCCATGAAGGTCTTCTGCTGCACATGCCAATGTAAAAGAGAACTATCGAGCTAGCGATCAGTGAGCTCGAAAAGGAATGTTTCTTGCTGGATAGCGTTCACTTGTAATATGATAGCATTGTGGGTAAATAGAAACATTATGGTTAAAATTGTAGGTATGTAGCTTTTGTACACAATAGTTGAAGTTTGTATCATGCAGTCCAAACTCATACCCTCTAATATATCAACTTTGTATTATGTTGTTATACATATATTTTTTAGAAATATACCCAAAGATATTCATTCTGTAATTATAATAAATCCCAATATTTTTTAATATACTCTTAGTACCTTCCAACATTTCTCAATACGTGCGAAAAGAATCAGCTCATAAATTATCTTCACACATCTCTTTGGAGAAATGTAACATGATAAATTGGAAATTTTACCAAATAGCATAACTAGTAGAAGCTTTCAAGTGCAAAGAATCCAAGTCCACATGAAGCAAAGAGGTACAACTCAATAATTGGTGTTACAATCTCCTTAATTACTTGATAATGGTGGTGTTATAAACTTCTTAATCTCTTTCACTAATTGCCGTCAGGTGCTCATCAATCTCCTCTGTGGATAGCACTTTGAAAACTGGATCATCTTTCTTCACAACTCCAACCTGGCAAACACAAGACCAAGATGAAAACTGTGAAGATATACTGAGGTCCGAATAGGGATGAGAATGGACAGGTCAAAGAGCTAATTTTTAACCCGTCATATTCAAAATTTTGAATTAAAAATAAAAATTCTATTTTCCTAATTTAAATTTTTGAATAGGCGGCCAAGATTTGGCCCAATCAATTCTCATCCCTAGGTACATCCACACACACACGATGTTGTAGACTTCTAATAAAAATAACTTCGTGATGGTTCTGATGAGGCTTACTACTAATACTAGTTGAATGTTGCAAAACAACTTTTGATAACGTCTTCCTAAAGAGCTACAGTATTTTGGTCAAAGTTAGGAGACCCAATCTAGCACGGATACTGAGACAGATGAATCTCTAACTTTTTTAAAAAATTTATTATTATTATTATTATTATTATTATTATTATTTTCTTGGCTGAGACATAACCTCAACAACTACAAACTCACGTAAAGAAATCAAGAAACATCCCTCGTAGCAAGCTCCACAAGCCGTTGATTAATCTCTATTTTGCCAACCGATTCACCATTATTTTTTAGGGCAAAGGACTATTACCTCAATTTCAGTGGCCTTGAAGTCCTCCTGAAGAACAGATTGCAATGCGGAAATAGCTGTCTGCAAGAACAGTCGCAGAAAACTTAAATCAGCTGATAGAGCAGAATGGACATTGATAAACAAATAATAATAGCAATCTATCTGCCTAAGACGTATAGATATCCCCCCTAAAAAGAATAAATACAAGAATCTTTTAATAGTTAAAAAGCACAAGATTATTTAAAGAAACATAATTAAAAACAAGCCACACACACAGTTTTTCACCAGAAGGTGGGGAGGCAAAAGCTATATAACATTCACATAGCCATCGGATAACTGGAAAGCCATCGAATAACTGGAAAGCGGGCAGGAAGAAATTTACTACAAGGAAAAGGACCGTCCAGTTATGGGTCATCGAAATATAAGGTAGTAAGGCAGTGGATGGCAGTTATAACTTCCATGTTAGCCTTCAAAAGAATTTTAGAAAAATTAAAGGTTATATAACAAAGCTATGCAAAGAAATGACATGATGAGAACAATGCAAGCATATTAGTCCAGTATACACATGACCTCAAGTGGATGCTACTCGTACACAACAATTTTGGACCAGGACTCAAAAACCAGTAGGAATGCGAGCATAATGGATATAGAGAGAAAACTAACAATAAGTTCAAATGGATACATGAAGTTGGTCAAAAATCAGAGGTTTGAGCTACAATAGTCACAAATAACTGAAAACCCCACACAGCAGTATACTGGAGCCTGACCCACCCAGAGGTCAGATTTGGCTTAAAACTGAAACTACTTCCAATGCATCCAGACCAACAAAAACTATTTCTGTCACCACTATCAGAAAATAAAAAGATGTAACCAAACTGAAAAGAATGGGCATGAGGAGAAAAAACAACCTTCTTTAAGTACACAGTCAGAAAATGCCAGTATGCATATTAGCAAAACATAGTACCTGAACAGTTTCTTCGTATGAGAATGCAGGATCATTCTTCATCTTTTTCTCCAAAAAATTGATTGCTTCTTGCTCTTTAAGGCCAGCACTTGTAGCCTGGAAGCAAATAGCATACAACCATATCATCACTTCAATGTTAAAGGGAGCCATATCATGACTTCATCATTAAAGGGGGACAAATCAGTATATATCGTAAGTTCAATATCTACTTATAAGTGTGTACATAAATGACGTAAGAAAGAGATCCCCATATGCTCCCAATAGAAGTCACTTCAGCAGGACAATTTTGTTCACAGAAAGAGTGCTTATGACATTCCATCAAGAATTATACTGCTGCGCATTTAATTTCTAACTTAAAGAAAAAATTATACTGCTACACAAAATTTGGTTTCTGCCCATCAAAAGGGCTCTCAACCTGCGGAGGCATATCCTGAGAATTAATTACATCCCTCAACCCTCACCATGACTATAGAGTTTTAGTTTGGCGGAAAGGGCTTTAAAAGTTTAAAATTTTTATCAGCATACCTGTGACACTAAATACAAGACGTGTGCTCCAGCCTTCTGTTTAAAGGTAATCAACTATTTATCTAATTAAAAATTCAACCCCCAAATCAAAATAAACTGAACAACTCAGGACAGTTTTCCTTGATTGAACCAACTGAAATCTGATGAAGCATAGTACCATAACTGCCTAGGCCATAGAGCCTAGATTGCAAGCTAATAATTATCAGTAAATAATCCCAAGTACTGCTAACTGCCAGTCGTAATAGTGTCGGAGTTTGGAGGTCGGTGGTGTATGGAGTCTTGAATCTTGATTAGGGGATTTCCAATTTCAAAAGTGAGAACTAATTTAAGAATGTTTGTGTAACAACCTAATTTCATTATAACTTACATTTTTGATATCAGATTAATCCCAAAATAAATGTGTTATGTTTGTCTCATTTTTCTATATTTTTGTGATTTTCTTGAAATTTTTAAGATAGTCACTTAAAATAATATTATTTTAATCACCGGTGGGTCCTACACATATTTTTACTAATCTCTTCTTTGACTTGTAAAAATGAAGTTTGACTTTTTTTTGGGTTAGTTTAATTTGAAATTATAACTTTAAACAACTCTAATAACCTATTATTAGTATTCATTTGTCCTATACCTATTTTGTTTTATTCACCCATACCTTACTTTACCATGCTTGTCCTTTGGACAAGCATGACAAACTATTATCTAATCCCCAAATCCCTCTTTTATTATATCTTTTTCTTCCCTTCCTTTCATTTGTTTTCTCTCCTTTATATTTTTTTTAATTCATCTCTTCTTTTTATTTTTTCTACTCCAACTCAAGAGAAGAAGAAGAAAAGAGAAGAAGAAGAAAAGAGAAGAAAAGAGGAGAAAAAGAATAAAAAGAGAAGTTCTTTAGCCTCAAGATAAACTTATCTTCCCTAACCTATCAAGGCAAGTAAAATCACATTCCCTCTCATGTTTTATTTCTAATTCTAATTGTTTATGCTTAACTTAGAATCTTGATTTGTTAAAACTTAAAAACATAACATCTCTATACAAAAATCTCTATGATTATTCTAGAAAAATAAAAATATGATTTTTTATACTTTACCCTATGTTTATATATCAAATTTATCATTTTATTTATAATCTCTCATTCTTAAATTACAAGTTGTAAAGTTAAACTATATGCTTTATTTTTAAATTATAAAAATACTACTTTTATGAATATTCATCATGTTTGGATATACATTTGAATTTTCCATATAAGTTCTTTATATATAATGCAATGATTTTTAAATAATTTTACACTTGCCATTAGATCATAGGTATATATATATATGTATGTATTCATAATCATGTTTTAAAAAGAAGATTTCAAATAAATAAGTTTCTACATTAAATTGTTAAAATATTTCTTTCATACGAGATATTATGTTAGGTCATAATTCTTTCTATGCTAATCCATATTTATATATATATATATATATATATATATATATATATATATATATATATATATCTAAGATTTAACAAATTTGCTACTTTCCATACTAAGAAATCATACTAGAATTTAGAAAATCAATATGTTATTAAACTAATTGTTATAAAAGTGTTAAGCCTATTTAATTCCTATCCTTACAAATTTAGTACCCACTTGCCTAATGTGTTTATATGCATAATTGTATTGCGTGGTTTACATACATGATCATTATTTGCATAACACATTTTAATATTCTATGACTATCATGCTTGCCTTAACATATACATACTAGTAACTTGTACAACATACATGAAATTATGTGTTTATATACATAATTGTATATGCATGGTTCACATATATGATCATCCTAGATATCTTTACATCTTAATACTCACATACTTATTTATATGTATACTTGTATTTATGTGTAGTTTACATACATGATCATTTTCATAACATTCATTCTAACATTCTATACTCCATCATACTTGCATTGACAAATGCATACTAGTTACTTGTACAGCATATACGAAATTATGCCTGACTTTCCTTATTAGTACATACACGTCTTGATAGTGCCATGAATCTTGACTTGCCTGTTAACTTGATTTTGACATTCCATCATATTTACTTCGACATATACATACTAATTACTTGTACAAGATACATGAAAATATTCCGGATTTTCCTTGTTAGCATATACACATGTCTTGATGGTGCCATGGATTCTAACTTGCCTGTTAACTTGATTTTGACATGGACCACATCTTGCTTGTTACTAGACATGTATATGTATTAATCTTGACATGATTAGTTTATCATATTCCGGATTGATTTGCATGTAAAATAACTTGAAATCTTGGGTTATGGGAGAACTAAAGGGTGGACAAATATTGTATCGTGAAAGGTTTAGGATAGGTTGCGCAACCGAAATAGGGGCCCATCCGGGGGGGCGCCCAGGTGGTACTGAGCCATCATCTCTTGTTTAGTCCATGTTGATGGGACGACCGATTACTCAGTAATTGGTATCTGCTTGAGTGCTCAGCGGCACGGCTGGTTCAGCGCCAACATCTTGGCCGGGTCCCGGGTATGCACGGATACTTTCACGATACGAGTCATTTCTTCACCATTCAGTTCAAAACATTTACTAAAATAAGATATTAATTTAAACTTGATATGCATTAGTCTCTGTACTTGATATTGATCACATACATGTTTATTTCTTCACCACTTAGTTCAAAATATAAAATAAAATATGATATTAACCTAGACTTGATATGTATTAGTCTCCGTACTTGATATCGATCACATACGATACGAGTCATTTCTTCACCACTTAGTTCAAAACATAAAATAAAATATGATATTAACCTAGACTTGATATGTATTAGTCTCCGTACTTGATATCGATAACATACGATACAGATCTATTTCTTCACCAATTAGTTCACCATGCATGTGCATATGCTTTTTACATCAATTCATACTTTACTTATTAGTACATATTGCATGCTCCCTACCATACAAGTCTATTTATTCACCATTAGTCTCTATACTTGATAGCATGTACATTCTTTCTTAATATCATTACTTGATCATTTAATATTTTCCACACATGCGCATAGTTTCATATCCACACCCATATCTTACCTATTTGTTTATATTACACGCTCCGTATTTCTTATTATTTTACTTGCCGGGTTTGACCCTGAGCTCCCCCACACGCTCAGGTACTGAAGATGTGAGCGAGGATCCGCCACTGCATGATCCGTACTTTCTATAGCAGACCGAGCAGCAATAGATTTATAGACCTCCGCTTTTGTATTTTTGGTTTGGTATGTATCACCCCTTTGGGACTTTATTTCTAATTTTTGTATCAGTATTGTACTTATTGCTGCTTATCTTAGACATGTATATCTTCTCTTTATATGGTAGTAGACTAATTTTCAAGATCCTGGTTGATTACTAGTATTCAGTTCCATTCATTTCTTCTTTTACATTTTTATAGGCCTCGTGCACGTCGACTTACACGTGCCCGCCGGTAACGCACTCCGTTTTCGTATCCCTACGGAAAATGGGGCGTTACAGTTTGCATATAAAAACTAATACAAGATTCCCAAACATAACAAACCAAACATGAGAATTGAGGCAGAATGTCAGAATGAACCGGCTGGATAGGTCAGCAAACACAACCTCTTCTCTTTTTAAACTCATTTGGTATGTGATTAGTATAAGTCGACTAGGCATGATGAGCTCACCTAATCTAGATATGAATAAATTACTTAATAAATCTTATGGTTCGTACTCCTGATCTATTACAAATATATACAGTTCTCTGAAATATGTCTACCAACGCATGTGAATAAGTTGGACCGTATTGCAAATATAATTCTCTAGATTACATCCATTTCTTAGCTAACCAAACCATGTAGATGGGGATCCTTCTTAGAATTTAGTTTTTAAATATTTACACGTATCAAGCACATAGTTTTTTCTTATAGATAATATTATATGAGACTTTTGGAGTTAGTGAATGATTAAAGACTATTTATGTTTCCAATAAAATCTCTTATTGATGTGAGAGTTGGAGAATTGCCCAGGTATGAGACCCAAATCTTATCTTTTATAACTTTCCCATAAACCCTAGTTCGTTTTTCTCCAAATCCCCTACACCATACACCTTAAATGCTCTTTGTATTGTGTCACATGTCCTCTCTTGTCCTGAAAATATTTTAACTACATGCAAGCGTTCACACCTAATAAATCTCAAGCATTTAGCCTCATAAAGAACCAGAAATATAGTAGCACACATGTTTGGAATACCTTGTGACCAAAAAAATGACCAGCTGGATCACACTTGAAGAGCTGAGGTCCATTTTCTTCATCAATACCCAATATCATGGCAGCTTCAAACAGAAAGTAGCAAAAGAGACAAAGATGATAGAATAAATATAATCAGAAGCCATATAAAGTAATGTAAAAGAACAAATAAACATGGAATTTGTTTGAACTGACTCTCAGCAGATCTTAGTTTTATGAAAATAGGGAGAAAAAAAAAAAGACAAGAAAATGCAACTGACCTACTCCGAGCGGTCTCATGTAAGCATGCTGGGTGTAAATTTGTGATTTGTCTGCTATCCTGTATGAAGTTAAAAACTTTGAGAGTGTATTTTAGAAAGAAGAGTGTTCCAGACTACCGAAGCAAGCGCAACGAGAACTTCTAGCAAAATCTACCACTAAAAAGAAAATAGAAGAATTAAGTACCTTATGTTCACTGAATCCATGAAAGACACAAAATAGAAGTATGCTTAGAGAGATAATATATGCTGCAAGCCTTTAAAAGATGATCACTGTATAACAATCATTTATAAGAGTGAACTACTTTTCTCATCCATACATCTCCCTTCCTCACTGGATATGTTATTACATAGTCCTAGACCGAGCATTAAGATTGAACATCATACAGATGTCATCTCTCAGACAAAGGATTGGCCCATTCCCAGCAGGATCAGACATCATTAACATCCTTGGACTCCATGTAAACTGTGTGTGATGTTAAATTATCTGAACCTAATATGATCAAGGGTGAATGGACTCAAACAACTAACTTAAACAAACAAACAAACAAACAAAACATTAACTTATATGGAAACTATGAGTTTCCACCTAACCTCACATTTTGACGATTTTAAAAACCAAAAACTGGCATGGCCAGAAACATTGTCAAGGTTATAGTTGTTCTCTCTCCAATGTCACATTTTCATGACTAGAACATGAAGCTGGAATTGCCTGCACAATTTTCCATGCGCATGGCGTAACTTATCCAACCAACAAAATAGAAAAATCAACCTACTGTCACAATGATGTTCCCAGGCAAAACTGGCACACAGAGAAAGAGGAGAGAGATGGAATGCGCCACTGAAACACAGATCAGGTTTTTACAAAGTAATGAAGGTAAGGACAAGAGGTCATTTCTAATACATGTATCTACTGTGGCTCATAGATCGTACTTAGATTAGGCAGCACTTAGAGGAAATCTAATGGCTACAGGGAAAAAATCCCCTGGGTTGCATTTGAATGTCCACCAAAATTATAAAATTATATGATTTTTGACGGCTTTGGAAAAGTAATATTCATGATATTTTATCGGTGAGTGTTTGGATGATGAAGAGAATATCATTATCTCCTAAAATCATGATACTTGAAATTTCTATTTTGATTATAAATTTTAAATTTCACAATTTTTTCTCTTCCACACACAGGTATCTTTCTATAATTTTTCAAACCAAAAATCTTGTAACTTAGAAATCTATGGAAACCTAAAACTATGATTTTCCAAATTAAATCATCAAAATTTAGCCTCAAGAAACAAATTTTTCTATGAAAATAAGCTCCTAATAAAAAAAACAGAGAGTTGCTCATCCGAGGTCACAAATCACAGTTGACGTTAATTACCCTACACAATTGAATTCTAATTTAGTATTAGGATCTTTAGAATCCATTTTGTTTGTCAACAAACCCTAACTTGTGCTAAGTTAAACAAACCAGATATTTCATAAATATAATACCAAAAATCAGTGCACAGACAAGCAGGCTTATATTTTACCATCAAAAGAAAAATAGATGGAACCATGAAACTTACGAGATGAGATATGCCTTGCATAACCCTATATAATAGAAATGAAGAGAGGTCATATTATTACAAACCTCTCATATGAGGTTGTACGTACATGCATTTATTAGCACGAAAAACCACATCTCTTAACTAATTACTTACCAGACAAAAAAAAAAAAAAAGATGACGGTACAGAAGGGAGGACCAAAACAAATACATATCACACTCCGAAAGAGGGAGGGATGGAGGAAGAGAAGAGGAAAGGAGTTTATCCCGAATGGAGCTTCCATATACAGATGTCAACAAGTTGTGCTGAGGCCCAGCTCAAACAGATAAATGTCAGCACATGTTAAGATATAAGCCAATCCGCAGGTAGGCCGTTAGTGGGCATGAAACACAAAATAGGGAATGACTGTGGCCATTAAGATACATTTAGATGCCTTATAGTACTTAGCAATGATGGCCTCATAGTTGAAAGCATTGGCATTCTCATTTTATCTATATCGTGACTTAGAGCGGAAACCATAGATTTCAACGCCGGAGTAGTCAACCGTTTTCCTGGAATCCACATGAACCCTCAAGTCCAAGAGGAGATATTGGAATCCACCGTTGAACAAGAACTATATTCTTGAAAAGATGTAATTTTATTAATTAAAGTTTGCAAATAATTTATTACAATGGCCTCTTTTATAGACCTCAAACCTAATCTCAAAGAGGATGAAAATGCAAAAATTGTAAAAGAAAAGGAAATTTTCTTCTAAGCCCAATAACCCAATCTCGATTTTTCAATTGTTAATGGGCTCCTAGCCGTCCTACATCATATTGACAGATACTGTCTAGCACCATCCTTTGACAGTAATCAGAGTTGCATCAACGAAGATCAATTAATGTCAAGACCGTACGTAGGAAAAATTTATGCAAATTAAAACATAAACATTAGTTCGATGAAAACATGAAAACAATTGTTTTTAATCGAAACCACACATCCATCATACCACAAGGATATGATACATAAACAACAGATTTAAATACGGAGAAAACTTGATAACTAGGAAAGATCACCATACCATTTGGCTAGGACATCAACAGGCATTTCATACCCCCATTTGAAACGAAACTCAGCTGCTTGATTCCTTGCTTGAGATACAAGAGACTTTGCATCAGCTGGGAAAATTCAGTTTAATGAAATGTTAGCAACCTTGAAAGGTTTATAACCTACATCAAACTTAGCGATGGCATCATATCAAAGTTGTCAACTGTATTCAATCTATCACACGGAAAGCTAGTGTTGGAGCAGACAATTGATTTAGAATGCTAAGCATACTATATAACGAGTTAAGTATATATGACGAATAAGAAGATTCTCCAAATATTTATCCTAACCATTACATTCATTGCAAGTTTGTTAGTACATGGCGAAGAAAAAAATATCATGCTAGATTGACAGGAAAGGCCCAATAAGATAATATCTGCTACCATCCCGGATTCATGGGTATCTTGACAAGATGAACATTACATCCTTTAAAGAACTCATAGCAGTTCATTAATCGACGTAATCAACAGTGACAGGTAAATAGTAGGTTCACAGAAACTAGGGACTAGAGCAGATTAACACAAAGCACTGATCATGTACTCTCGTTTGATAAATATTAAATTCACAAGTCATCTGGTTCATTTATAAGGTTACAACATGAAGCCTACTTGAATGTAGCTAACTTCATTCGCGTATCTACTCTTGGTTGATAAATTTCTACTTTGCAATATGTGTTCAAGTTAAAGAGTTGTAACCATGATTCCCACTTGAGCGAATTTCCTCCCTGCTATCTACAATCCTGATAATATGAAATTTACAATATCTAGTTCATCTTTATAATCACAAATCCTGTATAAATACTCGATATTTTCATTCTTAAGCTAGCTAATCTTCTGTTCCTGCTCCCCTCCATGAAGCACTCTTTAGTCTAGTTGTTTGTTCCAATCTTGGCAAGGGAAATACACCATCTTTTGGTCTTAATTACTAGCCTTGAATCATTAGCCCATAGGTGAAAGGGAATTACAATAAAATTTAAGAATGATGTTCATGAGTGTTTCACAATAAGAATGTCTAAAAAGATACCAGATTCGAGAAGCAGAATGCTTTTTAGACAACAGTATCTACAATAAGTTGAACGAAACAAACTGATATTAAAATGAGTAGGGCTATGATTTTAAGGCTTAAGACAACAAAGTCATAGTACAAAGCATGACTTAAATTAGAGGTACAATCATATTAGGTAGTAAAATAAATGTATAAACTCAATAACAAGCATGGATGAAATAATCTGAAACACTAACAGTAGAAAGACCAAGCTAAATTGTGGACAAGCCATGAAACATGGTTACTTCAAATTGAGTGTCGTGTTCATATCAGATACGTATCGAATACCGATACTTGCACGACACTTGCCGATACGTATTGGGTGCAACGAAGCCATGTAATGTATATTAAAAATACAAAAAGTTGTGTGCCGGAACCATGCCCACCTTCTAGAATAATAGACAGGGTCCGCCTTCAAAAAATCATAGCGACCAAGTATTGAGTTGTACATTGCCTAAACTATATATATATATATATATATATATATATATATATATATATATATATATATATATATATATATATATATATATATATATATTGAAGGGATACTAAATTAATAGGCCTAAAATGTCTTGCAAAGATAGAGACTTCAAATATTTTATTCAAGGTACAAATCCATTGGATTGAAATTAGATTTTTTTTTTTTTTAATATAGTTACTTGATTAGAATCTATGTTTTAGATCATTAAGATTTTTTTTCATTTCTTCCTACTTCAAATAAAACATGCCTTAATAATTACGAGTTTTGATGCTCATTATATATATCATATGTATAAATATGTGCATGTTTATGTAGTCGTGTCCTTGTGTCTTACTTTTTTAAGATTTGTCATGTTTCCGTATTCGTATCGTGCCGTATATATGTCCCATGCCCATATCCATGCTTCATAGTTGACAAGTATTACTTATAGTAGAATATAAAGAGCTTGCCTATCAAGATATAATACAATAATACGATAATACATTGATGCATCAATTAGATATTTCATGAGCATCCAAATTAGTGATGCTTATACTTTTACCACTTGTAAAGTCCTCCAGAAACTTCCATTTATTATTTTTTCCCAAAAAAAAAAACCAAAACCTTCGTATTCAAAATCTTTAAGTTCCTTCAAATGGCACAACCAAGTGAAAAGCATCAAGACAACTCTCATGTTTCTTCCCATGACAGAAATAAACACAACCAAGACCTCCACCCTCTCCTCAAAATAAGGATTGACCACATTTATTGGAAAACATCACTCACGTTCCAAGAAAACCATAAATAAAGAAAATATAACCAACATACACGCCTAGCAAAAGTCTAAAACCGCAAAACATGCAAATCTATTTTATCCAAACGACTTCCAGATCAAAGGTCATGACTATAAATTTTAAAATGTATTATCACATGAAAGACGAAAGGTATAGGTATCCTTAACAAACAGAACAAATTGTTCTCAAACGATGGCGGGGAAAACAATCAAAAGTCCTTGGAATTGCCTTGAGCATGTTCATATGGGGATTGACTTTGCAATGAGGAAAAGGATGACTTTTCAAACTTTTATAATCACATTGACAACAACACCACTACAGTGAGATGCTGCTAATTTAAAACAAAAGTTACAAAACATACTTAAAATGAAACCTATATCTAATAGTTTATCGTTTTGCAATTAAGTTTTCTTAATGGTAGTTTTCTGCAGTTGACTCACTAGACTATTGAGTCAAAGCTAAAATTTGTTTGGCTATTGTTTATAATTAAATAGATCTTAGCTATCTCATTCTAACCTCAAATGTAGGCCTAAGTTAGCCCGAGGTAAGGCAAATATGGAAAGACTAGATTTTCTTCACTTCCAAAAATGCAAGGACAAAGCAGCAACTCCTTTCTCTTCTACTTTCATCTCTCCGATCAGAATTTAGCAATTTTGCTTTTAGTTCGGAACATGGTTTAAAATATCAAAACCAGCATAAATATCCACCAATAATTAAGGTTGTCAAACGAACTAGTAGTGAACAGTTTGAGTTCAGCTCGATATTTAGCTCGAGTTTGTCTCATTCCATTCAAAAAACAAACCTAACTTGAACTTACAACCGAGCTTGCAATTATTAATGAACTAAACACGAACCAAGTTGGCCCTCTCATATTCGATTTGAAGAGGCTTGATATATATGTGTGTGTGTGCGCATGCATCTCTATGTGTAGTTGCGTATACAATGGTTAACTGTAAATTATAATGCCTAGATAATGTAAAGAGAATTATATTAATATGTAATTTTTGAAAGCAATATTAATATGCACATTAATATGAATATATGATAATGCATATAGAAATATATAAATATGTAATTTAAAACAAATTCGGTGAATTATGTTTTTGAGCTTTAATGAATCGAGGTCCATCTTTGAAATTAATAGTAGGCCACACTTGAGCTCACCCACTAAGTTTGAAATATAAACAACCTGGGCTAAAGTAGGCTCCTTTCAATCTCTAACGAACTAAGATTGGCTACTTAATTTTCGTACATTTTACACCCATGTAAATAATTTATAGTACTAGAATTGACAACATCAGGCATATCATATCAACGGTTTAAAAATGATATTATAAGGTAATATCACGTATTGAGAACCTCGAAATTAAATACAATATTTGCAATATATATAGAAATCAACTTCTATTTAAAACCTTAGTTGGTAGGTAAATCCATTTCATACCCAAAGATTCCAAACAGACTATAAAACAATGAAACTATAGTGTGGGAAGACTACGAAAACAACAAATTGCAAATATCTACATACAACTTAAAAAATACTATCTCTAATTATAACTTAAAAATGACTACAGTTTGAAAATGTTGTTTTTGAGGGGCATGAGAGTTTGGAACAAGTCCATTGATGAAATAATTTCAGCTAAATCATATTATTCTTTTCTTCTCTTGAAGAAACTAAAACTCCATATAATTCAGCAATCAGCACTATGGAATAATCCAGTTCTGCTGAACAATACAACACTATGGAGTAAGGAATAATCCAGTTTTGAATCTTTTGAATGGTCGGGGATCAGAGGAACAAAGGAGAATTAGTCTAATAATTATGTTTCTTATGATCTCACGAGCAAATTCTGCCATCCTAAGAGCGAAGCAAGAGTCACCTATTTTGTTATTGTCTATATATGTGCAAGTCAAAAACATTTCAAACTGCAGATTTGCTGAATGACAAAGTCTGTACAGCAGGGCAAGATCTTTGGTCTTCACAGAAGGAGAATATACCACCAGTTGTTAAGGGTTGAGTAGAGATACTAGTGCTATGGTGTTGACTTAATGTGCTTGGAGGGAAAGAAAAAATCTTGAATTCAGGTTAGGCAATTGAAATATATCTGAGACGATTAGCTCTTATTGACTCTATTTACATGTTTATGAATTCTAACTAAATGCTTCTGTTAAAGCTCAAATGGTGGTGTGATATGGTCGTACTAGGAGGAGTTCCTGGGAGAGGAGGATCCAACAGTGGTAGAAGGCAACCACTCCTATAATAATTAAATGATACAATGGGTTTCTCCTTTTTGAGCTATTTGCTTAAGCACATTTCAAGTTGAAATCATTGTATATAAGGTTAAACATAGTGGTCTTGCACTAAACTATACATTTTTTTTTCGGTTGCTGAGGTGTGGGTTGTTTTCAGTTGCCTATAAGGCTTTCTGTTTGCAAAGAGGAATGGCACTCAGCCACTTGTACACTGTAGAAGAAGTCTAATGGTATGTGGGCTGCATGCTCGATCCTAGGCACCGTCCCCCATCCACAAAAGAAAACCACTCTTTCAAAGAAATAATTTTTTTTAAAATTTGATGATATTTAAGAACAAATGAGTCCTAAAATTAGAAAAATTCAGAAAAGGGCAATAACACCTCCTGATTCAACTTTCAATGTCTACAAAGTTCTATAATTTAATAGATCAGGTTTCTTTTCTCAATGTGCACATTAATAGGTGTTAAAGCATTTATCGTGCATTCAGAATTTATGGTGCACTCAGATTAGGTGATATCAAAATTTATTCAGCATTCTCAACACATGTCTTCGTCTATAGAAGTATCTACAAATCTAAATCTGCTTCCAAAAGGCAACGGCAAAAAAATACAAAATTGGAATTTTACCAGTCATTCCTGTCGCCAACAATCCAAGATATTTTGTTATCGGAAATAGATGTGTGACGCTCGTCTGATCCAATAGCTTATCCTGCATCCAAAAGTATCCCCAATAAAAAAGGTTTCAAATTTTCAATGAGTTGAACTCCAACTCAACTGTTATAACCGACGAACAAATAAAATACGAATTACTCACCGGAACCTTCTTCTGAGTAACAACACAAACTGAATCCTTCCCTCTAACTCCGATCGACGTGATCCCAGCGGCCTTCACAGCTTTGAAAGCATACTCTGTTTCAAATCCAAGCAAAATAAAGTTGTTTCGTATTGAAACCCTAAAATGTAGAACACTAATCCGAAAGATGAGGAGGAGATAGGGGATCTAGTTCAAAACCCTAGGGCTTACCAACTTGAAAGAGGCGGCCTTCGGGTGAGAAGATAGTGATGTGGCGATCGTATCCAGCTCCAGATCCTCGACTCATTGCGGTACGATTCAAGAGCTCCCAATCGAATTCTAGGTTTTTTTTTTTTTTTTTTTTTTTTTTTTTTTCTTTTACGAAGCACCGATGGCGATTAGAATTTGAAGTTAGAAAAAAGAGAGTTTTTGCCTCTTTTGCAAGAAAAGAGCAGAGAAGTCACGAGGGAAGCACGAGTCCGGGTTCGGATCCAGATTTTTTTATCAGGTATCGGGTTTGGATACCAAGAATCCAGGGAACTTCTAAAGGGGCACAACTTTTTTTCCTAGTGAGCCCAGATTTTCCAGTGAGCCCAGTAAGTTTTTGCTAAAAAATGAAATTTCTTAGTGAGCACATATTGTATTACCAAAATGTCCTTCCCTCTATATCTCCTCTCCTCTTCCTCTTCTCTCCTCATTTCTCCTCCAAACCCTAATCCAAACTTCCACTCATCCTCTCCCACTTCCATTCATCCTCTTCATCCTTATTTTCTCCTCATTTCTCCTTCCAAATCTCCCTCTCTCTCTCTCCCCCATTCCTAAACCCCTGCTATTCTCCCTCACGTCGCTGCATGCCGCCGCCGTCGCCGAGCTTCCTCCGCCGCCGCCGCCGCCGAGGTCCCGCCGCCGCCTTCCCGCCATTACTAAGTAAGTTTTCCAAATTTAGTAATATTTATTTTAGAATTTAGTTTTTATTATTTGTGGATTACATAACTCTTCAAATATTAGGGTTTGGTGATTTTGTTGGGTTTGGAAGGAGGAAGAGGGGATGAGGTAGCAAGTTTAGTTGTAGCATTTTTTTGTTAATTTTAATTTTTAATATTTAGATTATAATTATTAAGAAAATTTAATATTGTAACTCCAATTGTAAAATATGTGAAATTTAGTTATTTTTTATAATCATGAACGTTAGTATTAAAATTTATTAGTTAATTATGAAGCTTGATGGTATTGTCCTAATTGTTGATTAAGTTGCAAAAGATGGTTTTAGTGTCTTTAAAATTTAATATTATACTATCTTGCAGCAAAAAAAAAAAAGACAAAAAAAGATATTTGTAGCAAATTTTACTTTGTAAGTTCATACTTACATGTACAGAAGAACCAATCAGAAGAACCACCAGAAGACAAGCAGAGGAACAAAGACAAGATCAATCCACTCCTGATGCACCCGATACGGCATTTAAGTCTCGAACCAGAAACAGACGTCAATCCCCAAGGAAGACAAGGAGACAGTGATTAGATTATATTAGTTGTGTATTGATATGGATGTTGTAAGGAACTTCAAGTGGCTGGTGTAATTGTTTTTTCAAACATTTTGAAGAATTTGTAGAATATATGGTTTTTGTTTGTAATGAACCCTATTATTTGCTTTTTGTTCGAGGAATAGATACACTATGTTTGTATTTGATCTTATTTCTTTAATTTGTATGTGATCTTATTTGTTTTATATGTAGAGGACCTTGTTTATAATCTTCACTATATCATTGTATCAGTTATTGTATCGTTGTATCGGTGTATCAGTGTATCATTGTATCGTTATATCGGTGTATCAGGAGTATCATTGTATTTGTGTATGAGGAGTATTATTGTATCGGTGTATCAGTGTATCATTGTATCGGTATATCGATGTATCAGTGTATCATTGTATCGGTGTATCGGTGTAGTAGTGTATCATTATATCGGTGTATCGATGAATTAGTTTATCCATATAATATTGTATCGGTGTATTAATGAATCATTGTGTCGGTGTATCAGTGTATCATTGTATCATTTTGCTTCCTTCACTATATTTTTGTAATAATGTATAATTAGTTGTTAATATAAGTCCGTAAAGTGATGTTAAATGGATAAAGTAATGGTATCAGTTTATTACATAAATAAAGTGGGTGAGATGTCCGGAGTAGCAGATCGGGACCAAGTCCTGTTCGGACTGACAGGTCTCCCCAACTAAATGTATAAATATTTAAGATGTTCAAACTAGATGACAAGCGAAAACCAAATTCTATTGCAAAGCAATATTGGCTTGTGCCTCTGGCTTGCACATGGGACCATCTGATTATATTCACTAAGCTATGGTAGCATTATTAGGATGTATTAGCTTTCTTGGCTTTTTGGCTGGCCTAGATCGTCACCAGGATGTCCTTATTCTCAATCACTAGTTGTTTCACTTTCTTTAAGAATGAACTGTGATTAGGACCACACCCACGTAGCATGTCATTTTGGCACTGAAAGTTGGTTCGGACTGACAGTCCGAACAAGTCCGAACTGTTCGGACTGATAGTCCGAACAAGGCCGAACCCGTTCGGACTCTCAGTCCGAACAGGGGAGCCCTGTTCGGACTGTCAGTCCGAACGGGAACGGAGCGAGAGCGGGAAGCTTGGAGCGGAAGGAGGAAGGGCAAAATGAGAAATTTTTTTAGAGGGTAAACTTGATATTTTTGGAAGTTATTAACTGGGCTCTTTAGGAAAAAAGTTGTGCCCCTTTAGAAGTTCCCAGAATCCAGGGAGCTTCCAAAGGAGCACACCATTTTTCCTAGTGAGCTCAGATTTTCTAGTGAGCCCACATAAAAATTTTTAAAAGTAGGATTTTTTTAGTGAGCATACTAAAAATTTTAAAATTACTCTTCACACCTATTTATCATCCTCCTCTCCCTCTTCTCTCTCTTCACCCCTATTTATCATCCTCCTCTCCCTCTTCTCTCCCTCTCCTCTCCCATTTCCTCTCTAACCCCCTAAACCAAAAAAAAAAACTCTAACCCTAACTTCATTTTTCCCTCCCACTTCCCCTAATCCTCTCTTTCCCCTTCTACCTCCTTCTCCTTCCAAATCTCCCTCTCTCTCTCGTTCCTGGAGGCGGGGTCGTCGCCGCCGCCGGCGTTTGGCCGCCGCCGCCACCGTTGTTAGGACGGACGCCGCCGCCGCCGCCATTCTCCCGTCGCCGCCGCCTTCCCGCCATTGCTAGGTGAAATTTCCTAATCTAGTAATTTTTTTAAATTTAGATTTTTTATTTTTGAATCAAACACCTCTTCAATATTAGGGTTTGATGATTTTGTTGGGTTGGAGAGGAGAAAGAGGGGAGGAGATAGCAAATTTGATTGTAGCATTTTTTTGTTAATTTTTGTTAATATTTAGATTATAATTATTAAGAAAAAAAAATTTATTTTTTTGCTGCAATCTTGAAAAGTTCAAAACTTTTCATTTTAGCTGTTTGATTATAATAGAATCTAGGTATAATTTTAGTTGCAATGATGTGAATGAATGAAAAAATAAAAATTTTTCTTCACCTCTTTCAAATTTGAGGGAGAAAATTAAATGAGGGGAAGGAGTAATTTTATTTTTTAAAATCAGAATTGATGAGATATCTAGAGATACATTGTCAATTTGCATTGAATAGATGATATATTAGTTCCATCTTAGATAAGCTTGAAAGTATGCACTTTTTTATTATGATTATGAGCATGATTATTGTTGTTGTTGTTGTTGATGATGATGTTGTTGTTGTTGTTGTTGTTATTAAGATTATGATTATTATGATCATCATCATCCTCTTTTATCCTGGTAGTATAGTGTTTTAAGGAGAGAATATGATAAGTCATTTTAAAAGAATTGATTAGTTTAAAGAAGATATTAGTAGCACGAGTATGGTCGTGACATATTGATACATTACAAATTCTAAAAGAAGTACATATAAAGTAACAATGACATGCAAAAAAAAGTTGTGTCGACACATGAGATTTCACAATAGAAGTTTCTTTCCTTTCTAAGTTTTAAATTTGAATTGTTTTAAGCATCACAGTATAAAAGAATAGCAACAACAATCTGTTCTTCAGAATTTCATCTCATCTGGGTGAAAGGGTTCAACAAAAATATGTGTAGTGTTAAATTCTGATTCAAATCGCAAAAGAACCAATCCCTTTCCCTATTTGTTTTTTGCTCGTTTTATTTGTTTATCACTATATCTGTGGGATTTAATTTTTGAGACAGTGTTAAGAAGGAAACTATGAAGAAAATTTTTGTTTATCAATATATATGTACCTTTACAAGTTATATAATATTGTTTGCCAATTAGTAAGGCTTTGAAGAAAATATACATGATAATTGGCATTACTATAATCTGAAATGCAAACATGGTTATAATATTCAAATAAAACAATTAGTTATAGAGGATCAATCACTGTCGTGTTTATATGTGTATGTCAATTTGCAATCCAGTTTATCTAGTGTGATTATTGTGTTAGTGGCTTAATTGTGGAGCATAATGTGTGTGTTGATATGAATTTTTTTTTGTGTTGGTAGAATAGATGTCGGAGTGGTTGAAATAAGTGTCTTTTCAAGCATACCCCATGCACCCAGAAGCACGCCAACTAATCCCAGTATGGCCAGAAGTATATCAATGCAGCTATCAAGTTCGCATGCACATAGAAAAAGTTAGAGCACAACTTCAGAATATAGAGAAAACCATGACCTATCTCTACCAAACTTTGTATATATTTTTTTATGTAATGTTATTTCTAATTATGGGCTGATTTGTACATAATTATCATTGTGTAAATTCACATTGTTGTTTGAATTTGAATTTCGTATTTATATGTTATTAATGAAATCTGTAGTTAGAAAGAATTAAACTTTGTGTATAAATTTGAGAGATGAATGAATTTTTTGTGTTTATTGCATAGAATGAACTAAACTTTGTGCTTTTTTTTTTGTTTTCTGCAATGGGTTGCAAGTATTTAATACTATTTTCCTTATTGTTAATGGAAGTAACACGGATTTTAGAAGGATGCATAAAAAAGAAAAGGGAAAATTTGTTTATAAAGTAAAAGAGTTTGTTTACGTGAAAAGGGTAATGGCAAAATTAGTCATTAAAGAAGGACCTGAATTAAATTTACTACTATTTGAAAAAATAGATAAAAATCTATAAACATTGTTGTTTATAGATTGAACCAGGACCACCTGCGTAATAGGCAAGAATACTCACCGATATGCTACAATAACTTTGTAGATAATGGGCGAAAAAAAGACTTTTTTACAGTTACTTTTATCTCCTGTCCGCACTTCCCCTACCTGTCCGGACCGAAAATATCTGTCCGTACTCGCAATCCAGACAGAGAGAAATTGTCCGGACTCGCAGTCCGGACCGGAGTTTTCTGTCTCTCTTTTCTTCTCTTCCAAAAAAATCATCTTTAACCCAAATACCCAACTACTCCTTCCTCTTTCTCTTCTCTTATCTAAACCCAACACCATCAAATCTCTCTTCTCTCTCTTTTGCCCGCTGTCGCCGCCTTCGCTGCGGATTTTAGGAATTTTTTTTTTTTTTGTGGGTTAACTGAACTTAGGAAAAGGAAGAAGAAAGATAAGGTCAATTTGATCTAAAAGATTCGATGGCAAGATTGTAATATTATAGAAATTTTTAAGTTGGCTCACTAGGAAAAATGGTGTGCCCATATAGAAGTTCCCAGAATCCACTATATGTTGGGCTTAACTAAGGAAAATTATTAGGAGCTTCTATAGACAAACTCAGAATTACTAGGGACATTCCTGTTAAGTTCACGCCCATTAGAAACCGTCACTGATTTTTTTTTTTTTTGAACAACTTTGGGTTCATCTTCTCCGTCGTAGAAATAGTCATAGGAAAACTGTTTCGTGTCATTGTAGTTCCTTCTTGTATCGTGATGGTAAAATTCACTATCAGACATCTTCCAAACAAATCATGGCGAATAGATACTAAAGCAAATCAAAGATATTTCAATTAAGGCATTGAAGAGAAGCGCCACGAGGGGCTCTCACACTGGACCTAGTCCAATTCCAGTCCCGAACCAGGCTGAGGTTGACGAGGACAGTCACGCACCCATAGTCCCTATGGGCTATGTCGTGTCGGATCAGGGTGTCCGGTCAGGATCCGCAGCCTACTAACACAGAACCTTGCCGAGTCGATGTTTATTTACTGTACAAGAAGATAAATGTAACAAACACAGCATCAAGTTGCATTGGCCGAAACAGTTGATCAAATTCAAATAAACCTAAAATCAAACACAAGAAAACTTCTATTCACACTGGGACGTAGGTTTATTTGTACAAGAGTTTACACTAAAAGATACAAAATTAAAAATCCATCGCTCTAATTGAACGAACAAATCAAGCTCTTATTACTAGTTGGTATACATTACTATTGTTTTCCCCACTAATCCGCTTCAACGACTCAAAGCTTCTCCGACTACCAACAAATTCAATTCTCTTGAATGCCATAAAGCCCTGATCTACTGATTCTTGGCTTGCGTAGAGGGCCCGGAGCCTATCAGCGTGTCTTGAATCTGTGTGAATTGCCATGTCTATTTCCTCTGCTGACATGTTTTCCTAGAAATAGAAAAGCAAAAAAAAAAAAAATGTAACTTTACTCTATCCCTTGAAGTCTGCATCAAATTGGAATCAAATGTCTGTATAAAATCAAGATTTATTTTGCGCTTTCTATCTTGATGTATGCATTTGCCTAAATGCTATGCTCAGCGTCAGTTGCATATTAATGACTTCACCATTAAAAGCACTGATCTGCCTCAAGAAATTCAATAAATAAGCCCGCCTAGATTGACACTAGATATCAGTAGGCAGTTAAAGGATGTAAAAATAATCGCCAAATCGTACCTGATAGAAGTTGTATATATAATCCAAGACTTGTAAGCATGAGAAACCACCCTCGCTATAGAATGTCCGTGAAGAAGGTCCCAATTCACCAAACCGATCAATTGGAAAAAGTATGGTAAGGAAGTGGTTTTTAAAAATAACTTCCCTCTTCTCACTGCAACAAGAAGAAATGAGGCCATTGAAGCAGCACCAGAAGATGAGACAGTGGCAGAAGGAGCAAATAATTTACAAGTTTTAAGTACCTTTCACTCAGTGGACGTGAGAAGCTGTCCGATACTACTTCAGAATGCCTCCCATCACCTCGTGCATCATCAACAAATAGAGAGGTACGCTGCTCACTAGCATCTTCTGGCCCAGAGGATTCCGTATAAATGCACGCAGACGATGTTGGCTCAGACACAGACCAGCAGATTGAATCCATAAGGCTGTTGGGTGTAATTGGATGAATTGGCATTTGGCATGACTGGAATTCCACAACGCAAAATTGTCAAATTTTCTTTTTGCGTGTCACAAGAAGAAAAGAGAGATGAGATACTTATTAAACTAGTTCTTTAGCAAAAGTGATTGAGAATTAAATCAAACGTGATTCATAAATACATACCATTGATCCGAGAGAGATTGTCGTAGAACACTATTATTCAATTAATTTGGACCACAGGGTATTTTCAAAATGCAGAATGAATTAGAAGGTTTTTTTTTTTGTTTCAAGGATAACTATGGAAACAAGAGGCTTGTTCCTAGTTAGAAGACACAAGGAAAATCAGCAGCAATGTTTAAAATAGCGATAACGATAACATAATGTTTTGTCTCTATTAGGTTATGTCGTATATAACGTAACGCATAACATAGGTCATGCAATTTCCTACTTATTTAATAAAAATAAATATAAACTATATAAAATAATTTCTATAAATTGAAATATAAATTTAAAATATCTTTAAAAAATATATAAAACCATTTTATAATCATAATATATTCTAATTTTATATTAAATTTTACAATAAATTTCACATTTATCTTCATAAATTATATTAAATCTGCAACCGTAATTCCAGTCATCATTTAAACAAAAAAATAATATTCCAATTTTTCATTTCAATTCCAGTTATTATCATTGTTGTAATTTATATTTTGTAATGTTCAATTTATCTGATTTGTAATTGTTGATTTCAGTTCAACTAAAAATTCAATACAATCAACAAATAAGATATTTTAACAATCGGAGAGAAATTACAAGCGAACAAGAAAACAATCGTAAATTAACAAGTTAACAATTATACAAACAATCAAACAAGCCAACAAATAATCAAGTAATAAAATTACAACAATTTGCTAATAATCAAAGTAATAATCAACAACTTTATAGAAATTACTAAAAAGATAATTGTAAATAACGTAACATAACGTAATTTAACATAACGTTACGTAAAATAATATAAAAACGTATTGTTACGGTACATTAAGTTATTTTCAGTTGTTACGTGGCGCTGGGGTTCCGTTAGATTACGTAACACAATATAACAGGTTTCATAACACGTTATTTTCAACATTGATCAGCAGTGACAGAACGAAAGGGAAATGAACTACAGTGAGAGATCTGAAAAAGGTGAACAAAATTCATAGAGTACACAAACTTATTGTTTGATCGTTATAGCTAACTCCCTTCACAAAATTAGGGTTGCGCATGAACATTTGTTTATAAAAGATTCAGATGGAAAAACTTCTATTTAGAAGTAAATAGTACTGTATATATGCGGACATTACATAAACAAACCGAAGGTCTATCATCTAATTTTTCAACCCTGCAAGTTCTTAAGCAAGATTACCAGATATTAGTATATTATTGGATGAGTATCAAAAAACATTCCCATGGCAGCAGCCAGGTGCTCAACGTACATAATGATTGTGAACAACTAAGTTATTGCTACAACAGATATGTCAGAAAGCACAGGAAAAGCAGCAGTGGGTGAAGTTATGGAACATAAACCTGTCAGAAAATATTTGGAGTTTAATATATTAGAATGAGCAGGCAACATTCTTGAAGTTTTATTCATATTAGATGGGGTTTCGTTTTTAATTTGAATTTTCTTTTCAAAATTGCAGCAAGAGTTTGGATGGGAACCATAAGAATTTGATGGCCACCTTGAGAAGATAGGCTGCTCAAATTGACAATCGTCAAGATTCCTTCGGAAATTATGAAGTGATGATTGACACCATCCAGAGAAGATTTGAAGCCTTTACTCAAGGAACTGTCATCAACCCAGTTAATATCATCTACTCTGGTGCTTATCTGGTGGTATACAAATGAACTACATACCAATAAATTTATACTCAAAATCTTTTATTATTACTTTCTACTGTGTCTTAATAGTAAATTAGTTACACCTACAATCCAAATGAAAACCGAGAATTCGTGGTTCAAAAACGCCGCATCGTACCAATGATCATTTACCTGGACTTCTTTTAGTAAGTTCTTCAGCTTGGGCCAGGACACTTAGTTCAACTCACTATTCCTGGAGTCATGAGATGTATTTTTGTACTCCCAAGTAATTACCAAGTAAAAGAATCCACCTTGGTCCAGAGCAGCATCACCAATAACAAGAAAAAGCTCATAAAGTTTGCATTGAATAGCTCAAGTTGAAAAACCCCAGACAGGCCTTTTTTCTGTTGAGGTTAATGTAGCATGGAAATAGAGGATTAAAAATTAGGATTACATGAATGGATAATTGGAAGGTTTTATGATCATAAAAAACCCTACATGTAAATTAGTTTCAGGCAACAGTAAAACCACATAAATGTGCAACATATATAGGTATATTCCTCCAGATTCTGAAGTTTGAACGGTATCCGTCTGTTTACGCATCTCATCTAAGAGCAAGAATCAGCTGTACGAGGGAATGGATGTTGAATGACTATTTATGGAACAAGGGAACTTACCATCCACATACTTGCATACGGTGGGTAAGTTTCTGCCATGAACAGATTGAAGAACTTGGATAGGTATTTATTTAGCATTGGGACTAGAGACTGCTATAGAGATATAGAGATATTTAGGAGGGATTGGTGTGAGCTACCTGACAGATCTTTTTAACAAGATTTGGCAAACTAAGAAAATGTCAAATGAATGGAGGAAGAGTACCCTAGTATCTCTGTATAAGAATAAGAGTGATATTCAGAGTTGTTCAAACTATCGAGAAATAAAACTCATGTGTCATATTATGAAGCTTTGGGAAAGGGTAATTGAACATAAATTGCGACAAACTGTTAAAATATCAGAGAACCAGTTTGGATTTATGCTGGGGCGATTGACGACAGAAACTATTCATTTACTTCGTCAACTTATAAAGCAATTCCGAGAGAGAAATAGAGATTTGCATATAGTATTTATTGATTTAGTAAAAACCTATGATAAGATATCACGAGAGATACTTTGGTAAATATTGATGAAGGAAAGAGTTCCCATCAAGTATATCGACATAATTAAAAACAAATATGATGGAGTAATGGCCAATGTCAGAACACATGGTGGTTTAACAAGTGATTTTTCTATCATAATTGGATTGCATCAAGAATCTGCATTGAGCCTGTTCTTATTTGCTATGGTGATGGATGAGCTTCCTAGAGCTATTCAAGATGAGATATCTTGATGTATACTATTTGCTGATGATATTGTCTTAATTGATGAGACAAGAGTAGGGGTAAATGTCAAGTTAGTATTATGGAGACACACATTAGAATCTAGAGGTTTTAGATTGAGTAGCTCTAAAACAGAGTATATAGAATGTAAATTTAGTAAACAGCGGACCATAGACTATAATGCTGTAAAACAGCATGGGCAAAAGATACAAATGAGCAGTCATTTTAGGTATTTGGGTTCTATTATTCATAATGATGGAGAGATCGATAATGATGTTAATCATAAAATACAAGCTGGCTGGTTGAAATGGAGGGCAACGGGAGTTTTATACGACCATAACATTCCATTAAAGGCTGAAGGAAAAATTTTATAGGACTGCTATCAGGCCAGTTTTATTATATGACAGGGAATGTTAGGTTATAAAGAAACGTCATTCATAAAAAATAAGTGTAGCAGAGATGCACATGCTCCGCTGGATATGCGGCAACACTAAGAGAAATAAAATGAGAAATGAAAATATTCGTGTTAAGCTAGGTGTAGATCCCATCGATGAGAAGATGCGAGAAAATCACTTATAATGGTTTAGTCATGTGCAACATAGGCCTACAAATATACCAGTTCAACGAGGGAAGTTTATCAATATAGGACAAGTTAAAAAACGAAGGAAGACCGAAGAAAATATGGATGGAGGTGATACGAAAAGAGATGGATTCTAGATGTTTAAATGAGGAGATATTACTTGATAGAAATGAATGGAGAAGGACTATCAAAGTGATCGATCCGCGTGATTCTTTTTTGGTTCATGTAGCCTACCCCAAATACTTGGGATAAAAGGCTAAGTTGTTGTTGTTTGTTGGACTAGAGGCTGCTAATGTTCTCTCATGCCTAACAGATCACGTAGAATTATTGAATTGATAAAGGTACAAATATGTATCCTTCCAAGTTGCAAATGATTGGAAGTGTGTTTCTTATTTGCTAATATTGGTTGTACAGTATGATAGTACAGTAGAAAAAGTCATAATCTTCCAGTAAAACTCACATCCATATCATAACACCTGATAAACCTAGTTGTTCATGCAAGTCCCAAGCACAATGCAAGGCTGCAAGCGTACATCAAGCAGAATAACTATGCAGTGTCAATAGATAGAAATATATCAGTCAAATTTATAGTACTTAGGGATATGAAATAAGGACTTCTTTTTGGTACTTTTTAATTTTTATTATTATCATTGTTTTGGTTTTATCCTTTTTTTTTAAGAGCCAAATATGTCATCACACCTATAATAATGATCTAGATCGGCAAGAAAATAATAACAAAATAGTAGCATAAATTTCCAAACAAGTTATAGAAGTGAATGTTAACTACTTACTTGCATGCGTCGAGATCGGCGCATCCTGACACATGATTTTGCCATATCTACAAGCTTTTGTCTTTCTTCAAGGGTTTCTTTGCATTTTCTGTGTGAAAGAGACTTCCAAGAACTCATATTAATTAGGTTGTTGCTTTCTCCATATGCATCCTAAAAGAACTCCAGATTAAAAGAACAATAAGTAGTGTTATCTCATGAAATATCAGTATGGTGAAATTATGCTTGTTACATAATGATTTCTGTAAAATACGAACATTTGAAATTTTCCAGTATGTACTTGCACTCTGATTGCCTAATATTTACAAATGTAATGTAGAAGTTACAGAGATGTAGGTCGAAAGAACCAAATTAAAATGCCAACAGATCGTGTCATAAAATGATGCGATTTTAAATATTCACAGCCAAAATCATCATTTCACCTTTTGATGTCTTTTTACTCTAGTTCAAAGATTGAATCATCATTGCATGAGTGTAAACTACATAACTTGTAAGGTAGTTTCTATGCCTACCTAATAGCATCCTATATTCGTATGTACAATTATAAGCTCCTGCCTCAAACAATTTTTCATGAGCAGGACTTTTGAACCAACTCTGATAGTTTATGTCAGAATGCAGTCTATCACCCAGGGAATAATGCCAATGCTATGCTGCAAAGACAATCCCATCTTTTACGGAAAATATTTCTATGATGGAACCATATGAGATTGTAGGCTGGTTGATTTTGATTTGGATTTGTTCGGTTTAGGAATTCTAAAAATTTTATCTTAAAATGCTGAAGTGTTCACTAATTAATGTATTCACACAAGGAAAGTTTGGATTTCATGGGTTCCAAGACAGAGATATTCTAGGAATTTGAAAAATATCTAAGTCCTCATCCTAATTTTAAACTGTCAGGTACCAATATCTGTTAAAATATAAGAATGTTTGGCAGATTCAGTTTTGGACACTTCGATTTGTTTGCATGACATTTCAATTTGCTTCCATCCACAATGAACATTGAAACCCAGTGTTACAGGCATTGACATTATACAATAGAAGAACTTCAGTGTCAATAATTAAATATGATAGAGTCATAGAACTGTGGAATATTAAAAAAATGTAAGTATATATTATGAAACCTAATACCCAAAAGTTATAACCATTTATAAAGGAAGCAATTATGCAACACCTAGCCCTAAAAAAAGGACACTATGGAATACTTGCTAAAGTGGCAATCAGAATCACCTGTCCAGTTAGTGCTTGAGCATTTTCAAGAACCATTGCAATCTGCCTAGCTAGGTCAGAAGATAAGTGCACAAGCCGTTGCAAGGACTTCTCCTTTACTGTTTTCAGGATCCACAATGGCTAATATTTCAAAAAAAAAAAAATAACAACAACAACAATTTTACAAATCAGTTTCTTGTCTAGTGACAAGATTATAAAGTGTTTGTTCTTGAATAACATAGAAGATAATGAATGTCAAAATCGAATAGCATACAAGATAATAGAGCAATCCTTACAGTTACAAAGTGATTTGCATGGCCAATGTATCTCTGAATGAAAGGACCTTCACAAACAACATGACTTGCAGGACAACCAACAAACCAATGTTCCAAAATTGTTGCACCTTCTCTAGTAGCTGCATCAACAACCTACAGAGATATTGTCAGACAGACCAATATATGATATCAATATAATTTGCATAATATAACTTGTTATAACACCATTATCTGGCAGTATAATGATTTAAGACTCAAAAAAAATAAAAATAAAGAGTGTTCCAACAGAATGAGCTAGAAGTAAATAAGTTTGCACAAACAAAAAATTGTTCGCTCATATACAAACAATTTCAACTCATGCTGTTCACCAAAATAGGAATTATGTTAACCAGATGATCCTGATTCAAACAACCAGTATTTACCACCCCTAGTTCTCCTAAACAACAGGAAGTAAAAACAAGGATAAACCCAAAGCCAGTCTATACAATATCCAGACTCAGAAAAGAATGGATGTATAATTAATGTTGGATTAATTTCATTAATTAAGCTTTACCGAAAAATGAGCTTGGAACAGATAAACTCAAATGAACAAACAAAAATTGTCCACCATACAGACACGATCTCAACTCTAGCTGTTCGGAATAGGAATTATGTCAACCAGATAGCCGCAACGTTGATTCAAATAACCAATAATTACTACTCCCAATTCTCCATAAGAAATAGGAAGTTAACTAATAAAAAGGATACCATTTTGTACACTATCCAAAAGGAAATGCCTTCTCAAAGGCCTGCAACTAAACAACACACAACAAAGGAAGAAATTCGCTAGGACATCTTAAAGCACCTTGTAAAGGTTTAGGAATGATTACTTTTTGACTCTCGGCTTTATTGTGCTTCAGAGTTGAATGCACTCATAGCAAATATTTCATCCCTTCTACTACATGTTTTCCAAAGCCTAGGAGAGCTTGGAGGATTCTCATTGGTCATTTAGGATCATGGAAACTGCTCTCTCTCTTGTCTATAGATTCACTGGTGTGTAATTTGGCACTGATTATTACAGGGTTGACATCAGGGAGACAATCAATCACAAAAGTTCGTCAAATGTTTTCTTGTGCCTTGCTCCACAGTTAACCCCATCTTGATAGAAAAAGGCATAGATGATAATGATGATTGATGTCTTATAGGTTCACTGAAGTCTTATAGAAGGTTTGTTACACCTTTCATGTAGAGATAAACAAGTCATAAAGATGCAACCAGTTGAATATGCAAGCTTCCACACAGCAATGAAGGAGCCAAACAAAGAAGCAAACTACGAAAAGGGGACCCTGACATGAATTTATCAAGTGTAAATGTGATGTGATCTCTGATCTGTAGACTGCAGGGAAATGTGTATCTTTGTTTGAGATTTTCGTGATACTAAAAGTTCAGTGCTTTTGAAACTTAATGAATTGAACTGTTTATTAAAAATCTTAAATCAAGACAAAAACAAGAGAAGTCTGAGGAAAGACCTTTTTGAGCAACTTGGGTATGTCACAGCACAAACTATTTTAAGTAATGGTTTGCTAGACTGGTGCTAAGACAAAAGAAAGAAAACTGCCTGAAAAGACGAAGCACACGAGTTGCAAATAAAAGCATATGATCAGCAGAAGATGTAGCACTATCATATCGTGTATTAGGAATAAATATCCTGATATGCTTCAAACTTTACCTTTTTCCTCAACTCAGTAGATATATCCGAATCAACATAGATACAATCACTGGAAAGAACAGCTCCACCGGTCCTAAGCTCTTTTCTAGAAGATTGTAGATGATGTCGCCAAATTGTGCTCAAAGATTTCTCATCTTCAAAGACACCAAGAGGAAGGCATGACTTTTCAGATCCAGACAGTCCAATGAGTTGATTCAACTCCCTTAGTGGCATGCCATCCTCTCCGGCATGTTTAACACTATACAGAGATTCACTCAACCTCACTATGACATAGAACAGAAACAAAGATATTTCATCAAAACACAAAATGAGTTATAGAACTATTCAAAAGAAGACTACATAATAGCCACTAGTGGAATGTAACAGGTCCTCTTCAATGATAATGTTTCCGACAAATTTTAGTTAAGATATTTAAGAAATCATTTGCTAAAGGAAACTTCATATAAGTATCCCAGAAAAGAGAACTAACTAAAGAGAGGCCAAGACAATCGTAATGAATGCTCACCGCTCCTCCTGACACTATCTACAAACCATCCCAATGTAACAATTAGGAGACCATTCCTTGATCCATGCTTTAAAGCATGCTCAAACTTACGCCCATAACAACTGTTGAAGTGTTAAGGATTCATAAAGAGTCGAATGGTGCATCATATCTGATTTGACAATTTTCAAAAGAATAAAAACAAATGCTCGAAAGCTCGAAAGATTCTTAAGATGATGAAGTCTATGTTAAGCTATAGTCTGAGGCAACATTGACAGTATTTAAAAGGATATTTGAACCACCAGATGTGTGCACTGAGGGTGTAGACTGGCGCTGTAATGGCCACCTAATCTCTCCGTTGCAGCCATAACCTGCATTCTTGCTTCTGTAACACAATGTGACAAAAGTCAAAAGGCATAATCACCACAAACTGTTAGGCAACCGATAGGTCTAGTAGAATTAAAAGAACTATCTACTTTAGAATATAACATGATGCCCACAACCAACCATCTATCCTCCTTGAGAAATGGAAGCAAATATCCTTTTACAGTAACTAACATGCTTAAGGCCACGGAGGCCTTGGTCTCTTGTTTAGGGAGGGCGTGTGTTATGGCCAGTCCTAGGGTTCAAGACCACGGTACACCCATCGTTCAAAGAAACTGCTTAAGATAATTCAGATCACAACTAGTTTTAATTGGGGAGAAACCTGAACCATAACCAAAAAAAAAAGGATATTCAACAGCATTAGCCGCATACCATGCATGCAGCACAACTGTAAAGGCAATGAATACAGTTCAAACCTACGTATAACATAGAACCAGATCTTTTAGCTGCACAACTAGGCAGCTCAATTAAATATGGCCTAGAAGTTCCAATGCTACAGCATCCACATACTTCTTTCAGGAACAACTTGAACAAATAATCAAGTGCCAATTTTTTTTGCCCAATGTCATGATGAAATATAAAAGTTGGGTTAGGATGACATTCAGGTTCGCTAGAAATAGAAGCGGTACGAAACTTACCTGCTAAGAAGGGTATTTTAAACAAGGGTTTCAAAAGGAAAATAAAGGAAACTAATTACTTCGGAAACACACTTTTGAACATCTCCAGATTCTACAAGTAAAAAAGTTTAACCAGTAATGCCAGCTGAAATCTTGTCCTGAGCATGACCCAGTTACTTCATGTTGAACTTCATCGTTTACCAATAGGATGTCTCTCCGAGGATTGGAGTCTATCCTTAAGATGTCTAGAATCCAGATAATAGTAGGAAAGTTTCACAATGATTTCCAAGAAAAATGTGAATCAAGAATATTCCAAATGAACTCAACTACGTGGGCAACTATGTTCATCCATATACAATGTCAGACATTCCCTGTAGTACTTGCTCCATTAGAATTTCCTATTTAGTGCAAGAGTCATATAGGCATGTTCTTTTTCTAACATAGACAGCCATTAAAATTAAAGCATTCATAATTGAACTAAATACCCTAAAATTGCCCATATTATAAGAAGGAAAAGAAAACAACAGGGTATTTCAAAATGTGTCTTCTAATCTAATAACATGTCAAATATGTATCTCAAAGTGACGAATTCTCAGCACCTAGAAAAGAAACCATGTTGTGTAGGAACGCACATGTAAGCATGCTCATCTGCCTTTATTAAGTGATTCCATTTGGATATTTGGCTTATACTATTGTTTACATATTGATATTAATGCAAGCTCCAACAACAAACTGCCACGACACTTCTTCATCTATAATTTTTTTCCCTAGTCTAGGAGATTGGAAGGTAGGTCTACCTACCACCAAGCTTACCAAGCTAGGTCAACTGAAATAGTTGTAGGCATACACTATTTTCTGGAAAGGTATGCATGTGCAAATTACTGAGTTTGTAAATTTTAGATTATTTCTACCTTTTAAAGAAAATGAGATAATAAAGATGAACCACAAAATTTATGAAAAGCATATGAGGACTAAACCCTTGGAAATGTCTAATAACTTATAGCCAATATAAAACACCAAAAAAATTCTATCTTTTACCATCTATACCTCATGAGTGTTTTACAATCATTTTACCATTATTTACTGTTCCCTAGGAATATTTTTATTAATTTGCAGGTATTTAAATCAAAATGGAAATTGCCAAGTTTAAGTTTTTAGTTATTCATGGATGCTTTGGAAAAAGAATTAGGATGCTCTAATATAGAGGTTTCAGAATCAAATTAGAAGAATGAATATGAAGGACTATGTAGCAATACCCAGATCTCAAATGAGTATAGGACTTAATGCCAAATTTCTTGAAGGCTTGAAACTAGTTCAGCATAGAAAACTATACAAAATACATGCAACTTCTCCCATCTTCATCACCATTCTCACCTCTTTGATCTATGCATATGAAACGACATCCTATGACTATATTGAAAAGGAAACCAGAAAAATGAAAACTTATGAACCTTGTTCCAAAACATGCTCAGATTGCTCAAGATGTAGATGTTCTCTCATTAATAGGAACAGAAATACCAAGGAAGAATGGACACTTACTACTGTAAAGCCGTGTCACATCAGACATAACACTTCTTCTTTATGTTATTTCTGTTTTGTATGTATTTTTTGAATTTGTCAGGGGTCATTGTGCCATGTCGTGCCACATCATTGGCGATGTATCCATATCTATGCAACCTAGATGAACAGAAAAGAACTTGATCCCCATATCCTCTGGTTAAACTTAAAAACATACATACAATTCATGCCTTATGGGGGTCAGATCATTGAGTTTGACCAGCAAGCATATAATGAAGTTTTTGAAGTAAATTGATACTTATACAAGTTCAACAAGTCAAAACCCACATGCAGGAGATGTGAACCATATTTACCTTTCGAGAGTCCCGTCACACATATGATCAGACCAGTAAATGGTCCAACCGGCATAGAATCTGCGACGGCTTCTTCAGCCGGCGACATAAGTGGGTTGAATCTAAAACTGTTTATAGAAGAAATAGATGAAGCAAGTCCAGGAAACAGCCTCGAGCAGCCTCTGCTATTAACAACCTCCACTCTCCCACTGGTCATAATAATAGTAGCAATAGCAATTTCCTTCCCAACATGAGACACAAAGCAATGCAAAAAACTTCACACAAAGCAATAATCTTTATGGTGTATCCTGCAGTTAGAAAAGAAATTGAGAGACATTCTTCAGGATTTTTATATATAAGTAACTTTGGTCGTTGGAACAGGAGCTCATGGAGCAAAGAGCGTTTCCAAATACACCAAGATGATATCTTTACTCAAAAGATATCTAACAGTTGATGTAATTCAACAGAAAAATAAACAATTTTACCATACAATCTCTTCTTTGAGGCAGAACAAAATAAAATGTGCCATATTAACAAAATTTTCAGAAATTTTCGAACATATTTCAAATTTCATTTGAAAAGAAATTCAATTAATAACTCAGTTTAAAAGTTCGATAGAACCATTAAAAAGAAAATTTAATAGATAAAACCCAAATATTTCCCCAAAAAAAACGAAAAAAAAAAAAAAAATCAAACTTGAGATTGCTGACCGCCAAATTCTTCGACAACTAATTAGAGAGAGGTGATTACCTAAACGAGCGCCTCAAATTGCATCAGAACACCATCAATAAAACCCTAGCCTCACCGAATCGAGCAGCAAAGCTCTTGCTCTTAAAACTTCGTCCCGCTCCAAAAGACGTGAAGATTGAATCCAAGAGATTGAGATTTGAGATCGAGATTTGGATCAACTTAGGATTTGAGAGTTTCGACAAAATCGAGTGGTTGCTTCGAGAAGAGAGAAGGGAGGGGGATTTTGTCAGAAATTGGGGGATTTTTTCGGATCCAACTCCGTTTGCGATTGCGACGGCGGAGGGTGAACCACCAGAGACGGGGGGACCAGATTGCGCGCTTGGGTTTCCGTTTCATTCGCGTTTCGAAAGGGTTTTTTTTTTTTTTTTTTTTAACGGCAGGGCGAGGGAGAGCGATTAATTACGGATGGTGCCACTGCGATTGATGATTGGGCATGAGAATTTTGTGCTGATTGGTGGGATTGGGTGCATGCTATCTGACACCAAACAGCATTATTTTTTTTATTCTTACATATATACAATAATTGTAGTTGGATATATTGAACATCATGATCAATTCTTTCAATTATAAGCTACCATTGTGAAATATATTTGATTTATTCCAAGATAAAACCTTTTCATGGTAACAATAACAAACATTCACTCTTACCTTGGCAAAACATCATGATATAAATTCAAAATAATAATATTATCTACAATTTTCTATTATCTCAGCTCAATAGTTCGATGTGATATGAAACAATAGTTAAAATAGTTTATAATAATTCCAATGAAATCGTTAAGTAATGTAGCTAGCTTTTTTTTTTATGAGAAATCCGTATCTAGTTATAAATTATTTCAACTCTTATTATCCTGTCGGAGGCGAATATGTTGATGGTACATATGCATGCTCATTTACCATATATTGGGATAGGATGTGATATTTTTTTCTTCCCTTTTAAGTAGTTAATTTTTAATCCATTCTATTTAAAACTTTAAAGTAAAAAATGTAATTTTTATTTTTCTAATTCAAAATGTTAAACGGGAATTGCCGAAAATTGAACCGTAGATCTATCTATTCCCATCACGATCGCGAAGCCGCTGTAGCATGTTCTACACTCCACACCCAGTGGACATGCAATGTTGCTAGATGACACCTGTCACAAACAGATCAGTTGGAAACAAAACTTGAAGAAGTGCCACGTGAAAGGTCAAGGGTCATCACGTAGACGGTCAAAAAGGCTGGGAATGAATCAGGGCAAAGCCTGAGCGTTTGGATTTTCTCTTGTTTAGAGGTCTGAAATCAAACCATTTGTAGGGGCACAGCGAGCAACAAACTAACAAAGGTTCAGTGATATAAATTATAATTTTCTGAGCCTTTTTCCTCTTTTGAATTTTGAGCAGTTTGATTCCTTCGTCTCGTGACAAAAAACTACAGAGGACACAGCAGTGTTGCATCCTTCGATGAACAAGCTCGCAAACCTGTTCGTTGAGGGCATTTCCAAAAGGAGCACACCCTTTTTCTATAGTGAGCCCACTTTTCCCGGTGAACACATCCTCTCTTTTCAATAGAGTTTTTCCTAACGAGCACAATCCCCAAAAAGCCCTCTCTACATCTTCTCACTCACATTCTAAAACCCACCTCCCTAACTCTTCTGTAAATTTCCTACCTCCTTCTCCGCTCTGCTGCAGACCTGTCGTCCGTCGCCTCCGTTCGCAATCGACCACTCGCCGCCTCCACTCACCGTCTCCTTCTCTAGCAGCTCGAGTGGGTTTAAGAGAAGGGGAGGTGAGATTGAAGAAGAGGACAGCTTCGTCCAAAAAAGTTAAGGGCAAACTTGTTAAAATTGGGAAATTCTATTTGCGCACACTTTACACCAAATTCCTATTTTGAAATACTATCATTTTACTCTCTGCGCCCAAATTTTTTCCCAAAAATACTCATCCTCCTTTTCTCTAACCGCTTACCCGTCCGATCCCAATTTTATCCTTTTTTTTGAGTTGGATATTTTGGTCGGGTATTAATACCGACCAAGAAACGTTCTAGTCGGGTATTAATACTCGACCAGCAAGCAAAGTCTCCCTCATAAAAAAAAAAGCTAAATAATAATAAATTTCAAATAAATATGCATAAAACCTAAAAAAAAATTTAAATCATATCTTAGATTTATTCTCTAATACTAATTATATATTGGAATTTTTCATTTGCATAAAAAAACTCAAACTCAAATTCCAAATCAAAATTTCACTTGTCACGGTGAAATAAAAAAATTTAAAATTCTTCTAATCTTTTCAGGAAAGCTAATGAAAAAAAATTTTAGGGATCAAGAAATCAAATTGATGATTTTATAGGAGATGTATTTTTATTAAATACCAAAAAAAATAATTTAGGGTTTTAGAGAGAAAATAGAGGAGAAAAAGGATGAGTCGTAGTTCCAAATTTTAAGAAGTCTTAGTTTGGAATTTATAAGGGTAATTTAGTCCAAAAAAATAATGGTAAACTTGTAATTATTTATAAGTTTCAAAACCGTGTGTCAAGAGTAAAATGACGGGTGCAAATAGAATTTCCCGTTAAAAATCCACCTAAATTTTTAAAGTGGGCTCACCAATAAAAAAGGTGTGCTCCTTTAGAAACTCTTATTCCGATCTTACATTCATAACAACCCCTGTTGCTGATTATGGATTATCTTGATATTATCCTAATAAAGTCCCCTAATAAATTCACAAGGAAACGTAAAATTATCTAAACCATCCGCGGAATAAAAAAAAGTGATCTATTAATTTTAAAATTATGATATCAATTCTTTAGGATTCACTTGTATTCAATTTCTTGGATTTCAAGTTAGATTTGGCCTTCAATTTAGTAGAAACAAAATTAATGTTTTTTCATAAATACTATAAATTGCATCTACTTAATAAAAGAATAAATAAACTCTAAAATCTATGAAAGTTAATTCTCTATAAGCTAAACAGCTGAAAATTATTATTCGTAAAAGATTTGGAAAAAAAATAATATCATTAGTTTTTTGTTGATACCTCGCATAAGTCATTTATAGCAATTCTTATGAGAAATGATATTATCACAGGGCAGATTCGAATTCTCGCATCCATGCAAGATTAAGAGGATCATCCAATCTATACCGTATCTTTTTTTATATATTTTATAATCACTTAATTAATTGATGATTATTTTCTTAATGAAAAGTATTTGTATGAAGGGAGTGTTTGGTTAAAATTTGCAACTCTTAAAGTGAGAGGTTTGCAATCACTTTTGTTTTCATTATTTAGCTATAGTTGTTGTTGCAAAAAATTTACAACTACAATTACAGCCACTTATGCACCTCCAGCAATTGCACTTGCAGAAAAAAAAAAATGTACAACAACTTATGACTCACATTTGCAAACAATAATTGTACATTTATAAACATTGTACTTCTCACTCTTGAAAGTAATAAAATAATTTTTGAAAATTTTTGTGGCTCTAACTATTAATCACAACTCCCAATAAAAACATAATAATACAAGTTGCATCAAGTTTTACTATAGTACCACTTGTAATAATACAAGAACTAATTACACTCAGACCCTCCCTCCCATAGTATGGATGGTGATAACACTCAGACCCCCTGTAGTATGGGGTGTATAACTTATCACGCCTAAAATTTAAAACTCTCAGTTAGACCCCATGGACCATTAGTTTAATTAGTCAATGATTAGATATTCTCCCCTGTTTTAAGAGCTAGTGCATTTTTATTCTTTAATTCTAATTTTGCCATTTTTCTTCTCCTTAAGAACATAACCCACTATCAATTCATCTCTCCCTCTCTCCTTCTCTCAGCTCCCGAATCTCCTCCCTCTCCCTCCTCTCTCCCTAACCCACTAGCAAACTACTAGAGAGTCAGAGCAAAATGGTTAAGGAGAGAGAGAAAGAGGGAGGGACGAGAGGGAGAGAGAGAGGGAGGAGATTCAAGACATGAGGGAGGGAAGAAAGGAGAGATGAATTGATAGTGGGTTAGGTTCTTAAGGAAAAGGAAGATAGCAAAATTGAAATTAAAGAATAAGAGTGCACTAATCCTTAAAATAGGGTGAGAATTTCTAACTATTGACTAACTGAACTAACGGTCCATGAGTCTAAGTGAAAGTTTTAATTTTAGAGTTGATAAGTTATACACCCTCATAATATAAGGAGTCTAAGTATAATTAATCATAATTACAGTCAATGGAAAAATCGACTTTTCATACCACGTGTGGCTCACGTGTGAACAAACGGAGTTTGTTCTTCCAAGAGGTCTAAATGACAGTTTTAAACTTTATAAGTGAGAAGTTAATTAATCCTAATTAATTAAGTGTAATTAATCCTAATTACAGTCAAGGGCAAAATCGACTTTTCATACCACGTGTGCCTCACGTGCGAACAAACGAAGTTTGTTCTTCCATGGGATTTAAGTGAAAGTTTTAAACTTTACAGAGAGTCTAAGTGTAATTAATCCTAATTACAGTCAAGAACAAAATCGACTTTTCATACCACATGTGCCTCACATGCACTCACCTCAGACGGCGACCAAATGGAGTTTGTTCTTCCAGGAATCTAAGTAAGTGTTTTAAATTTTATGCGTGATAAAATTATACACCTCACATGTTATGAGAGGTCTGAAGTGTAATTAATTCATAATACAAACAAAAAGAAAAAGAAAGAATATTTATTTGGTGGAGAGTAGTGGCTGGTGAGTGGTGACCAATCCTATAGGACAGCGATGTCATTGTCGTAGTCAACGAAGTTGTCACCTTTCAATGGAAATGGACGGCATGTGAGAAGACTAGGATACAGGAATCGAAAGCAATATGAGGACGTTGAACAGTTTCTACGGGAAAGCAATCAAACTATATTTGGTTTCAGTTGAAACAAGCAAAAAAAAAAAAAAAAAAATGAATGAAAGTTACCGATCTATTATTATTTGGTTTTAGAAAAAATTAAAGAAAGATGAAAAAAAAAAAGAGAAAATATTAATACTAAAACATTTCTCTCTTTTTTCGCTCATCAAACTTAAAAAAAAGGAAAAGAAAATATTAATTGATGTTAGTATCATATTAAATCATTATAAAAGAGTGAGAAAAAAATTAATAACAAACGTTTTTTCTTGTTTAATTTTTATTTTGTGTCATTTGGGTTGGAGAGAGAGAATTTTGGAAAAAAAAAAGAATGTGCCATTTTTTTTAATCAAACTGTAGTTTCTTCCGTTTTCTAAACAGGCCTTTCTCTAGCTCGGCCCATAATTGATGACTAAATTTTAGTTGACTTCCTCTTTGTCCTCTTCTCCCATTTCCTCTCGTGGCAAATCTAGGGTTTCGAAATTATGACGAAAAAAAATTACGGTCTCATATAATTTAGTTGTGATTTTGTTGAAGATTTCCTAGATCTTACTGCATTCAGTTTAAATTTCTTTGTTCTTGGTATAATTCAATCTCTCTGTAATTTCACTTCTACATGCAAATTTCATCTTATCTTTATTAATCTTAGCAACTTGCTCGGGATTGACTTAGAATTGCGATAATCTCTGTAACATTAGCAATCTTTTTAAAAATTGTGGTATTTATTGAATTGTTAGTTATATTTACAATGGCTTCTACTGATGAGTTGGGGGTGGATTTTGTACTTTGTTTATGAAGGATGATCTTGCACTAAGCAACGAGGGAGGGGGAATGGATTTAGCGTTATGGAAAGAAGTCATCCACGGTGGAGGTGGATTTTTTTAGTTTTAAGTGATGAATGTATTGGATCATTATCCAACATTGCCCATATGTGAAATAATCATATATTATAAACTGTCTAATATGGTTGAACTCAATTAAAAGTGATCTAATTAAGTTGGACTTTAATGTATCTAATAGGGTGTTGACCTTTTATGTGTAGAAACCTAATAAGTAATTTCTAATTTTATGATTGGCTAAATTAGAAATACCAATAGACATATTTGTCTATAAAAAGGCAGTTATGGTCCTCAGATCACACGTCACTTTGATTCTTTTCAGTTTCCCATCAACAGAGAGAAACTAGAGAGAAAAACTAAAAATATTCTCTTAGGAAAACGTGTAGATCTGGAAGGCCAATCGCACGGCTCTACAACGTGATTATTTGTTATGGACTCAGGTACGTTTTAGCATATTTTATATATAATTTCTTGGTGATTTGACATAAAAATCTATTATGTAAATTTCGTATGGTATCTAACAATTGGTATTAGAGCCACTTTATATTGAATCATCAAAAAAAATTTAGATTACTGTTCAAAAAAGGTTTCGGATTACTGTTCAAAAAAAAATTTAAGTGGGCTTGGGCATATTTGTTTAAATATGTGTATTTAATTTTTTTTTTAAGGCTATTAAGGTTTTATTTTGGATTTGGGCTTGTTTTAAAAATATGTATACACAAAGAATTTTCTCTCTTAAGGTCAATTTTTTTACAATTTTTAAGGATCGATTCGGTATAATTTTAATTTTAAATATTATATTTTGGATATATATTTTGAGATTGATTGATTGAAGCAACATGTCGCCAAAGTGACCTCTCTTGTTGAAATTGATTTTATCTTGAAATATAAAAGATTATGTGCATGTAACTTATATGAATATTAATCAGCCCAAGGGAAGGTTAATATTTAATAAAACTGCATGTGTACTTGTGGTAATAAATGTGTGGTGATTATTTGGTTTACATGTGAACAATGAATCGGCTCAAAGGAAGATTTATTATTTGATATATTATTTATCATTAGTATTTGATTACTACACTAAGATATTACTCAGAAGTTAATATTGTTGTCCAAAGATAAAATATTAATGGAATCCCGATATCTTGAGATGAGCTTTACATTTATTTGAAATTATTATTATTATTTGGATAATGAACTAATGTGAGCTTGTTATTTTTGTTCATTATTCTCTGGATTCAGCTTTACAGAATCCTGCTAATATTAGTGCCAATATTAATTCAATTCCTATGTTAAATGACTCTAATTTCAAGTCATGGTAAGAAAATCTTTTGATTGTTCTCAGAGTCATGGATCTCGATCTTGTATTAAGGTCTCCTCCTCCTGCACCTCTCACTAGTGAAAGTTCCTCTGAACAAAAGAGGAACATTGAGAGGTGGGAGAAGTTAAATCGTATGTATCTAATGATCATGAAAAAAGCTATTTCAGAAGCATTTAGGGGCACAATATCTGAAAAGATTACTACGGCTAAGGAATTCTTTACGGATATTGAAATGAGGTTTGTCACGAACGAAAAGGCTGAAATTGGTATGCTCTTGACAAATCTTATTTCAATGAGGTATAAATGCAAAGACAATATTAGGGAGTACATCATGGAGATGTCTCATCTGGCTTCAAAGCTAAAATCACTTAAACTTGAACTCTCTGAGGACTTGCTAGTGTATCTGGTTCTGATATACCTTCCCCACTCAGTTCAACTAGTTTAAGGTGAACTACAATTGTTAGAAAGAGACTTGGTTTCTGAATAAACTCATCTCACACTGTGTTCAAGAAGAGGATAGGCTGAAGCTGGAAAAAACATAGAGTGCTCACTTAGTTTCAACCTCTAAGGACAAGGGAAATAAAAGAGAAAAAAGAATACGGAAGCTGCAGATACAGCACCTCAGAAAAAATAACAAAAGAAACCGATTCAATCGGAAGGTACTGGTTGTTTATTCTGTGGAGTTGAAGGGCATATAAAGAAGAATTGCGGTAACTATCACGCTTGGCGTGATAAGAAAGGTATGCTTATTAATCTGGTTTGTTCTGAGGTTAATTTAACTTCGGTACATGTACACACATGGTGGATAGATTCTGGTACAACCACTCACATCAGTGTGTCTATGACAGGGTTGCGTGAGTTGCTGAAAACCAAATGATGTTAAAAAATACATCTATGTGGGTGATGGTAAGAAGGTTAAAGTTGAGGCAATTAGAAAGTTTAGATTATTATTAAAGACTGAATTTTATTTGGATCATAATAAGACATTTGTTGTACCGTCTTTTAGACGGAATTTGATTTCTATTTCTACTTTGGACAAATTTGGTTTTTCTTGTTCATTTGGAAATGGAAAATTTAGTTTGTTTCATGATTCAAATTTGGTTGGATCCGGTTCTTTATTAAGTTATGATAATCTATATTCAATTAATATAATAGTTTCATTTAATGAATCTTTGCATTAAAATACTCGAGGTGTAAAGAGAAAATTAACAAATGAGAATTCGGCTGCGTGATGGCACAAGAGACTATGTCACATCTCTAGATGGAGAATTGAGATATTTGTGTCAGACAAAATTCTTGATCTCTTAAATTTCACAGAATTTGATATTTGTCTTAACTGCATAAAGGGAAAACAAACCAACAAAAGGAGATTTGAAGCCAACAGGACTCTGGACGTCTTAGAACTTATTCATACGGATATTTGTGGGCCATTTTCTACTGTTGCTTGGAATGGTCAATAATACTTTATCTCGTTTATAAAAGATTTCTCTAGATATGGTTATCTGTATCTCATTCATGAAAATGTACAATCACCGGAAGTGTTCAAAAATTATAAGGCTGAAGTTGAGAACCAATTCAACAAAAAGATCAAAAGCGTCAGGTCTGACCGTTGTTGTAATACCCCAAAATTCGAGCTATCTGTATTACTCTCTTAAGACCAGTAGGGCTGAATAAATCCACCGAAGTCAAGTTTGGACACCGAAATAACTTTCGGTTAACATAACTTTAAATTCATAAACCCAAATGACATTCGGTTTTCTCGATTATTAGTTTTGTAATATTTATGATTTTTGGAGATTTTTCTTACGAGACCGAAAAATACTTCCAAAATTGCTAATTTAATAATATTAAAATTAGCCTTCTAATTACTTCGGAATTTCGGTTCATTTATTCCGGATATCGAAACAACAAACGGATAATTTTGTAGTGTTTTCTTCGTCGAGCACTACGTGGTAGTATTTGGAGAATGTTACACGGAACCAAAATTATTAAATTATTAAATAAATAAATAAATAAATAAAAATAAATGAGGCGGTGAGAGAATTGTTGTGTTGTCTGACTGAGAAGAGGGTGGCATAAACTGTTAGGAGGTGTCAGGTGGGGGGATGAGGGAAGTGTCATAAAGATGATAAAGATGTGAGAAAAAAAAATATATCTATATATATATATATATGAGAGAAGAAAATTAAATCTCTCACTCACTCTCTTCTCCTCTCGGCCACTCTCTTCTCCTCTCAACCAAAATCAACAGCAAAGGAAAAAAAAAAAAAAGAGAAACAAAAGAAAAGAAAAGGAAAAATCAAACCGAGCCGAGGATTCGAACCGAATATTCGAGATCAAACCGAGGCAAGTAATACTGCTATTTTTGTTCATTTCGTTATTTTATTTATATCTATTTCCGTTCGTTTCGTTATTTACATTTGTATACGTAAATTATTTTTTTGAAAATGCTTGATTCATATTTTATATTATTAATTGACATTGAGAAGTAAAGCAAATTATTAGGTCAATTTTGATATATATAAATATTATTACGTTTGGTTATTTTCGGTTTATATATATATATATACACACACACGTTGAACTTAGCCATGCAAAAATAGAAGGAAAGGAAAAAAAAAAAAAAAGATATGTGTCAAATTTCATGTGTAGGCCCATTAATTTTTTTTTTTTTGTTGTTGTTAAAAATATACATTCAACAGTTAAATTTTTTATGCATATTCAGCAGTTAATTATTCACACATGATGACTGTTCATATCTAGTTCCATTCATTTTGGGTTGCTTGATGGATAAACAGGTTTAATAACATAGCTTTATGAGTGTCCATGTGTATTTTGGGCTTTGGGTTTCTGTTTCTTGTTAAAAAAAAAATTCTCGATGAAGCCCGTATGAATTTTATCTCCATGGTTTTATCACAAAACATAGTTGTTTGAAGAAATAACAACTAAATTAAAAAAAAAAAGTGACTATGAAGAAAGTGGTATTAAGAATAAACTGTTGGTTTTCAAGAAAACCACAGGCATGTTTAGATGCTAACTAAGATTTTTAATAAGTATGTTCTCTAAAGTGATTGTCATAAAAAGGGAACTGGGCCTGACCCAGTCCAGAAGGGAAAAAAAAAAAAAGACATAAAATTAATAATAATAGTGGGCTTGAACTTGGATTTGGGCCCAATAGAAAAGAAAAGAAAAATAAAATAAAAATAAGTGGGAATTTAGTGGGCTTGGACCTGGGCTGGACAGAAAAGAAAAGGGAAAATAAAATAAAAATAAAAATATGAAAAGTGGGATTTAGTAGGCTTGGGCTTGATGGATTAAATTGGACTTGGTTTGGATTAATTGGACATAATTGATAAATTAATAATAGTAATAAATTAGATTTTAATTGAAAGATAAATGCATATTAATATATATGATTGAGCCTAGAAATGTAATAAATACATACGTTGGGTTTAAAAATAATACAGTATTATTATATGATTCACTTGATTTCTAAATTGGATTATTGATTGACATTAAGAATTAAACCAGATTATTGAAATAATTTTAACTGTGGTACAATTGTGCACTAACATTTATCATGTTACATGTCATGTACTTTGATATTACAAGTAATATGTTTTACATGCCATGTGCTTTGATATTACAAGTCATGTGTTTTACATGCCATGTGCTTTGATATAACAAGTCATGTGTTTTACATGCCATGTGCTTTGATATTACAAGTCATGTGTTTTACATGCCATGTGCTTTGATATTATAAGTCATGTGTTTTACATGTCATGTATTTTAATATTACAAGTCATGCGTTCTACATGTCATGTGTTTTGATATTACAAGTCATGTATTTTAATATTATAGATTATGTGTTATGATACTACATGTCATGTACAGTCATGGAAATGCAAGTATATTATCATGAAAAAAAATAATTAAAGAAGGGTTACAAAATTTTCATATGCATAATTAATTATGAACACGGGAATGTGAGAAACTATATGATGGATAAGAGCCTTGCCGTATAAGGATTGATTGTCTTGTTAGGGCCGGGATTCTCTTACTGCAGCAGCCTAGGTGATTACTGTATCACCAATTGATATTTACCCAGAGTGGTATGTCCATACTGTAATACAGTACGGAACTTGATTGAGTGCCTAGCGGCATGTCATGATTCAGCGCCATGAATATTGGGGCCCGGTCCCGGGTATGTTCGGACACTTATACGACAATGGAGAATAGCGCTATCTTATCCATTAATACAGTTTTTAAAATTAAATTGGACGATAACTGAGACCAATAGAATATATGATTAAATAGATAGAGTAGTTATTGCCATGTTTATTTATTTATGCTTGCCTTCATGGTAATTTATATGTTGCCTTCATGTTAATTTTTATGCACACAAACAATACTGACATAAACATGCTCATGCACACTGATATTCCTGTACTATGATAGTACTCAATTTTTTTTTTAAATGTGTTACTTGCTGGGTTTAATCCCGTGGGTTTTGAACCCAGATTTGGAACGTGAAAAAGGGGATCTAGCCCCAGTTGAAGACATGTACTTCGTTGGACAGATCGAGTGACAATAGGCAAGTGAAGTACTATCTGGAGAGTCTTTGTATATTTTGTTTATATTTCCTTTTGTCTGGGCACTATTTTCTCTTTGACTCTTTTGTGTTCATATTTAAAACAGTGTGTCATGTTATGTAATGAACTCTTTGTATAAATGAAATCATTTCAAGTTTCAAACTTGTTATTTATTCATCTGATTGTGGCATAAGTTACGGTTATTCCAAGATCTTGTGACTATTGGGTTGTCTAGTGCAAATAATAAGTAACGTCCTCCGTTTTGGGAAGCAGCTGAAAAACGGGGGCGTTACAGGGTGGTATCAGAGCCTAGATTTAGGTGGAAGACCATAGAACTACTGCCACATAAGAACATGTCTGTGACTTATTCATAATAATTGTTTCTTATTCTTTGATACCTATCAGATCTAGTATCGTGCCTATCATATTGTTTTCTATTCGTTTGAGGTATCTATCTTGAATTCTTTTTATTGATTCTTATCTGGACCGTTGCAGAATAATGTCAATCCGATCTTCTTCGAGTATGAGTGTAAGTCTGATAGATGATACGTCTGATCTTAGTAGCCATGGAAAATTGGCATGCGATCAAAATCTGTGTCTAAGATTTGAAATTTTCTGGGATGGCTGAGTATTATTGAACATTTGTATAGAACTTTACAAGACCTTATCACTTTAAATAAACAGATCAGAAAATGAGTTAGAATATGTCTGAACAAATGAATGTAATAAATCATTTGAGAAATTAAAACGGAGTCTAACAACAGTACCAGTTCTAGCAATTCTTGATACTTCTGGAGAGAGCATATTCATGCTCTATTTTTATATTATTCGATAAGCAAAGTAATTCTGTAGGCCGTGCTTTTAAGATTTAAATTTTCATCTATACCAAGAATTTCAGACGAAGTTTAAATGAATTTTTAAGTACAAATTTCTTTGGAGAAATATAGTTACATTTGGACATAACTACTATGCCAATCTTAATCATGTGAGATCTAATGTTTTATTGAGTTCCAGTGTTATTAATAGGAAAAAAGGATGAGAGTAAAAAGTTGTGTGTGGATTATAGAGGTTTAAATATACTAACAAAAAAAAAAAAACCTATGGAAGAATAAGTGTAAAAATATAAAGAGATTTTAGAACACTGAGAATTTTGTAGAATTAGTCAATTTGAAAGTAAAGGATAAGAAATTAATAATAAATTAAAATTAAAGAAGACAAATTTTATCATGGCGGAACATGACATTGTATTTTGTTACTCAAGTTAGGTTTATCTTTCCAAATGATTATCTTATCCATTGCTTTTATTGACCATTCTCTATTTGACATTTTGTATCTTTCATCTGAATATTATCCTAATATGATTCCTGTCTTAAACCTTTTATATATCACAAGTTTTATTAAGTTGACGAGACAATTATAGAGATGTATTCTCTGGCGCGAGCAATTGCAATTGCTTAATAAGATCATTGTATGTGATTGAATTTTGTAACTAGTCATGAATTCATTTCTTATTTTGTATCCCTACCATTTATAATCTTGTTACATCGATATTATAATAGTTTAGATTCATTTTCATTTCTAGAGTCGATTATAACATGTAATAGGACCTTGGGAATAAACTTTACAAAAATATTTATCACCTGTATCTTACACATTACTTAATTAGGATGGCGTGGCACTCCAAATTAGTAGCAGCTATTCCTGATTAAATTTTATCTTGTTTTTATGTTACTTCACCCAAATAAATCTTCAAGAATGAATTGGAAATCCTGACTATCCATTATCATTCCTATCAAAAACGGAAGTCGTTCATTATGTATTCTATATATCATAATTGAGAAAGTGCTTAGTTAGAAGTATAAAATAGTGAATATATCAAAAATAGACTTGAGAAAATGTTTAAAGTTTTTGTGATTGTTCCAGAAGAAATGAAACAAAAATATGAGAAGCGAAATATAAGGATTATTAACTAATGAGAGAAGTCTTAAAAGATAAAGTAACATTATTAATTCTTATTTTATGGGATATACAATCACCAAGAGATTCAGCTTGGGAGCTTGAAAAGGACATCAGATAGAATACATATACCCTTTCTCATGATCAAAAACACCAATTAAATTTCGAGGACGAAAATTTTTTTTTATTAGGTGGGTAGAATGTAATACCCCAAAATTCGAGCTATCTGTATTACTCTCTTGAGACCAGTCGTGCTGAATAAATCCACCGAAGTAAATTTTGGACACCGAAATAATTTTCGGTTAACATAACTTTAAATCCACAAACCCAAATGACATTCGGTTTTCGCGATTATTAGTTTTGTAATATTTAGGATTTTTGGAGATTTTTCTTACGAGGCCAAAAAATACTTCCAAAATTTCTAATTTAATAATATTAAAATTAGTCTTCTAATTACTTCGAAATTTCGGTTCATTTATTCCGGATATCGAAACAACAAACGGATAATTTTGTAGTAATTCCTTCGTCGAGCACTACGTGGTAGTATTTGGAGAATGTTACACGGAACCAAAATTATTAAATTATTAAATTAATAAATAAATAAATTAATTAAAATAAATGAGGCGGTCAGAGAGTTGTTGTGTTGTCTGACTGAGAAGAGGGTGGCATAAACTGTTAGGAGGTGTCAGGTGGGGGGATGAGGGAGGTGTCATAAAGATGATAAAGATGTGAAGAAAAAAATAAATAAATAAATAAATAAATAAATAAATATATATATATATATATATATATATATATATATATATATATATATATATATATATATATATATATATATATATGAGAGAAGAAAATTAAATCTCTCACTCACTCTCTTCTCCTCTCGGCCACTCTCTTCTCCTCTCAGCCAAAATCAACAGCAAAGGAAAAAAAAAAAGAGAAAAAAAAAGAAAAGAAAAGAAAAGAAAAGGAAAAATCAAACCGAACCGAGGATTCGAACCGAATATTGGAGATCAAATCGAGGCAAGTAACATTGCTATTTTCGTTCATTTCGTTATTTTATTTATATCTATTTCCGTTCGTTTCGTTATTTACATTTGTATACGTAAATTATTTTTTTGAAAATGCTCGATTCATATTTTAGATTATTAATTGACATTGAGAAGTAAAGCAAATTATTAGGTCAATTTTGATATATATAAATATTATTACGTTTGTTTATTTTTGGTTTTTAAAAAAAATATATATATATATATATACATACGTTGAACTTAGCCATGCAAAAATAGAAGGAAAGAAAAAAAAAAAAAAGGATACGTGTCAAATTTCATGTGTAGGCCCATTAATTTTTTTTTTTTGTTAAAAATATACATTCAACAGTTAATTTTTTTATGCATATTCAGCAGTTAATTATTCACACATGATGAACTGTTCATATCTAGTTCCATTCATTTTGGGTTGCTTGATGGATAAACAGGTTTAATAACATAGCTTTATGAGTGTCCATGTGTATTTTGGGCTTTGGGTTTCTGTTTCTTGTTAAAAAAAAAAAATTCTCGATGAAGCCCGTATGAATTTTATCTCCATGGTTTTATCACAAAACATAGTTGTTTGAAGAAATAACAATTAAATTAAAAAAAAAGTGACTATGAAGAAAGTGGTATTAAGAATAAACTGTTGGTTTTCAAGAAAACCATAGGCATGTTTAGATGCTAACTAAGATTTTTAATAAGTATGTTCCCTAGAGTGATTGTCATGAAAAGGGAACTGGGCCTGGTCCAGCCCAGAAGGAAAAAAAAAGACATAAAAATAATAATAATAGTGGGCTTGAACTTGGGTTTGGACCTGACAGAAAAGAAAAGAAAAATAAAATAAAAATAAGTGGGAATCTAGTCGGTTTGGACCTGGGCTGGACGGAAAAGAAAAGGGAAAATAAAATTAAAATAAAAATATGAAAAGTGGGATTTAGTAGGCTTGGGCTTGATGGATTAAATTGGACTTGGTTTGAATTAATTGGACATAATTGATAAATTAATAATAGTAATAAATTAGATTTTAATTGAAAGATAAATGCATATTAATATATATGAATGAGCTTAGAAATGTAATAAATACATACGTTGGGTTTAAAAATAATACAGTATTATTATATGATTCACTTGATTTCTAAATTGGATTATTGATTGACATTAAGAATTAAACCAGATTATAGAAATAATTTTAACTGTGGTACAATTGTGTACTAATATTTATCATGTTACATGTCATGTGTTTTGATATTACAAGTTATGTGTTTTACATGTCATGTGTTTTAATATTACAAGTCATGTGTTTTACATGCCATGTGCTTTAATATTACAAGTCATGTGTTTTACATGTCATGTGCTTTGATATTACAAGTCATGCGTTTTACATGTCATGTGCTTTGATATTACAAGTCATGTGTTTTAATATTACAGATCATGTGTTATGATACTACATGTCATGTACAGTCATGGAAATGCAAGTATATTATCATGAAAAAAAAACAATTAAAGAAGGGTTACAAAATTTTCATGTGCATAATTAATTATGAACACGGGGATGGGAGAAACTATATAATGGATAATAGCCTTGCCGTATAAGGATTAATTGTCTTGTTAGGGCCGGGATTCTCTTACTGCAGCGGTCTGAGTGATTACTGGATCACCAATTGATATTTACCCAGAGTGGTATGTCCGTACTGTAATACAGTATGGAACTTGATTGAGTGCCTAGCGGCATGTCATGGTTCAGCGCCATGAATATTGGGGCCGGATCCCGGATATGCACGGGCACTTATACGACAATGGAGAATAGCGCTATCTTATCCATTAATACAGTTTCTAAAATTAAATTGGACGATAACTGAGACCAATAAAATATATGATTAAATAGATAGAGTAGTTATTGCCATATTTATTTATTTATGCTTACTTTTATGTTAATTTATATGTTGCCTTCATGTTAATTTTTATGCATACAAACAATACTGACATAAACATGCTCATGCACACTGATATTCCTGTACTATGATAGTACACAATTTTCTTTTTTTTTAAATGTGTTACTTGCTGGGTTTAATCCCCTGGGTTTTGAACCCAGATTTGGAACGTGAAGAAGGGGATCTAGCCCCAGTTGAAGACATGTACTTCGTTGGACAGATCGAGTGACAATAGGCAAGCGAAGTACTATCTGGAGAGTCTTTGTATATTTTGTTTATATTTCCTTTTGTCTGGGCACTGTTTTCTCTTTGACTATTTTGTGTTCATATTTAAAGCAGTATGCCATGTTATGTAATGAACTCTTTGTATAAATGAAATCATTTCAAGTTTCAAACATGTTATTTATTCATCTGATTGTGGTAGTAGTTACGGTTATTTCAAGATCCTGTAACTGTTGGGTTGTCTAGTACAAATAATAAGTAATGTCCTCCGTTTTGGGAAGTAGCTGAAAAACGGGGGCGTTACAGTGGTGGTAAATACTATGGCAGATATGACGGTTCAGGTGAACAACGTCCAGGACTTTTTGCTAAATTCCTAGAGGAATGCGGTATTGTCCCACAGTACACTATGCCGGGTTCGCCCACTATGAATGGTGTTGCCGAAAGAGGAAACAGAACGCTGAAGGACACAGTGAGGAGTATGATTAGTCATTCCACCTTACCTAAATCACTCTGGAGAGAAACACTTAAGACTGCAGCATATATCCTTAATAGAGTTCCAACTAAAATGACTGTTAAAACTCCTTATGAGCTATGAACAGACAAGAAGTCTATTCTTAAGCACTTACACATTTGGGGATGTCCAGCTGAGGTAAGGCCTTATAGGCCAAATGAAAGAAAACTGGATTTAAGAACGGTTAGTTGCTACTTCGTTGGATACTCTGAAAGATCTAGGGGATACAAGTTTTATGATCCCACAATTAGGTCGATTTTCGAGACGGAAAATACCCGATTCTTTGAGAATGTCGAGTTTGAGGGAGGAGATACAGGCAGAGACTTTGTCTTTGAAGAGAAATATGTTGATATTCCCATAGGTGTTATTGGCATTGATCAGGATTCCATTCCTGACCTTGTTCAAGACACAATAGATCAAGACAATATTGAACAACCTCCCGTTCAAGAGATTGTCCAGAAGAACAAACTCTGGCACCTCAAGAACATATGCCATTAACGAGATCCACTTGAGAGAGGAGAAGTGCATTGCCAAATGATTACATTGTATTTCTCCAAGAACATGAGATAGACGTTGGAGTGATGGAAGATGGCCCCATCAACTTCCGTCAAGCCATCGAGAGTTCTAACTCTCAAATGATTACATTGTATTTATTTCCTGTTCCTACATTTTTTTAGCTGAGAGTCAATCGTTGATTGTATATTCCATAATAATCGCAGGATCATCCTTCAAGTTTTGAGTTCTCTAGCATGCAATACGTTGGGAGCTTTACTTTAACATAAGCACATTTTACAAAAAGAGAGAAAAATGTTTCTATAAGAAAACAATGAAAAAGAAGAAAAGGAAGAAGAAAAAGAAAAAAAAAAAAAAATAGACAATGACAAAAAAGAAAAGAAAAGAAGGCCATAATGAAAAAAGAAAAAAGCCTTAAAAAAATTTTTGAGAAAAATTATACTCTAATGGTGGAAGGAAAAGAAAAGGAGAGAAAAGATGAACAAAGTCAAGTACTTCCATTCTAGTGAAATTCCCAAAAGTGGGGGTTAAGGATGAAGCAAAGTGACCAGTTGGAAGATTATTGAGGAGAGATGGTTGCTAGTTCAATGAAGTTTTGGTGGCTTCACGGATTGGTGTTAGGCATCCATCTAAAATTCTTGTGATCCAGGTGGGGGTGTCATGGATTGCGGCAGCTAAGGAAGAAGATAAGCAGTTGGAAAAGAATTTTCGAAGGTATTTGATGAAATGCCTCAATGAAGCTGCTATGAATTGGGGAAGATGGACTTGTGTTGCGGGTTTAAGGTGTTAGCAGTTTGAAATTCTTATGCAACCCGACCCATTACCCGATCTGGTTTGTTTCAACGGAATAACTATCTCAACAGAATTCAGTTAGAAAGAGAATCTTTGTAATTAGTGAATCTTAGTGATAAAGAGAAATTGAGCAGAAATCTCTTATAAATAGCTTTGTAACATTGTTGTAAAATCATCAATTGATTGAATAACAAATTCTCTCTACAATTTCTCTCAAAATTCCTGCTCTTGTGACTTCTTCTTCTTCTTCGTCTTCTTCATCTGCAACTTCTGCTACTATCTTCTTCCTCTCTACTTCTCTACTCAGTTACCGGTGCAAGCCTTCTTCTTCTACTCAGTTACAGGTACGAGGGTCTTCTTCATCTAGCAAGCGCGAGGTTCTTGACAGGGGGCTGAAAGAATTTTCTTTATTGGCGTGGTATGATACAATTTCATTATTGGCAAACACAAATTTACATACAAAAGCCTGCATATTCTGGACAGTGGTAGTTGGTGTGTCTTTGGAGTTGGGTGTATCTAACAGCAATCCAACCAATGCAAAAGGTCAATAATTTCTTTCTTATGACTTTGATTGCATATGTTCCTTCAAATTAAATTTGTATGTTGCAATCTCATGTGGGTGCTTGCACAAATTTTTTCCCCCCGTTTTCAAAAGCTATTGTTCTATTAAATTTCTATTCAGTGTTCATAACTAGTACTGCTGCTATGTGAAAATTGCTGAATCTGCTTTGAATTTTGGGTTTTCTTTGATTCTGTATTATTATTGTTTATTTATTTATTTATTTTGATTTGGAAACTTTTCTACAAGTTTGGTTGTGTCAATGGGAACTTCGTGATAAAATTTGAACATTAAAATTAACAGTATATCTATCTGCTTATGAGGGTTTGGAAGACTGTTTGCCCACCTAAAATAAACGTGTTTTTATGGCTGGCCATGAAAAATGTTCTACTCACCTGGCCAGCCTTACAAAAAAGAGGTTGGATTGATCCCAATATCTATCTACTCTGTAATAGGGAAGGAGAATCCATTGTTCATCTATTATTGAATTGTCACTTTACTAGTGCAATATGGATAAATTGTACAAGAAAGTTTTGCATTAACATTAACACAGGAATCTGTGCCAGCTTAGGATCCAAATTATATGTTAATGGCAATTCATCGAGATTGGCTTGGACTCTTACAATAGCTTTATGCTGGAATGTGTGGAGAAAAATAAATAATAGAATTTTTAATTCTATAGCACGCACATGATTATTCACGATATTATTCTATGGGCAGATATTCTATCGGATGAGGCAAGTGTTCAGATATCAGGAGGGATATCAGGAGAGAATTCCGGAGATCCTCTTCCATCCCCGGACCAAATTTGATGGGAGGTCTTAGCTTTTCTCATGGAGAGGTTTGACGTGGGGGGAGGGGGGGGGGAATAATTTCACTAATTATTGTATTGGGAAGACTTTTGCTCCTTATATACTCTTTTTATTATTAGTTTTTCTATTGCTTTCTAGTATGTATTTTATTTTTGTAGAGGTTCACATATACGGGTAATCCGAACCATTTGTAGTTCTATTATCTCTTTGTTAATAGAACGCGAAGGGCTCTCACTCGCCGTTTTGGTAAAAAAAAAAAAAAAATTCTATTTTGATATTTACTTTTGATCAAACACATAGAAAGTAGTCTTCTTACTTGTTATTTCGCTGATCCTAAAATATGTAATGTTCTCATAATTTAAAGGCTACTACTTTACGAGAAATTTTGGATTGTTGGGCAAGTTTATGCAAGCGAAAGGAAGAATTATCACATAATTATATTACGTATAAATATGCTAAAAAAAGAAATTCAATAAAGTTTGCTTGCCGATCACTGTGCAAATATTTCAAAAGTGGATCCCTATTAAACAACACATGCGCTTTCTTTTTATGCAAACCCTAAATGCAGTTAAGAGGAGTTCACTGTGGGGACACGCAATTTTCCTTATGATCAGCATTGAAGAGTGTTAGATTAGAATACTATTTTGTATTTGAATTTAGTTTGAGTTTAGTACCACATTTCCTATTGAGTAGTTTAAGTGGAGTTGAGAGATGTATAAATATATGTAATTCTCTTACTTATAAATATTGCAAAATATTGGCAATATCAGTACCAATATTACAGGGCCTATATCGTATGGAATGCCTCAAAATCCGATACGATATTTGCGATACAAGTTGGTATTGTCCGATATTTAAAATCTTGTGTAGGACATTACACAAAAATATACGGGCTTGAAATTCTAAATTTTAATATGTAGAGAACTTTTTGATGTTATGTTTACCATTTAAAGTTGTATTTCTTAGTAAAACTTCAGGGTGCATCAGCACTTTGTAGAGTAGCCCCTTGTCGTTACAGAGAAGAGGCACATTGATGAAGCAAGATTTCGTCTAGCTTCTCAATATGTTGAAAAGGGTTGGAGAGAGGTTCACAACATATATACTAGGTATTTCCATAGATTCCAGTATTCGAAGCTTTGCAGGATCTGTGATCATTAGTAAATGATGAGTGGGAGTCTAGCTCTTTGGTGCTAACCCTCTCTGATGCTTTAGTCAGTCATGAATGATGTGAAACAAAAAGAAATTGAGAATCGAAAGGAGTAATGAGAGGTTGGAGATTACCTTAGGTGACCTGAACCTCTATTCATAGTCTCAGAAACACAACATGCTCCTAAGATGGGGAGTTTCTAAAGAAGCACACCTTTTTTTCCTAATGACCCCACTTTATAACTGTCTGGACTTACAAAATAACACTATAAAGTAGGTTCACTAGGAAAAATAGTGTGCTCCTTTGGAAACTCCCGTAAGATGTCACATCAGCAAAGTTCTGCAACAGATTTGCCCACTTGCAAGAGCCAAGATACATCGACCATTATACATGACAAATTTAAGTATGGGACTGAATATTAGAGTTAATCCAACCTAAAAATAGATTAGATGAGAAAAATTAAGAGGATGATTAGGTGATATAATTATATAGTTGGTGGAATAGTAAAACATATGAAAAATACTATCCACTAAATTTGAAAATTAATCATGTTTTCACATTATAATTTAGGCATATAAATATGTGCTCTCAATTGATTTCATTTATCATCCATTCAAAAAAAAAAGAGTGAAGAGAAGATAGAGAAAAGAAGAGAGGAGAGAAGAAATTTGGTGTGCTCTACGGGATACACTTTTCAGATAGTATCCATCACGGTGTTAGTCTAGTGCGTCTACTACATACTACAGTTCTCTAAAAAGGTTAGAATTAACATTGTATCACTCTCCATTTTTTGTATATTTCTGAGTTTCCTGGACAAGACTTGGAAGAATATACTATTTATCTGAAATAGTGGAATTCGCTCTTTGATTGTCCCGTAGTTTTTTCCATAAGAATTTTCCACGTAAATATTATGTGTCATCTGTGACTTGTTGATTTACTTATAACTAACTTGTTGTTTACATACAAATCAGGATATTATTATTTTTCCTAACACTGAACTCATTAGAAAGGGTTCCTCCTTATTTCAGGAATGTGCCCAATATTCTGAGGAAAGGATGTCCTATGCATGAGGATGATATAAGCTTGCAGGTGTCTGCTCATCCTGAATATTTGATTGCTCAAAACAAGTTGTGCTTCCTATGCATTCATGCTCATCCAGAGTCTATAATACTCCTTTTTTTTTTTTTTTGGCAATCTAGTAACTTGAATGCCCCTGGACACACTTTGTTTCATCACCCTAGATACTACCGGGATATGTTCTCAACTTCTTTTTTTTTTTTTTTACTAAAATGGTGGGTGGAAGCTCTTCGCATTCCATTAACAAATATATAATAGAACTACAAAATAGTTCAGGTTTTCTGTATTGATGAATCTCAACAAAAATAAAATACATAACAGAAAGCAACAAAAAAGCTAATAATATAAAGAGTACATAGCGAGCAAAAGTTTTCCCAATACAACAGTCAGTGAAATGATTTTCCTCGGCGCGTCAAATCTCTCCATGAGAAAAGCTATGATCTCCCATCAAGTCAGGTCCAAATATGAAAGAGGGTTTCCGAAATTCTCTCCTGATGTCCCTCCTGAGATCTGTATACGCTTCTAGTCCGATGGAATATCTGCCTATATAATAACTTCGTGAATAATCATGCGAGTATATGTATGTAAGGAACGTGATGTAGAATTAAAATTCTATTGTTTCTTTCTTTCCACACATTCTAGTATAAAACTGCTGTAAGAGTCCTAACCAACTTCGATGAGTATACCTACAGCCTAGTTGAAAACACGCATAAAACCCCAATTGGATTGTTTTAATTATATAACTTAGAAGAATAGCATGATTACTCTCCCTCAATTCGAGCGTAAATTTTAGTCATTCCTAGCTTGCTACAATGGTAATAAAACCCCTTCCTAGACAAAAGCCTCATTAAATACAACACCACCCCTCGATAACACAAAGTAACCTGTGAAGTGGCTCATTTTTTGGAAAACCATATCCCAATTAAATCGACAGTTAACTTTAATATGTTTATGGTTTTCATTAACATCGAGTTATTAGCCTTCTCAACATTAAAAAGATAAGGAATGTGTTAGTTGTTCATATATGAGTGTAGTCTCACATCGGATAAGATAAAGAAAGTTTACGAGTTTAAATACAAAGTTGGAGTTTTGAACTGATAGCTTAAACATTTGGATTAGCCTGGTTCTCAGCTTTGTGTGAAACCTATGTTTGAAACCCAAATTAGTCGAGTTAATTTTGAATTTAATTTCCCACATGTCGGCGAGTGAAGCCGATATTTGAAGCCCGAATTGTTCGAGTTAACTTTGGGTTTGATTGTTCAGGTTCGAACCAAGTTGTCGTCGAGTCAATAGTCCCCCTTATGACCTAAGGGGGAGTGAGTTAACTTTATGGTCCAGGTTAACCCAGGTTCAGACTAAGTTGTCGTCAGGTCAATAGTCCCCCTTATGACCTAAGGGAGAGTGAAATCGATGTTTGAAGTTCGAGTGACTTATATTTGAAGTCCGAATTGGTCGAGTTAAATTTGGGTTTGATTGTCCAGGTTCGGACCAATTTGTCGTCAGGTCAATAGTCCCTTTATGACCTAAAGGGGAGTGAGTTAACTTTATGGTCCAGGTTATGACCTAAGGCCACGTGTTGGCTCTCCACAGTCCAAGTTATGACCTAAGGTCACAGAAAACTTAAGGTTTTGGATCAGACTGGTTTGCTACTTTTAGTATTTAAGGCCTCAAAGCAGTATAAAGCACCTTTGGGAGCTACTGTGCCTGTTACCTAACTAGGGTGTCATTAGCATATAGCAAAAGTGAGCGCCCTCTATTGCTCTTAAGCCATTTGACCTCAAGTATCCATCATCCCAACGAGTCTTAGATACTGAATGCATCTTTCTAAACTTTTAGTGAAGCCTTTTTAGGTCAGTATAAGGTTACTCCTTTACTAGAATGGCACTGGATATATATATGCCTGCTTAATTTGCCTAACATTATACATATATGTCTTCTATTTATTTGCGGCGTTTATAGACATGAAATTTGTGCATCTACACTTTTTTATTTTTGGAGAATGGCCTTAGGATTACATACATAATAAGCCTTTCATGACATTCCACAGCGACTGTCAAGAACTACTTCTTAATTTGAAAAGTTCCCTCTCTCTTGCTGGCGATGAGAGATTCGAATCCGTGACCTTCCACTGTATGGGAAAGTAGAGTCTTTCCTGCATGAGCTTTAGAGGTCATAATTCAAGTTACGCGAGAGAGGCTTCAGAGGTGATAATTGTTTGGCATACTAATCTCCTTGCTGCAATGCGTGCTAAATGGTAGCATGCATTATGCTTGACTACAGTTTCATCTTTTCTGAATATATTTAGTTTGTTCTCCGCAAAAATCTTGCTTTTTCTTTCATTGATTACAATAATTACAGCGGAAGAGAAACAATAGAAAAATAAACGAGAGGATTTATAATTCTATCACTCTCTTTTACAATAAAAATGAGTTCTAATGTGGCGATGGGATCTATCTAGTAGAACATGTTGACGATCTGACGTGAAGATATCTCTTTGAAGAAGATAATGGTCGGCCCTAGTTTCTCTCTCTCTCTCTGCTGATCTCAATAAATTCAAAACTCTCGCACGTAACTTGAACTCCAAAAGATTTCAAAGACTTCAAGGCTCTTTCGCTTAACTTAAATTGCCAAAACACCTCTAAAGTCTCCTCAAATAGCCTATTTATAAACTTTAGTTGGTTATGAGAGAATAGAAGGTTTTTGTATTTATCAAGAATTCTAATCAAATATTTGATTTTGATTTAAATCTTTTGAATTTTGATTGGACTCAATTCAATTCGGATATTAGATAATTTCAAATCTTAACCAGAATCAATTTAGAATTCTGAAAATCTGTCCATGCAGAATTAAATACTCTGTAAGCAGAGGTATAGATTTAGCTTCGTATTTTACTCTGATGCGGAGCTAAACTTCTAGTCCATGCGAAGCTATTCAATAGCTTCGCGTCGGGCTGGCTGCAGAACTAATTTTGCTCATCTTTTTTGAAATTTTATCCTCCAACATAGTCTTCTCCCTAAATTCGGCAGGGTTTCTCTACTCAGTTTCATGTTATTATGCATTACCATATGCACAGTGTCTGCTTGTAGGTTCATATCATATACATGTGAAAATATTCTCACTTAGGGAAGCCCTTCAATTTATTAAGTAATGACCCTTCTGCAAAATCCTATGCTAAAGAATTTATCTGATTGTAATTGTTGAGCATGTCACTTGCTTACCAAGCAATTGTCTGGTACTAAGCTACTAGGAAGCTTTTATTTGGCTCACTTCTCCATTGAGAGGGAGCAGGTAGCTAGAGCAGGTAACATGTTCAGGTTTTTTTTTTTTTTTTAATTGCATTTCTGTATCCTTTACTGTTGGGCCATATGGGGCTTAAATCTTATCAATGAGGATCAGGGGGTACCAAAACTGGTTAAAAGAAAAGAAAAGAAAAAAAGAAATGCAATATTAATGCAAATGGGATCAGTATTATCTCTTGTTTGTTTTTTTTTTTTTTTCCGAGGTTAAAAGACAGTGAACGTACTGTACTGTCGCTCGTATTCTATTAATGAGAAATATATATTCTTTTTTTTGAGGTTAAAGACAGTGAACATACTGTCTCTCACATTTTATTAATAGAAAATAACATAACAACTATTTACATGAAAAACAATAAAAAACTAAAACGAGCCAAAGCAATCTACTAGTGCCAAAAGTTCGGCCAAACTACATCATACATACATCGAAGTACAAACTACCAAGCAAAAAACAAAAGGCTTCCGCTCAGTGTGGAAGATGAGAACCAAAGGGTTTGACCCTGAAGCGCCATCAGTCGTGCCCTGTGAAGGACTATCTTGGAACTCGTCCTGCATCTCTTCATCCGTATCCGTTTTTTCCGAAAGGCACAACCGTTACTTCTCCGATAAAAAACCTGCTCAAGAAATCATATCGACAGTATTATCTCTTGTTGTATGAGGGATTATATAGGAAGTTCTTCTCTGGCTGTGTGATTTATTTTGTTTGATCAACAAAGTATGCTTCTATGGTCGTTAAAATGGCACAAGGTTTTGATGGTAAGCTCCTCTCCTATCGTCTGAGGCTGTCAAGAACCATCACCAACTTATTGATGACGTGCTTCAGTTTGTTGAAGTTGGTGCTTTTTGTAGGTAAAAATTAGATTATATGAAGATGATGATGATGTTCAAAGCTTATTAGTTTATATTCGCTGAGACCTTTCTATTTTCGGAAATATCTTCTACTCTATCAAGATGCATTGGTCTTCAAAATTCTTTGGGTACTGATGTTTTAACAAGACTACTCTATCAAGCAGCACGTGCAGTTCTGGAGGAGAATAACTAGATTTGGTAAATGTCTCCCACCAGCATTTATAGTTGCAGATGGAGAATATTTTAGTTTCTGAATATTATGTAGTATGTATTTCATAGTGTACTATATTGTGATCCTCTTTTAATTATGTATGAGTCTATAAGTACTTTGTGAAGATAATAACTCACCATTTCGATGTGTGTAAAAAAAAAAAAAAAAAAAAAAAAAAAAAAAATTCTCATGGTTTCTTAGTCAATGGTATTATTGAATGAAAGCTGCTGGTGTGTTGAAAGTTGGGTTTTGGGAGAGTGTGGGCTCACGTGGGGACATGTCTATCTCAGTAGTTCCGAAGAGTTCCAAAGATATTATTTATATCATTACTTCATTAAGATATGATATATGGTGAGCTTTGAGCTCATTAGTTCAATCAAGTCATGTCTGTCTCTACAACCAATAGGGGTCCAGAGCTCGCAAACCTAGATTGCAACTGTCCCTAAACTTGCGGTTAAGCTCGCTAATTATATGATTATATTCCCACCGTAGGACACACGTGTCTGCGCGACAAGATGCAGTCGTGTTGGCACGTCCATGTCCAGGGAAATTCTAATTGCTCACCACATTTGACTTAGTGAGCACCATTGTCCCCTATGTTGTAAATCACTTTCCTAAAGGATGTGATGCTCACTAAGTAAAATGCGCTGCGCATCCGGACACTTGTACTGCAGATGAGAGCAAAATGGTCAATTTAAGATTGGGTGCAGCTACTGTTCTGAAGGGATTTTCTTAAGGGCACACCACTGATCTTAGTGAGAAGATCACAAAAATGCAATGACAAACTTGTGTAACTTTTAACAATTTTAGGAGGAGGTGGTCTCACCGAGACCAGTGGCGTGCTCGTCTACAAACTCCCGTTTTGGAAGGAACTGTACTCGGCTGGAAATTAATGAGTTGGCAGGAGTCATCGGAGGCAATTGCAATTGCAATTGCGAGCTGTTCGCATGTGTCTCTAATGGGGCTCACTGAGCCATGCGTGTTGAATGGAGTAACAGAGCCAGATACACCCCACATTTCACATGTTGTGGTATGATGTTACCAATGAAAAATACAAGTTGAAAGTGAACACATGCATTAAGAGCAGCGGATTAATTTCTTTTATTTCGAAGGAAACTAATTTTTTAATTTATCATTACCATTTGCATGCTTACTTCATTGTTAGTAGGAGAACGTGAGTTCCACTAGAAGATGGGTTTAGAGTGCTGCTGTTAGTATATATGAGGCGGATTCGAGTCAGCAGCTGAGCCAACCTGGTGTTGATTTGGGTCAAATGCATACCAAACTCACTATAGTCCACAATTTAGAGCCAACAACTAGAAACCAGAGAACAGCTCTATTCGCTCGCCTGAGTTGCTATGGTGGAGTCATTTCATTTCTCTGAGTCACCATCTCCTTACTAACAATGGAATTGTGTCCTTGGCCAAAATAGTCCAGTTGACAACGGTCCAAATGGTCTGATAATGCTGATGATTTTGACTGCTCAAAGCATGTGGAGGGGCTGCGACTCGACCAGCCGGTCCGGTTGGCAAGGGACAGACGGCATATGCCTCCCCTGCCCCTCCATCGGACTCCAACCCTCAACCCACTTACTGTACTTCCCGTGCCTGTCTTCTCACTTTTTACCCCTCTCTCACCTGCAATAGATGCTGTATGTGAGGTTGGAGCCTATATGCACTTCCCGAGCCTCGTTATTTTGTAGAGGGGAGTATAGAGCTGGAGCTGACTGGCAGATTCAAAGAATCAAGTTCACGACCATAGATTTGAGTTTAGCATGTCGATTTTCCATACAGAGTGCGTGCGAAGCATGATGTGTGGCCAATAGGAATAGTAACGGATGTGTTCATAAGTTAATTTTTGATCTATTCTTTATAATTCAAAATTTTGTATAGAAAAAACAAAAAATTGGCATGTGAGCGCTTCCATTTGTTAAGTTAGTTCATATATGAGTATAGTCCCACATCATATAGGACAAATAAAATTCATAGGTTTAAATACAAAGTTGAGATCTTGATCTAATGACTTAAGTTTTTGAGTCAAACTAGTTTTCAGAATACTGGTCAATATTTTGGAAATATTTACTCGGTCAGAAACTATGACTGGCTAGGTTGCAGTGGCTAGGTTTGCAGCTGGTATTATCTAGTATGAGATCGACTATTAACACCACATGGAAATATTGCCAATGGGTCAACCTTTTTGGCCCCATCATGATTAATAAAGAGAGGGCAGCGAGGGGCTCTGACCCACATTGCCGATAGGAGCCACATGTATTGTCCCTGAACATTGCCAGAGCCCCACACTGCCGATAGGAGCCACATGTATTGTCCCTGAACATTGCCGATGAATATTCTCATGATGGCAATACTGTTGTGTGGCAGCTGAAACACTGCTGACGGATGTTTGAGCCTCACTAGATCTGAAGCGATTTTCACGGAGTTGATGCATATTGGTTTTTCTTTTTATTCAACGGATGAGGCACAATTGTTCTGTTATTGGACATTTTAGGGGGCTGACTGTAAAATGTATACGGTCATTTAACAGTCATGCGATAATGCACCCAAGTAACGAGTGAAAGATGTAGATATCGAATCTTCAACAACACCACACACATGCTCTATTATTATCTCGGATTTATTTATTTCGATATCATCTCTTGGACATGTTATTTTTCAGAAGAAGGCACCAATACACATACTAGAAGTGCACAACAGAGTACGTTTCCAACCCAGCATGCAGCTTCAGACATGGAGAAGGGTAACGACATTCCTTTTGGAAGAGAGGGATAGTACTCTTGTCATGAAAAAGGACTTCCTATGCACTTCATGACTTTATTTTTACTTTATGAAGGACCTATCTTCTAAAAAACACTCTATGTATTAAGTTTTATCGCTAATATAATATGGCCTGAACAATATATTATGTTATATATTCTTTTAAAATTTCGTTAGCCTATTATTTATCTTAAAAAAAAAAAAATGTAACATATTAGATAAGCTTCGGAGAGCTACATGGGTCTTAGAATATCTTTCCTCCGCTTTCTTAGGACTCTGCACGTGCCCGAAACTCTCAAACTTTCATGCACTTTATAAAAAGGTCATTTAGTTGGATCCTGTGGAGAGATTCTATTGCAGTTGATGATAGTATTTCTTGCTGCTATGAGGACATTGTGTGCTTTAATTTCCTTTTTTTCAGCAGGACTTGTTGCTTATATTCTTTTCTTCTTCTTCTTCTATTTTTTTTTTGAGTGAAAAAATCGGTGGAATTTACCCCTTCATTGTTCGCAGCAGAAATTTGCTTTCTTTCCATTGAAATAACTTAATTACAATAAAAGTGAACAAGAAAAAGAACAAACGAGAGGATTTATAATCTATCGCTCTCTTCTACAATAAAACGTGGGATCTATGTGGCGATGGGATCTAACTAGTAGTTCTTTTAGACGATCTGACGTCGATGGTCTTCTTGCTCTTGATGAAGAAGATGCCGGCCGACTTTTGATGATCTTCTCTGGTCTTGATTCGTTCAAAACTCTCACGCGGAACTCAAACTTCACAAAAACTTCAAAAAAATCCCCTATGGCTTCCTCAAGAGGGTATTTATAGCCTTAGAATAATATGAGAGTTTCTATCTAAATAGAATTTGTATTTATCAAGGATTCCAATCAAATATCTTAGTTTTGATTTAAATCTCTTGATTTAGAGTTCTGATTGGACTTAATTTGGATATTTGGATAAGCCCAAATCTTAATCTCAATCAATTTAAGATTCTGATTTATCTGCTCACGCGGAGCTATTGATTAGCTCCGCGTTTTACTCATACGCGGGCTAAAATAGCCAAACGCAGAGCTAACTTATTAGCTCCGCGTTCTGTTGTGGAAAACTCCATTTTACTTGGAAATTTTCACTGCCAACAGAACCCCCTCCAAAGTTTTCAAAATGGCTTAGAATTTAGCAAATTTTGAAATAGTTTGGATTTTCAAACTGAAACGAGGAGTTACAATACCAATTTATCTTCGCGTTTTGTATAATTGCGCGGAGCTAAATAGCTTCGCATTTCAATGGGTAACTGCTCAGTAATTGCTCCGAACCTCGCGCAGAATACCAAGGGGCGGATTTTCTCATTTAAATAGAGTCTCTTCTTCTTCTTCCTCACTTCATTCGAAGAGATTTCAAGAACTCAGAGATCAGAGCTCTCAGGCGACCGACGATCTTTGCAATCCGAGCGATTCTTCGCCGTTTTCTCCAATTTTTCGTCGATTTTCACTAAGATCAATGACACCTAAGACTCGTGCCTCTTCTCGTGCACCCTCGCCGTCGGCGGCTGGCGCAAGCAGCGGTGGCAGCGGCCGTGGTAGCAGTCGCAACGGCGATTCGGCCCAAGCCGCGCCAATCGGCGGTAAGAACCTCACTTTTGGGGCTATTTAGAACATTTTTAGAGTGATTTGGCTTGGTTTTAATCGGCCAATCATTTCTTTCACCGGCGAAATCACCGTACTCTGGTCAAATGGCTTGGAGAAGAAGGAGAAGACCTCTGGTCTTCCTCCACGCAAAGCTATCGCGTTATCTTCGCGTTTTGAAATGCGAAGTTACAATTTTAGCTTCGCGTTTATAAACGCGAAGTTATCAACCTTAGCTTCGCGTGTGTAAATGCGAAGCTATTTTTCTTAACTTCGCGCGGAGTTACTTTTAGCTCCGCATTTTTATACTTAGCAAAATTTTCTGATTCGCAAAAACTTTTCTAATTCTTAATTTTTCTCTTGCAGTTGACTATTCAGTGGACCCACTCTCCAAAGAGCATCACTTCGGCCATGGCGGGGGTGCAGACTTAGTCACCCAGTTTTGCTTCACCACTATTTTTGCTGCATACAAGCCAGGCTTGAGGGAGAGCATGGAGAAACTGATCAGATACAGCCCTGCACTGCACGGGAGATCGTTACGGATGCTCCCTTTGAAGCCACGAACCGAGAGATGTTGGAGAAGCCCGCTTTCCTTTTTGGAGACGCCATAGAACACTCAGATGAAATCTTATTTGAAGAAGAAGGCAAGTGGCTTTACCAAGCTGGGGATCTGCTTATGTTCCTTCCTGATATGGATTGCAGCTATCCTCTGGTATACCTCCAGTGGCTATCATCCCGTCGTGAGTTAGAATGGGAGCTAACTCGTGACTATGACGGAGTTGCGACCGGCAAGTTCGGCGCAAATTGGGCTTTTCAAGACGGTCCCCCTAGATGTGTTACGGGGCTCCTCCCAGGCAGAGTCACCAAGGAACACCCTGTTAGCGAGGTCCCAACTCGTGCTAAGACTTTTCTTAGTGAGTTCTTGGCCAAGGATGGTCAGTATCCTGCCAAAAACTTCAGAATGCCCAGGTGGATTCATTCATCGGGCAACATGTGGTGGTTCAGGCTCGTCAAGTACGTGCTGGACACCCATGAGCAGACCCTGAAGGAAATTGGCTTGTACAAAGCAATTAGAAATGTTCAGTTTGGCTTGCCTCAGAGCTCATACCACCTTTTCAGCTTGTTGGAGATGTATAACTCCGAAACTGGCACCTTCTTTACTCCCGTGGGTGAGTTAGGATTTACTCCCCATGAGATGTTTGAAGTGTCAGGGTTATCAATGGGCGAAGTCCCTTATGAGGAATATATCCCTACCACTGAGGAACTGAAGATGTTGAAAGGGACGAGCACATCTACCAAACCTATTGGGAGATGATGTGTCACTACCACATTTGTGCTGATCTGGCTAGGGTAAGGAATAAAGGGATCGGCCATAAGAAATAGACAGACTACCTCTTCATCAACTTGAAGGAGAGTCTCCCCATGGTCCGTCGATGCCCATCTGTCAGCATTGAGGAAATAAAGGAACGTATCTCCAAACTGGAAGCCATGACTAATATTACTGAATCCAATGAAGGGGGATTCAGCCCAGATACAGTCTTCGAGAGTTTTCATTATCAAGCCCAGTTCTCCATTTCGGAGAAGGGTCTCTTGCTGGTTTTTTAATATTGTGACTGAAGAGGTGTGTCGTCCCTTCGTTACCTAAGGAAGCCATCGCCAAGAACGTCGTTTACCCAACCGTTCTATTGGCCGATGGACGACCATTCGGGCTCCTGCCAGCGATGGTTAGTAACCTTCAGAGCGGACTCTGGGCCCTTTGCAACAGTTTCATGCCGGCAGAAAAGAACAAAGGCAAAACTGGAAAGGGTAAAGCAATAAAAGAAGCTGCTCCATTGAAGACATCGCACCCCAGGGTGGAGATGCCCTACACATATTTACTGGCATGGCTAGTCATGCACTGCCCGTTTTTGATGAGTGCTGCAGATTACAACACAATTGACAAATCGTTCTTCGTCGAGAAATATGAGCGCTCTACCTGGAAGAGTTATTATATGTTAGTGATCCGCAAAATACTCCGCCATCACCAGAACTATGAGATCTTCCGCTGCATCGCAGATTTCCCTATAGGAAAGTATGGATCTAAATTCAAAGATATTCTGGGAGCCAACAATTTTACCAGTTTATCTTTGGGGGCTTTCTGTTGGCTACTAAATATTCGCCCCGGACACTTGGTGTACAGGCAGGACACCATGTGCTATATAGAGCTATATATTCCTAGTCGATTTGCTCGTCAATTCGGGTATTCTCAGCTCTATATAGGGAATCCGAACAAGGGGCTAGCGTACGAAGGGAACCTGTACGCAGGAGCACGGGGCTGGTTCTATTTTGTTGCTGGAGGAACCGGAGCTGAATTCTCGTTGCCCCAGAAGGTGCCAGACTTAAATATGAGTTTGAGCTTCTGCACCTGGTACAGCATTGCAAACGCCGACGTACCCAATTTCTCTATCAAGCATAGTTGCTGTAAGGAGATAGAGGCCTTCTACTCTCGTCGAAAGGGGCCAAGAGAGTGAGGGTAAAGGGAATGGACGAGTTCCTAGACACAGCAGCTGATCCGTCAGATGCAGGTGATTCTGACGGAGATGACGGTGCTGATGATGACGGCGACGCTGGTGGCGCTCCCCCACATGTCATGACTCGATCTCGGAGTCCAACAATAAAATGTCGCGGGCCCGTAAGGGGTGATCCAGCTCGGAAGAAATGGAAGTCGGCCGGGGAAACACTGGTGATCCCTGAAGAGGCAGTGGTCAAGTTTGCCACTGACTTGCTTGCTTCGACCCTGCCTTCTGGGTCAGCAGAAGAGAACAGGCCTACCGAGGTCTGTAGTGCTACTGAGGTTACGACCCTGCTGGCCACGGGATCTGCTAAACACACTACGACGTTACCTCTGAGTAGCGAAACGGGTGTGCTTCTGGAGTCGGCCAAAGCTCCTCCCACAAGTCAACTACAGGACTCGTATCCCCTGGTATGGTTCTTCTCTTTAAATTTTATATTCTAACTTGTTTTCTCTCTCTCTCTCTCTCTCTCTCTATATATATATATATATATATATATATATATATATATGTAACACTTTCTGTTTGCTTTTTTGAGGTGCAGGTAGTCAGTTCCACTCGCCGATGCATTCGACTACCAGGGGGAGTCTGAGGAACTGGTGGATTATTCCGGCACAACTAGATCTGTGGGTGGATTAGGTAGTTCTGCGAACGAGTTTGACGCAGACTACTTCACTCTGGCCCCATGCTCGGTTCCTTCATCGACTCCTATTGATGAATTAGGGAGTGATGATAGGACTGATGCTGTCGTGCCCAGGGCTGCTCCTTCATCTCCGAGTCTACCGTCTCCAACTCCAGCGGTCCACTCTAAGGATACCTTCCCCGTCGTCATTGGCGTGGCTGCTACTCCTCATCCAGCAGTATTAACGCCTTCTACCATTGTGCCTGTTGAGACACTGGTGACTCCTCCAGCTCCAAGTCATCTGCCAATAGGGGATGAAGAGAATTTGAAGTTCTCGTTCGAAGCCACTTCTGCCACAGGAGGAGCTTCGGGTAAAAACACTCCATCATCTACTCCTGCTGGTGGCGCTGCTCGAATGATTTGTACTAGTGATACTTCGCCTCAGGTTCCTGTTGGCAGTGAAAGTTCCTAAGTTAAAAAGATTTTCCACAACAGAACGCGGAGCTAACTCTGTAGCTCCGCGTCGGGCTAGTTTTAGCCTCGCGATGAGTAAAACGCGGGACTATCAATAGCTTCGCGTTAGCTCCGCATTCTGGTTATTTAGCGTCGCGTTTTGATGCGATTAGCTCCGCATGAGCAGATAACCAGAATCTCAAATTGATTGAGATTATGATTTGAGCTTATCCAAATACTCGAATTGAATCCAATCAGAATTCCAAATCAAGAGATTTAAATCAATATTAAATATTGGATTAGAATCCTTGATGAATACAAAAATCTTGATTCCTATTCCTATGGATATCTTGATTCCTATTCCTATGGAAACTCTCATAACCACTAAAGTCTATAAATACCCTCTTTGAGGAGACTTTAGGGAGGATCAGAAAATAATAGATCAATCTTTTTGATCATCAGTCTGGTCTTCTTTTCGGCAGTTGAGATCTTTTCCTCTTGGAGAATTTGAGTTACGCACAGAGCCTTGAATTCATGAAGACTAGAAGAGATCCTCTACAGTCGGCCGCCATCTTCAAGAGAAGAAGAGTTCGATGTTCGATAGTCCAAAGGAACTACTATAGATCCCATCACCACTGATCCCACGATATATTGTAAAAGAGAGAGATTGAGTTATAAAATCCTCTCGTTTGTTCTTTTTTTTTATCTTGTTCACTTCAATTGTAATTCAAGTTTATTCAATGGGAGGAAGCAAAAATTCTGCTGCGAACAAACTGACGACCACAGTGGGAGCCGTCTCTTTCATCAAAAAAGAGATTGTGGTGCAATCGGATGTTGACATGATCGGATCCGACGTAGATATGCTCGTCGTTGAAATCGACCAGCAGAAATATGAGGAGTATCTCTCCTCTGAATCAGGTAACCTGAACGAAACGCGACACTATCATCGCGTGCGCTCCAATACCCGAGGAACGGGTAAAAAGCTATCCACCGAGGAACGGGGATCCTTAGAGACCGCGACCATAGAGTCGTTGTTTGGGCAGGAAATCCTAACAGAGGATGAACTTTCTACTGCCGAAGAAGACCTGGGAACTGGATTGACCAGAACCCAACTCCGAAATAGGAATCGGAAAGCAAGGCGAGCCCGCCTTAGACGCGAGGCTAATGGACGCGAGGCTATGGTCCCTCGCAAACTGGCTCGAGCTAATCGCGAGACCGGTCATTATTGCGTTAAACGCGAAGTTACAACTTGCCTTAAAGCAAGGAAAAGCCAGCGTGTGATATTCCACGCGAGGCTATTGCTGAGCTGAGCGAGAAACGCGAAGCCAATGAGATTTGCGCTAGTCGCAAAATATCTGACACTCGCGAGAAACGCGAGTATAAAAATTCTTTAAAGCTAGCGTGTGATTTTCCACGCGAGGCTGATACTGAGCCAAGCGAGAAACGCGAGGCTACTAATACTTGCGAGAAACGCAAGACTTCTTACACTAGCGAGGAATGCGAGGATAAAAATTCAATAAAGCCAGCGTGTGATTCTCCGCACGAGGCTATTACTGAGCCTAGCGAGAAACGCGAAGCCAGTAAGATTTGCGCTAGACGCAAAATTTCTGACACTCGCGAGAAACGCGAGTATAAAATCTCTTTAAAGCCAGCATGTGAATTTCCATGCGAGGCTATTACTGGGCTTAGCGATAAATGCAAAGCCAGTAGCACTTGCGAGAACTGCAAGATTTTTGACACTCGCGATAAACGAGAGGATAAAATTTCCTTACGGCCAGCGTGTGATTCTCCACGCGAGGCTAATACTGAGCTTAGCGATAAACGCAAAGCCAGTAGTACTTGCTATGAACGCAAGATTCCTCAGCTCTGCGTAAATCGCGAAGATGATTGGCAAATTGTTGTTAATCGTAAAAATCGCGCTAGACGCGAAGTTGTGACCTGTGTTAATCACAAAAGTAAGCCAGCATGCAGGAATTTTCTTCCACGCGGGACTAAGATTCCAGAAGATAAACTTCTGAAGAAATGCCAAGCCAGCGTAAAATGCGAGGCTAGCGTAGCAAATCGCGAAGCTAACTTCATGCCAGCGTGTGATGGATTGTCACCATGCGAGGTTACTGAATTTAGTTATGAAACTGGCCAAAGTGCCAAAACTCGCGAAAAACGCGAGCGTAAGCCAGCATGTGATAAAAGCTCCCCATGCGAGGCTATTGAATTTGAACAAAAATTTGAGCCAAGTGTTAAACGCGAAACCAAGGATTCTTGCGCTAATCGCAAAATAATGCCAGCGTGTGAGGATACTCCTTTACGCGAGGCTAAACAAACAGAAGTTAAACTTCTGCAAAAATGCCCAGTCAGCGTAAAACGCGAGACTAGCGTAAAACGCGAGGCTAGCGTAAAACGCGAGGCTATATCCCAACCCCGCGTAAATCCGCCATTATACAGAATAAAGGTTGATAAGTATAGCACAGATAACGCCACCAGTCATGGGGGGTTACAGCAGGCTCCTGGACTCCTCCATCAGCCAAGTGGGCCCCATGTCCAAAATATAACTGAAGATTCTCTATTTTCTAAAGTACTTAATCTCAGAGATTATTTGACGAGTAAAAGGAAAACGAGTCAAACTCAGTCACATTCGACATGCCATTGTGAGCAAATAATATCAACTGTACTGAATAGTTGCTGCTGTGGTAAGAAAAGAATTTTTTTATTTAATAGAATAACTGAGTCTCATACTCCGAAAAGGAGGAAGAATAATCTGTGATATCAAATCAAGGAAAAAGAGGTAAAGGCGGTGACCTCAAATATGGTCGGTAAAAGTAAGAAGGCCATGGAAAAAAGACACGAGTCAGATTCAGATGATGAACAATCTCGCCATCTTACTCGACTCAAATCAGGTGCTGTCGCTCTTCGAAATTATAAGAAACTTTCAAAAGGTTCTTATGATGATGACAGCGACAATTCAGCTATAGTTTCCCCAAAATCTCGTGCATCTTCCCGACCACGAAAATCAGCATCACATATGGTGGACAGGTCCGATAACATTGACCAGAGAATGGAAGCCCAAGAGCATATGATTCGAGGTCAGCAGAAGGCCATTGATGACCTCAAACTAATACTTCTAAAAGTAGTCGAAAATACCCAGAAGATAGTCGATGATAAGGCTAAAACTTCTTCGGAACCGCCACCTAAGGCAAATGAAGAAACTAAAGAAGAAAAGGCTTATTCGATGCATGAGGATGATGACAAATACTCTTTCTATGATCCTCATGGAGAAAAGATCAAAAAATTTTAAAGCCAACTGGATGCCTTAGTGCACAAGAAAGAATTGAAAGAATCGGGGGTTTCAAGACCATACCCGTCTGAATGGGACTTCGCCCCTTATCCAGAAAAATATAAACCCCTCAAGTTGGAGCCATATGATGGGAAGGGGTCCCCAAGCCAGCACATATATTACTTCTTATCGCAGCAGGTCATCTAATGGGAAATGATCCCGTAATGACCAAAGTATTTGCGAGCACCCTGCGAGGACCTGCTTTTACATGGTTTATGCAGTTACCCCCGGGAACCATAAACACATGGTATGATGTCAAAAAATAGTTCTTGACACGTTTCTTTGAGGATGATACCGAAATATCGGTTCATTCCCTCCTTGCGACGAAACAAGGAGAAGAAGAAATGGTCAAAAGTTTTATTGAACGCTTCAGGGAAAAATCTGTGTATTGTCGACACGGTATGACCCAAGAAACTCTAGTGGAAACCTGTAAGCATAACTTCAGGACCGGCGTGCTGATAAGAATGAGAGCTGTAGAGTCCAAAACTTGGAAAGATCTGCTGAGATAGGGAGAGCAGGCGGAAGATATAATTCGCCGGATTGAGGAATCTCGTAGTACGAGAAACTCTACGAATAAAAGTTCATATCCACAGAATCCTGAAAATAAAGGGAAGGCTATGATGGCGATAGTTGCAGATTCAAAGCCAAGACCTCAGAATCTGAGAGGTGCAGGTCAAAATAGGCCCTGATAAGATAAAACTTATATATTCAAGACGGAGCAGATAGGTACTCTATTCCATCTTCTCCTCAGGAAGGGTATGTTGAAACTTCCGGAGAATGGAAAACCGAAAGGCGTTGGTAAAACCAACGACCCCAACTATTGCCTGTACCATCGGAATATCAGGCACCCAACTAAGGATTGCTATCCTCTTAAGAACCGAATTCAGGCATTGATAGAAGCCGGGATTCTCACACTTAAAGAGAAACAGAAGAAAGTTTCTGTAAATATGACAACTTTAGTAGTAGGAACCAATGAATTCTCTGCCAGAGCAATCCCTGTACCAGTAGGGAATCCAATATCGACACCAAGCACGGGCAACCCGCAGTTGCAAGTTAGCCCCTTGGGTATGCTCCGAACGACAGCTGCGATCGAATCGTCCTCATTAGTTAACAGCCAGATTTGGCTGGGGGTGCCAAAAATATTGACGATTATAAATATCATGTTGATTCCGCTACTCATGCTAGCCATTGGAATGGCTAGTTGGGTGCTATAATTATTTTATTGCCCAATGCTGTTAAAACAGAGGGAAGAGGAGATAAGTTCCTCGCCAACCCTATCATACTGGGGGTAAAAGTATGAAATCAATTGCCCAATGCTGTTAAAGCAGAAGGAAGAGAAGATCAAGTTCCTCACCAACCCTATCATACTAGGGGTAAAAGTATGAAATCAATTACCCAATGCTGATTAAAGGCAAATGGGAGAGGAAATCAATTCCTCGATAACTCACCATGCTGAGGGGAATAGCATGGCTAGCCCAACGCAAACGGCGATTGGTAAAGACTAATCAAATCCGTTGATAGCTGGGGGTTTGCTAAAAATTTCATAAAATCTGTCATATTAAGTTTTTACCTCTGACAGTGAGATATAGTTCAAGTTACGCGTGAGAGCACTTGGACTAGGCATGCGCAATCGGGCGCCTCTGCCAAAATCTGATGAATCCTAATCCGATCATCTTGGTGTGCCCAGTTCAAGTTACGCATGAGACCCTTGGACTTCCTCCACTTGTTCAAGTTACGCAGATGAGCACTTGGACTCCTTCTCAGGCATGCGCAATTGAGCGCCTCTGACCTAAATTTGATGAATCCTAATCCGATCATCTTGGTGTGCCTAGTTCAAATTACGCAGTTGAGCCTTGAACCGCCTCCACTTATCCAAGTTATGCAGATGAGCACTTGGACTTTTTCTTTCTCAGGCATGCACAATTAGGCGTCTCTGCCGAAATCTGATGATCCTTAGCCGATTACCTCGGTACTAACAAATCTAAGTTACGCAAATAGGCCTTAGATTGTTTTACCAAAACTATGAACCATCTATTTGTTGAGCAAGCAAGATTCTTGAAGCCAACAGATAAAGAGAAAAGGAATTATCTTTATTCATGAAACAAAAGATTACAGAAAAAGAGGGAGTTATAGCTCTCCCAAAACCTTCAACCTATTCATCGACTCATCAATAACCTGACAACGAGTTTCTTCCATGGAGTGCTGAAATTCCCTGGTTCATATGCAAAAGATCTCCTCTGCAAATATCAACTATGATCTGTTTAAAGTCCTTAGTGGATCATCTGAAGATACTGCTACAAGAATCCTAATGAAGATGCACAAGTTGGATTCGACATGCTACAAGCCCTTAGATGATCATCTCTCTCGCTTTGAAAAGCAACAGAGATTGTCATCTAACAGAAATGATCCTCAAGAAAACTTAATGAGCTGCCGCAGAGTTCTTGTAACTCCTTCAAAAGTTTATCTTTTGGAGTCAGGGCTTGAAACCTGCAACTATATTGTAAAGCATATGCTTCTGGCTTCCTTAGAGTTACTTTTGCTGACGAAGACTGGTAAAGCCTCATTCACTCCTCTTCAAGAAGGATCTGGTCCAAGTACTTCACTGCAAAAGAAGAATCAAGAGTTAGAGAAAACTCGAAAAATCTTCTAAGTATGAAAACGCGGAGCTAAGAATAAACTGCGCGCGCGGTTGAAGAAAATAGCCTCGCGATTGAAACGCGACTGCTAGTCAAAATAGCCTCGCGATTGAAATGAGACTGCTAGTCAAAATAGCCTCGCGATTGAAATGCGACTGCTAGTCAAGATAGCCTCGCATTGAAATGCGATTGCTAGTCAAAATAGCCTCGCGTTAAAATGCAACTGCTAGTTAAAGTAGCCTCGTGTTTTAAGCACGAGGATGACGCGATAACTTCGCGTAGAAGAAGACCAGAGTTCCTCTCTATCTTCTCCTTCTCCTTTAAGCCTTACGGCCGGAGAACGGCGATCTCGCCGGTGAAGTAAATAATTGGCTGGTTAAAATTGAGCCAAAACATCTCAAAATGGTTCTAAGGAAACCAAAAAGTTAAGATTTTTACCTTCAAAAATCACAGCATGGATTGATACGCTATTGTGTTTACTTCCACGGCCGTTGCCGTCGCCGTTAGTGCCGGCTGCCGTGCATGAAGTTGTACTCTTCTGGAGCGACATCCTAATAATGAAAATCTATGGAGAGTCAAACGGAGATCAATTGCAGATCGTTCGCCGACATCGCTCGATCGGTTGCTGGAGCTTGGAATTTTCTAACTTCTCAAAAATGAAGAAGAAGATGAGTCAAAGCCTCTATTTAAACAGGATGATCCGTCGCTTGGTATTCGGTGCGGAAATTCAGAGTAATTAATAGCAATTACTGATTCCACTGAAAAAGAAGCTATTAGCTCCGCGTAGGTGAGCACAAAAACGTGAGATAAACTTGGTATTTTAACTCCGCGTTCTCTATTTGAGGATCCAAAGTATTTCAAAATTTGCCAAGTTCTAAACCATTTTGAAAACTTTGGAAGGGGTTCAATTGACAGTGAAAGTTTTCAAGTTAAAAGGATTTTCCACAACAGAATGCGGAGCTAATTCTGTAGCTCCGCGTTGGGCTAGTTTTAGCCTCGCGATGAGTAAAACGCCGGGCTATCAATAGCTTCGCGTTAGCTCCGCATTCTGGTTAGTTTTAGCCTCGTGATGAGTAAAACGCGGGGCTATCAATAGCTTCGCGTTAGCTCCGCATTTTGGTTATTTAGCGCCGCGTTTTGATGCGATTAGCTCCGCCTGCGCAGATAACCAGAATCTCAAATTGATTGAGATTATGATTTGGGCTTATTCAAATACCCGAATTGAATCCAATCAGAATTCCAAATCAAGAGATTTAAATCAAAACTAAGATATTTGATTGGAATCCTTAATGAATGCGAGTTCTATTTAGATAGAAACTCTTGCATTAACCTGGGGCTATAAATACCTTCTTGGTGAAACCCTAGGAGTCTTTTTTTTGGCAATTGAGATTTTTTCCTCTTGCAGAATTCGAGTTACGCACAGAGTCTTGAATTCGTGAAGACTAGAAGATATCCTCTACAGTCGGCCGCCATCTTCAAGAGAAGAAGAGTTCGACGTTCGATAGTCCAAAGGAACTACTATAGATCCCATCGCCACTGATCCCACGATATATATTGTAAAAGAGAGAGATTGAGTTATAAAATCCTCTCGTTTGTTCTTTTTTTTATCTTGTTCACTTCTATTGTAATTCAAGTTTATTCAATGGGAGGAAGCAAAAATTCTGCTGCGAACAGTTCCCAGTTCTGCTAAGTCTTTATTGGATTTACTAGCCCCGCATGTAATGAGTCTGGTAAAGGGACGAGCTTCTTCATCGACTCCTGCAGAAACTACTCCTCCTCTGGCTACATCTTCTTTGGTATTGCCCGTGCTAAATATGGACACTGTGGACCCTCTTGAGGAATTCTTCAACCACAGCGTTAACGATTTTATGCGGCTACTAAGGAGATGTATCAGGATGATCCTGGACGGAAGAGATTTCCTTAATCTTGGACATCCAATGTTGTCTAGTTATTTGGACAATATTGAAAGGATCGGGGGTCGTGACCGAGCAGCACCTTACCGGGCCCACCTAGAAGCCTTAGAAGAACAGGTGCAGACGCTGAACACAGTTCACCAAGCGGATGTAGAAGCGATCACCGAGATTGAGATGGCGCGGCTAAGGGCAGAGTTAACAGCTCGTCAAGAGGAGTTGAGACGACAAGAGGAAGGATGGTCGCTGGAGTTAGCAAAGCTACAGGCCGGCCAGGAGTCAATTCTTAGGGGGCTGTAGATGGTGGACTTTGAGATTGAGGGAAGCCAGGCCGCCATCCTAAGAGCTCGAGAGACTATCGCTAAGGCCCAAGCTATTTTAGAAGCCAGCGAGTCTCGGTTAGGAGAATCCGTCAGGAGACGGGAAGAGTTGGTCCTTCAATAAGGACAGCTCGAACAGGAGAGCATAATAAGAGGCCGTGCTATTGAAGAATCTCGTCAGCGGTTGATCCAGCAACTTGCAATAAATGACGATAATTTGCGCCGACAAGCTCAACACTCCGTGGAGGAGACTCGTCGTCGAGTTATTGATGAGACGACAAATAAGTTGAAGCTTTTGGGAGAATCATAACTCCTTTTTTATTTATTCATTATTCTTTGTAAAAGAACTCAATAATAATAATTTTTTTAAATTCTTTCATTCTTTTGTAATTTTATTCTTTTGATTTATGAATAAAGATAATTCTTTTGATTCATTTATCTGTTGGCTACAAGTTTTCCTTTCGCAACCAATAATAGCTCATAGTCTTGGTAAAATAATCTAAGGCTCATTTGCATAATTTAGATTAATACCAGAATAACCGGATAAAAATTATTGAACACAGTAAAGCTTTCCATTAGAGCAAAGTGATAGTTTGGTGAGAGTGTTTAACTTCTTACACCAGGATGATCGGGTCAGGATCATCAATTTAGACAGAGGTGCTTAATTGAACATGCCTTAGTTTGATGGAGTCATTTCAAAGCTCTTATGTGTAACTTGAATTTGCACATGTCAAAATGATCGGGTCATGATCATCAGATTTCGACAGAGGCACCTAATTGCACATGCCTTAGTTTGATGGAGAAGTTCAAGTGCTCATATGCGTAACTTGAACAAGTGGATGGTTATACTTCTAGGGATATGAACCAGATGTGATAGTAAATCAGTAAATTATCTTTTTTTTATAGGCATAATACTTCTTCAAAAATTTGCCGTTAATAGGCATCATCATCCTATCACCATCCTGGTTCATTAAGCGATAAGCTCCACTAGAGTATACCGTCTCTACGATGAACGGTCCTTCCCACTTAGGCTCAAATTTTTTCTTAGTCTTGTGGGTTAGAATCATTGGCTTTTTAATTGCCAGAACCAAGTCTCCTTATTTAAAGGTCCTTGATTTAACGTTCTTATTGAACACTTGCAAGATTCGGGCTTGATACAACTCAATTTGTTGTTGAGCCCGAAGACTTTTTTCATTCAACGCTTCTAATTCTCGCAATCTTTGTTGATGGTGTTCTTCTGTCGTCATCTTTGTGGCTAGGGCCACTCTTAATGACGGTATCTGGACTTCAAGAGGCAGGATGGCCTCACTTCCGTAGACCAAGGAGAACGGGGTAGTTTTTGTTGGGGTGCGAACGGTGGTGCGATAAGCCCACAAATACTCTCCCAGCTTTTCATCCTAGTCTCATTTGTTGGAAGAGACGAACTTTCGAATGAGTTTAATAACAGTCTTATTAAAGGTCTCGGCCAATCCATTTGCCGCAGGATTGTATGGTGTTGAACCAATGTCCTTGATTCTGAACTTATAACAGAATTTTGAGAACCCCTGGCTGATGAATTACGGTCTATTATCATGAATGATCCTTCGGGGATGCCAAAATGGTAAATGACATGATGCTTAATGAACTTAATCACATCTGTCTTTTTTACCTCTCTCATGGGCACGGCTTCGGCCCACCTTGAAAAATAATCAGTTATTGCGAGGATAAACCGATATCCTCTGAATGATGGGGGAGTTATCGGCCCCACAATATCCATTCATCATGCCTCAAATGGCCAGCTAGCAACAGTATTGTGCAGATATTCTGAGGGTTGATGGATAAAGTTAGCATGTACCTGACATGCATGACATCGTTTAGCGTATGCCATTGCATCGGTAATCATCTTTGGCCAGTAGTATCATAACCTTCTTATGCGGTCCCCAAGTTTTGGACCGGGCTGATGAGCTCCACACACTGTTCGCAGTAGAATTTTTGCTTCCTCCCATTGAATAAACTTGAATTACAATAGAAGTGAACAAGATAAGAAAGAAGAACAAACGAGAGGATCTTATAACTCAATCTCTCTCTTTTACAATATATATCGTGGGATCAGTGGCGATGGGATCTATAGTAGTTCCTTTGGACTATCGAACGTCGAGCTCTTCCTCTCTTGAAGATGGCGGCCGACTGTAGACGATCTCTTCTGGTCTTCATGAATTCAAGGCACTGTGCGTAACTCGAATTCTCCAAGAGGAAAAGATCTTAATTGCCGAAAAGAAGACCCCTAGGGTTTCACCAAGAAGGTATTTATATTCCTAGGTCAATGCAAGAGTTTCTATCTAAATAGAACTCGTATTCATCAAGAATTCCAATCAAATATCTTAGTTTTGATTTGAATCTCTTGATTTAGAATTCTGATTGGATTCAATTCGGGTATTTAGATAAGCCCAAATCATCATCTCAATCAATTTGAGATTCTGGTTATCTGCTCACGTGGAGCTAATCACATCAAAACGCGGCGCTGAATAACCAGAATGCGGAGCTAACGCGAAGCTATTGATAGCCCCACGTTTTACTCATCGTGAGGCTAAAACTAGCTAGAATGCGGAGCTAACGCGAAGCTATTGATAGCCCCGCATTTTACTCATCGCGAGGCTAAAACTAGCCAGTCGCGGAGCTATAGAGTTAGCTCCGCGTTCTGTTGTGGAAAATCCTTTAACTTAGAAATTTTCACTGCCAACACACACCCCATCATGCATCTTTCTCAGCATTTCATCAGCTTCCGCTTTTGATATGCAGCGTAGCAGGAGACCATCACTTGACTTTCTATATAAAGTTTGAAGCGTATGATCATAGTAAAATATCGGGGCCTTCCTCTTTATCTAGGCGGCTTCCTTTAGATCCTCTGGCAGTATCACATATAAGGCATAATCTATAAATGGAAATCGCCAATTACGGGGTTCCAGAGTTAAGCCTGTCTTGCACACCTCTTTGGTTTGGAATACCGTGTCTGGATGGAGGAGTTTTCTGTTACCAATAGTGATGCTTTTAGCTTCACCCGGCGGGATCGCCAATGTTGCAGCTAGTGCGGCAAGAGCATTTGCATAGACGTTCTCATTCCGAGATATATGATAGATATAAAACTGTTCAAAATATCCTGCTAGCTCGATGGCTAGCTGATGATAGGGGATGAGGACTTCATGTCTGACTTCATACTCACCTGTCATCTGGTTGACAATGAGCTTAGAGTCTCCATATGCCTCTAGATGGTTCACCCCCAGTTGCAGAGCCATTTTTAAACCAATAATGAGTGCATTGTATTCCGCCAATTTGTTCGTGCACGGCTCTGTTAATGAGTAACCGTTAGGCAGTATGTGTTTATGTAGGGATGTTAGCACAACCCCCGGCAGCACCGTCGAAGAATATCTACCATGTTGTTCCTTACCAGTTGTGTTAACCTCTGACGTCTGTTTAGAGTTGGACCAAATTGGATGGACTGCTAAGAAATCGACGATCGCTTGTCCCTTCATGGCTTTTTGAAGAACAAAGTGTATATCATATGGTGACAACAATAATGCCTATTTTGCCAATCGGCAGTTTAAGGATTCTGGTTTTGTCATCAGGATATTTAAGGGATTAACCCGTGAGATGACATGTATTGTTTGCCCCGAAAGATAGTCTCGCATTTTCTGAACAGTGAACACTAGGGCTAAACATTCTTTTTCAATTGGGGTATACCGACGCTCGGCTCCAATCATTGTCCGACTTAAGTAATAAAGGGCGTGTTCATGGCTGTGCTCATTATACTGAGCAAGTAATGCTCCTAACGCATTATCCATGACCCTTACATATATGAGGAACGGCTGCCCAGGGACCGGTGCCATAAGAATAGGAGGTTTGGTAAGGTATTCTTTGAAATTGTCAAATGCCTGTTGACATGCCTCATCCCATACGAAAGAAACCCCCTTTTTCATGAGTCTGGAGAACGGCTGGCATCGCCCTGATAGGTTAGAGATAAAACGCCAGATATAGGCCAATTTTCCTTGTAACCCCCTTAACTTTTTAAGATTGCGGGAGGCGGCATCTCATTGATCGCTTTTATTTTTCAGGATCACGAAAAATTCCTACAGAGGTAACTATGAACCCAAGAAATTTTTCGCTGCACACCCCCATGAAAGACTTGGCCGGGTTAATCTTCAAGTGATGTTTTCACATAAAATCGAAGACTGTTCTTAAGTCATGAAGATGATCTTCTTTGTTCTTACTTTTAACTGCCAAATCATCCACGTAACACTCTATCGTTTTGCGCAGATGTTCTTTAAATATCACACTCATTGCACGTTGATAGGTGGCACCAGCGTTCTTTAGTCCAAAGGGCATTACTGTATAACAGTACGCTCCCAGCGGCGTTCTGAAAGCCGTATATTTTTCATCATCTGGGTGTATTTTAATCTGGTTATAGCCTGAAAAGTCATCCATAAAGGACATCCTCTCGTAACCGCAGGTGTTATCAATCATTACGTCGGTAATCGGGAGTGGGAATTCATCCTTAGGACATGCAGCATTTAGATCTCGAAAATCAATGCACATTCGGATCTTGTCGTTCTTCTTACGAACCGGCACTATATTAACCACCCAATCGGGATGTTGCTCTTCTCGGATAAATCCCGATTTTATGAGCTTATTAACTTCAGCGACTATTGCCTCCATCAGTTCCGGCCGAAAATACCTCTGTTGTTGTTTCACTGCTTGGTATCTTCTTTGATATTTAGCCGGTGTGTGGCAATCTGAGGATCAAGACCGGCATGTCTTCATAGCTCCATGCGAACACATCTATATACTCCTTGATAAGGGATATGAGTTCCTCCTTTTCCAAGGGAGTCAGTGTGTCGCTTATAAAAATGGATTTCGGATATATACACCTCAATTTCTCTTCCGTTCTCATATTAACTTGTAATAGTTTATCCTCCGTAGGCGGGTCACGCTGTTCAAAGCGGACATCCCAAAGAGTGTCCATGTGTTTAGCCCAGGAATCATCTTGAACATCAATTGATTTCTCGTCGCTTTCCGGTGCGGCTGAAACCATATTTACTGTTAGAGATTGAAACCCGGCGCTGGTACTTAAATCCGAATCGTGGTCGAGTGGATGTAAGTCCTCATCTGCCGAAGAATCCTCTTCATATTTGTACGGTGATGAGGGAGGAGTAGATACATAGCCCAACCCCCTTCTAGTTTTCTGATAATAGTCCGGGCTCTTCCCTCTTGGTCTAAACGAGGGTATGAGGTTTCGTCGCCCTTTCCCAAAGTTCAATCCCGGTTTCTGGGTAAAATTATAATCCATCTTTTCCATTATTTGTCGGAATTTCTGTTCATATAAGTGAAATTGAGGTGATGTTTGTTCATCACTTTCATTACTTTGTTTTTGGTTAGGCGATGTGATCACTTTGCCGAAGACAATCGGTTTATGCGACACATGTCGCGGTGGTACTTCGAAAAAGTGATCTCATCCTTTCGTTATTTTAGACCGAGAGATGAGAGACGACCTTATTGGCAAGTGATATGCCACCAAAACTTTAAGTTCGGATAGGTCATCTGCCTCGGTGGATGTACAAGAAGGCTCAGACTCTGTAGTTACAGCAGGTTCGTAAACTAATTTTATATTTTCATTAATAATCCATTCATCCTCTGTTACATTGGCTACATTATTATCAAAATTCATTTGAAGGTTTATGCGAGGGTTAATTTCATAATCACCCCCATTATCCTTTTCCGGAGATTCGTACTCAGTATCGGCCTCGTTACCGCTATCTTCGGGTTCTTGAGGCTTTTTGCAGCTATCGTTGGAGACTTCGTGGGCTGGCTTGTAAAGCATAGCATCCGTGAAGTAGTTCTCTAATCCCTTGAAAGGCTGCCTGTCTGCAACTAAAGTCCGGACTTCTCCTTGATCATCGCAGTATTTCATGCACTGGTGGAGAGTCGATGGGACTATCATATAGGCATGTATCCATGGTCGCCCCAGTAAGATATTATAAGACGTATCTGCGTCTATAATATAGCATGTAACTTCTGTCCTCAAATCTCCAATTTGACACCGAAGTCGGATTTTGCCAAGAGGACAGCTGTCATTAGCGTTAAATTCGTACATAGTAGTATTTGTCGGCGTCAAACGATGGGGAGATATTCCCAATAGTTGCATCAGTCTTCTGAGATTAACGCTTAATGCAGACCCTGAATCGATTTGAATACGGTCCACCTTTGTGGATCCGACATATCTGGTGAAATATAAAGGCCTATTATACTTTATATTCCTTACTTACATATCCTCTGGAGAGAAAGTAATCTGTGAGATCTGCCTCCTCACTTGATGACAGCAGGGGCAAGAGTCCTGTTCTTGGTCAACTGGCTCGATAATCTGAGCTAAGAATGATTCAGAGTCTGCCAAGGCCTCTCTTAACGCCTCGCGAGTTGATTTCGACAATCGTATCAACTCGTAAAGCGTGACTCGAGCTGAAATATTTGCCAGCTGAGCTATTATATCAAACTTAAATGCAGCCTCCTTGGATTCTTCGTCTCTTACATGATTCTTCTGGAAACGAAGTCTTTTTTGTTTTGCAGGCTTCGCGAGTTCCCTGTATATATTTTTCGGGTCTACTCTGGTGTAGTCCTTGAGATATGTTTTACCGGATCGAGGCCGGAAGGGCCCGCTCCATCCTGAAGAGTGGTCATAACTTCGGGCTCTTCTTCAGAGTCTGTAAATGCCTCTGCAATTATGTATTCATCTTTTATTTTCGCGGAAATAGTATTGCGAGTCCGCTTTTTCTTTAGACCACCTACGGTATAGTCCACTGTTCATCCTGTAGTAAATTAGGGTGGACCCACATGACTTCCCCTATTTGAGTTGTTATGGGGACAAGTCCTTTCTGGGCTTTTTTTATGTGGGTCATGATTTTTCATGGCCAATTTTCCCTCTGGTATTGGGGTCACCCCTGCGAGGAACTAATGAGTTCCAAGCACTAAGGTTGGCATATTAGCAGTGACTTTTTTTTGCTCCTCTTTTAGCGTCAAGACTCCAGCTTCTATTAATACTTGGATCATGTTCTTCAGAGGATAACAATCCTTAGTAGGGTCCCGACATTCCTGTAGTAAAGACAATAGTTGGGGTCGTTGGTTTTGTCAGCGTCCTCCGGTTTCTTATTTTCTGGAAGTTTCAGCACCCCTTCCTAAGGAGCAGGTGGAAAAGCATAGGCGTCTGTTCCGCTTTAAAGGTGTATGTCCTTTCTTGCTGGGGCCTATTTTGTCCGTGCCCTTTTGATTTTGGGGCTTTGGGCTCGGAGGATTTGTTTTCTGCGGAGCGGCCTCTGACGCCATTGCCGCTTTACCTTTATTCTTATTATTGTTTTGCATATACGGCCTATTATTTCCAGTATTTCTTGATCCACGAGACTCTTCAACTTGACGGATCAAGTCCTCGGCTTGCTCTCCTTATTTGAGCAAATTCTTCCAAGTTTTAGACTCTACGGCCCCCATTTTTAAGAGCATGTTGGTCTTGAGATTATGCAGACATGTCTCCACCAGAGTTTCCTGGACTATTCCGTATTTACAATGCACGAACTTCTCCCAGAACCTTTCTATAAAATCTTTTACCATTTCTTGTTCTCCTTGTTTAGTTGCAAGGAGGGAATGAACCGAAATTTCGGTATCATTCTCAAAGAAACATGCGAGAAATTGCTTCTCAACATCAAACCAGGTATTAATAGTACCTGGGGGCAACTGCATAAACCAAGTGAAGGCATGCCCTCGTAAGGTACTTGTGAATACCATGGTCATTACTGGGTCATTACCTATTAAATGCCCAGTTTGAGACAAAAAGTAATAAATATGTTAACTGGGAGATCATTTCCCGTCATATGACTCCAATTTGAGCGGTATGTATTTCTCAGGGTATGATGCCAAATCTCATTCAGGCGGATATGGTCTTAAGACCCCTGATTTTTTTAACTCCTTCTTGTGCATTAGTGCTTCGAGTTGGCTTTATAACTTCTCGATTTTCTCTTCATGAGAGTCATGAAAAGAATATTTATCCTCATTCTTTTTGTTAAACAGAGTTTCTTTTCCCTTCATGGCGTTATCCTCTATAATTTTTGAGTATTTTCGACCACTTTTGAGATCAACATTTTAAGATCTTCGATTGTCTTTTGTTGCTCCCGAATCATTTGTTCTTGGGCCTCAAATTTTTGGTCGATATCGTCAGATCTATTCATCATATATGATGCTGACTTCAATTTAGATAATGCCGAAGAACGAGGAGAGGCTATGGCCGAATTATCACTATTATCATCATAAGAACCTTTCATAAGTTTCTTATAATTTCGGGCCGGGATAGCGCCTGACTTAAGTCGGGTAAAATGATAAAGTTCTTCATCGCTTGATTCTGAATCACCATTTTTTTCTATGATTTTCTTACCATTGCCAACCATGTTAGAAGTTACAATTCTCCATTCTTCTCGGGGAGTAGCCTTTGTTTTCTTAGCAGGGTTTTTGTCCGACTTAATTAATCGGTCGAATACCGATGCCCTGTTTTTACTGTAACAACAATTATCCACTAAAGTAGATACTGCTGTCATAAGCTGCTGGCAATGACAAGTAGATTCAGATTGAACTTGCTCTATACTTCTCTTCTTGGTTAAATACTCCCTGAGGTCAGTGACTTTATACATGAAATTATGGGGCCCACTCGTCCATTGAGAGAGTCCACGGGCCCACTGGAGCTTCTTGGAACCATTGGAGTCAGGTTCTGGTCTAACAGTGCCATGATCAACCCTGATTTTGTATTCAGGTTGATTAACGCGGAGCTGAGTAGTAGCTTCGCGTTTTGTTACGCGGAGCTGAGAAGTAGCCTCGCGTTTGGATACGCTAGCCTCGCGTTTTACGCTGGCTTGACGTTTTTGCAGAAGTTTATCTTCTGGAATCTTAGCCCCGCGTGGTAGAAAATTCTTGCACGCTGGCTTACTCTTGCGATTAACGCAAGTCATAACTTCGCGTCTAGCGCGATTTTTGCGATTAACGCAAATTTTCCAATCATCTTCGCGATTTACGCGAGGGTAAGGACTCTTGCAATTAACGCAAGTCTTACTGGCTTTGCGTTTATCGCTAAGCTCAGTATTAGCCTCGCGTGGAGAATCACACGCTGGCTCTAAGGAAATTTTATCCTCGCGATTAATGCGAGTGTCAGAAATTTTATCGATTAACGCAAGTCTTACTGGTTTCGCGTTTATCGCTAAGTCCAGTAATAGCCTCGCGTGGAGAATCACACGCTGGCTTTAAGAAAATTTTATCCTCGCGATTAACGCGAGCTTCTCTAATTTTAAGTCCAGATAAAATAGTCTCGCGTGAAGGATCACACGCTGGCTTGTCTTTACGATTAACGCAAGTTGCAGCTTCGCGTTTAATGCGATACTGACTGGTCTTGCGATTAACGCAAGCCAGTTCGCGAGGTGCTGTAGCCTCGCGTTCTGCTTCACGAATAGTCTCACGTTTAACGCGGCTTTAAGCGCCTTTCGCCCAGCCCTATGATTTCTATTTCGGAGTTGGGTTCTGCTCAATCCAGTTCCCGAGCTTTCTTCGGCAGTGAAGAGGTCATCCTCTGCTAGGGTTTCCTGCCCAAACAACGGGTCTATGGCCGCGGTCTCCAAGGGTCCCCGATTAACGGTGGATGCTCAATTACCCGATTTACGGGTATTGGAGCGCACGCGACGATAGTGCCGCGTTTCGGTCAGGTTACCTGACTCAGAGGAGAGATACTCCTCGTACTTCTGCTGGTCGATTTTAACGACTAGCATGTTTACGTCGGATCCGATCCTCTCGACGTTAGATTGAGCCACGATCTCTTCTTTGGTGAAAGAGACGTCTCCCACTGTGGTCGCCAGTTTGTTCGCAGCAGAAATTTGCTTTCCTTCCATTGAAATAACTTAATTATAATGAAAGTGAATAAGAAAAAGAACATACGAGAGAATTTATAATCTATCGCACTCTTTTACAATAAAACGTGGGATCTATGTGGCGATGGGATCTAACTAGTAGTTCCTTTGGACAATCTGACGTCGATGGTCTTCTTGCTCTTGATGAAGAAGATGCCGGCCGACTTTTGATGATCTTCTCTGGTCTTGATTCGTTCAAGGCTCTCATGCGTAACTCGAACTTTACAACAACTTCAAAAAGATCCCCTAAAGCTTCCTCAAGAGGGTATTTATAGCCTTAGGATAATATGAGAGTTTCTATCTAAATAGAATTTGTATGTATCAAGAATTCCAATCAAATATCTTGTTTTTGATTTAAATATTTTGATTTAGAGTTCTGATTAGACTTAATTTGGATATTTGGATAAGCGCAAATCTTAATCTCAATCAATTTAAGATCTGATTTATCTGCTTACGCGGAGCTATTGATTAGCTCCGCGTTTTACTCATACGCGGGGCTAAAATAGCCAAACGCGGAGCTAACTTATTAGCTCCGCGTTCTGTTGTGGAAAACTCCATTTTACTTGGAAATTTTCACTGCCAACATCCGTATTCCATTAACGATATGGTTTAGAACTCATATAGAAATGAAAGCAAAAGAAACAACACAGTCCTGGGCTTATGTCCGTACAACATATATAGTAGTCTCCGTTAGATATAAAACAAAATGAAAAGTACATCACTAGCCACCTGATCTACATCTCACATAAACTTCTTGACTATTCTAATCCATTCTCCTTTCTTAAGTGTTCATCCGCTCCTCCTGTGCTGTGCTGGCATCCTAGATATAGTCATTATTCTCGTCTGTGATGCAAACTCTCTATCGGGGATAATTGGTATGTCCAAAGTGATATATTAGAGCAAGTTTTGCATATACAGATATCAACTATGACTGCAAAATTATTAAATATCCTATTGTTGCTCTTTATTATGTCCAAATTAAATAATTGATAGAAATAGAAAATCCCGAATTTTAGTAGTATACTACTGATTTTAGTCATTGATTTGATGGGTATTGATCATTATTTTTGTTAGGAATTAGTAAAATTATTTTTCCAGTAAATCTACATTTAGAATTCCATGGAGAGTTTCCAAAGGAGCATATCATTATATCATTTTTCCTAGTGAGTCCACTTTTTAAAAATCATTCAGACTAAAAATACACTAGATAGTGAGTACACTAGGAAAAGTGGTGTGCTTCATTGGAAACTCCCATTTCATGTTGTCTCTCCCAACATTCTGTCTAAACCTGCCTATCGGGTCTTGCCCGGCCCGGCCCGGGCACGGCCGTGCCGTGCCACCGGCACGACACAGTTGGCCGGGCGTAGGCCCGGGCTCGGCCCACTGGCACGGCACGGCGGGCCCGTGCCGTACCCATGCCGAGCCAGTGCAGACCCATGTTATTTAAAAAACAAAAAAAAATTTAAGAGGATACTTAGCTTCATTTAACTAGATTTAATAAAAAGTAATAACAATAAAAAAAATATTATATTATATTTAATCTCATTACATTTATATAATTGCTCTATAAATCTCCTTAGAAATTATACAAAGCCCGAAGAGAGGGAGAGAACCCTAGCCGTCACCCTCAATTTGTTCTTAATATCTTTTCTAAAAGATTTATGAGTTAAAAATTATAAAAAAAATTGAAAATACATGAAAATCCTTACAATTTTAAATACTTTTAATCATACTTCATTTTCTTCTGGTAAGCCTACGGTCTCTAGTACAATTTCATTAGTCAAGTCTTATTCCCTATCTTCTGCGTCGTACCAATCCTTCAAGGACATCTCCAATGTGTCCGACGCCATTGAGATTCTCAAGTCCGTGAACACCCTACCACCTGCGCTAAAAGCAAACTCCGATACTATAGTAGACACCGGAGGAGTTAGTAGATCACGGGCCATGTTGGAAAGCACGGGATATGTTTTTTCCTGTGATTTCCACCATACCAAAATATCAAAGGATTCATAATTTTCAGGGGATGCGTTATCTTCATAGTTAGCTCTCTCTAAATAATAATGTAATTCATTAAAATATGTACTAGTTTGTCTTGCCTTTTTTCTGTAAAATACAGATGATATTATTGGATTACGAATTTCCCTAGTAGATGGTTCTTTTGTACTTTGTATTGGCACACCATACATATCTTCATATGTTTTATACATAATATCTAAACATATTTTAATATCATTAACTAAATCCCTCACATTATTTGCATAAGACATATTTGTATAAAATAAATCTATTAATATTTCAAGTCCATCTAACTTGCAACGGGGATCCACAACAGTTGCAAAATATAATAAGTATGGAAATTCTTTAAAATATTTATTAAATTTACTTTCCATAGGTTGAACAATAATTTCACGTATAGGGTGATTTCTACATTCATTAAAAACCGAACTAATTTCGGTTAGATAATATAACGCAATGTGTGTAGTTGGGTAATAAGTTCCTGACAGTGCTCTAGTTGCAATTTCAAATTTGCCTATAACTGGTGTCATTCATTATTATTTAAACTATACATTGGTGACTCAATTTCATTAAAAGTATTTATTACATTTTTATACTGAATAGCTATATTTAACATTTTATAGGTAGAATTCTATCTTGTTCTAACATCTATAGGAAAAATTCTAGGTGATATTTTCAGGTTTTTACATATTTGTTTAAATACTTGTCTTCTTGGCCCACTCTTTAATAAAAAGTAATGTATACCTAAGTTTCATTAGTGAATCATTTACTATTTTTAATCTATCTTGAACGCATAAGTTTAGTATGTGGCAAATACACCTAACATGGAATAATTTTCCATCTATAATTGGATTTGTAATATTTTTAAGAATTCTAATTGCGGCCGTATTTTCAGAAATATTATCCAAAGAAATGGTAAATATTTTTTTTTCTATTCCAAAAGCTGAAAAAACACTTAGAAGGGATTGTGATAAATTATGTGCATTGTGAGGAAATTCAAATACCCTAAACCCTATTATTCTTTTCTGTATGCACCATTCTTGATCTATATAGTGTGTCGTTACGCATAAATAATAGTCATATTTTTAACTTCCCAACAATCTGCAGTTATAGCAACTCTAAAGATTAAACAAGAAAAAATAGCTATTAAAGTGTCCCACTGCTCTTTATATAGTTTGAACATGTCGGATGTAGATGTTGAACGTGGGACTTTTTTATATTCGTCAGTAAATGCTGATTTACAAAATCTTTCAAATTTGCGATTTTCCGAAAAAGTAAATGGTTGTTCGTCATGTATTATAAATCTTGCTAAATGTTCTCTTATTTTAATTTAATCATATTTACGTATACCTAATGATCCACCAAATGTGCTTATTTGTGTTTGATGTGGTACATTTAGTGGGTGAGTTTTTTCTAGGTGTTTTTTAAGATGACCCATTCCGCTACCTCAAGAAAACGAATAAATTTTATGACAGTAGTTACACTTAACTTTCTTAACACTATTTTCTATTATTTTTTTTAAAATGTTTCCATATGTCCGATCTAGTAGCCCTAGTAGATGTGGTAGTTTGTGTTTCGGGTATGTTTGTATCAGTTGGTTCTTCCTCAGATACAGAAAATAGTACTTGAAGAACTTATTCTAAGAGTTGACATAAATTTTGATATTCTTCATTAGTTAAAAAGGGAGTAAAAGAACCCGTGGCTTGAGAGCAAGAAGCGCCAGACGAGTTTAGATCCATTTTAATAAAATCCCAAAAAAACAAAATAAAATTCTCAAAAAAACTTTAAATTATAAATACCTATTAACCGGTGAACTATTTGAGAGAGAGAGTGAAATATCTAGCTAAAGAGATGAAGCTGGAAACCGAAATAGCGAAGAAAACTTTGCTTCAATGAGAAAACTTGCTTGGATCTTGTTTGGGAGACTTGTTTGCTTGAGACTTCTTGATCACTTGATTGAAACTTGCTACTTGCTTTGCTTGAGACTTCTTGAGAATTAAAAATTTTAGAAGATTTTTTAGAATGAATTTGGTTGTATAAGAATGATGAATGGTAATAGAGGAGATAATGAGGTATTTATAGAGAAAGAAATGTTTTAATTTGCAAAAAAAATTGCAAAAACCCCCCAACGGCTATTTTGACCGTTAGGGGAAAAATCTGCAATTTAAAATTGCAAGAAACCCCCTAACGGCTATAAAAATAGTTGTTGGGGAGCTATTTGCAAAAAAAAATTACAAAAATCTCCCAAATTTAGCCAACCGCTATTTTTTTAAAAAAATAAAAATAAAAATAAAAAACCGTGCCGGGCAGTGTCTGGCACGTGCCAGGCACGGCCCGGCTCCGGCAGGCCGCACCGTGCCACCAGCAGGCCTCACCGTGCCACCGGCACGACCGGCCCCAGACCCGAGCCGAGATGCCCGGCACGGCACGGCTCACCCGTGCCGTACAGGGCACGTACCCGGCACGTGCCGGGCCGGACGTGCCCAATGGGCTGTCCGACCCAGTAAACAGGTCTAGCCGCCCGGTCTAGTAAACAAGTCTACTTCTGTCAATCTTTCAGGTATTAATTCCAAGAAACTTCGGTTGATCTTTTGAGATGAGTAAATCTTTCTTAGAGTGAATAAGTCTTGTCTCTCTGAAAGCGCGCAGTCGTGCTAGAAGCTGCCCCACCAATGGGTGGCCAGGATCGGAGTCCACGAGCGGTGGTCATGTCATGCTGCTCATGCATCTGACCATGCTTTTCCCTGGAACAGAGGCTGACTGATCTGTTGGCCTTTGAGAAAGTAATCCTTTATAAAATCGAGGGGAACGGATAAGGGAGATTTGGTTGGTTAACATTCTCTAGACACCGACTGTAGTCCAAAGAGGCAAAATAGCAGTAGAAAAATGATAATCCAAAAGAGTGGGCTACTATTGGCCAGCACTTGTAAAGCTTTGCTGACAGTTAAGCCGCATGGGCACCATTGTCTAATGACAGCCCCTTGCACGTGTCAAATTTAAAGAAAGGTCCTCCAGAAAACAATAATTTTGTTAGAAATGAAGTTTTGATGGGGGGATCGAGTTTCTGAAAGTTAGAGTATCAGAAAGTCAAATATGAAAACTTACGTATTTCATGCCAGGGTTTTACCTAAATAAGGGATTTAGGGAATACAGTTTAGAATCATTTAGAATTTCCTAAAATATTCTTGTGATATACGGTTACTATGCATGTTGAATGGTTGTAAGTTTCTCACCATTATTCCCGGTGAGTGATGGTTTCATATCATAAAATTGACTATACAGTGGGTGTGATCCCTCCGCGTTCCATTAAACAAGGTTAACAAAAGAAAGCTCCATATGAGCTCAACAAACTACATCATAACTAGTACATGTTACTCAATACCGGAGATCAAAATATATCATAATTAAACTACATCAGATCTAAAACATGTGATGCCATAGGTTTCCTGTCAGAACGATCAATAAGGTGATGTGATGAAAGCCGGATCAAGTGTCTTCCTATCTTCGTCCATCGGGGAACTGTCACACCGTTGGTGCCGGGTTGGAGTGTGTTCATCTTCCAGTGGTTCCCTGCTCTCCTCCAACATGCCTCCTTCAGGGAGCAAACCGGTCCAATTACTAATATCAGATAATACACTAGTAATACATACATCAATAGGACATGCGGTATCTCTAAAAATTCTGCTATTTCTTTCTTTTTGTATATGTTCCAATATGTCGAAGCCATTGTTTGATGTGCTCCAACTCTCTTATATTTAGCTAAGAACATTTTGTCCCATATTCATGATTTGTGTGCATGGGAGTATATTGAGTCACAGTAATGCAGCCAAATGGACTGAGAAAAGATACAGTGTATCATGATATGATCAATAGTTTCCTCTTCAGAAGTACAAAATAACGACGACTCCGGCCCTCCCAACTCCGACGTTGTAGGTTATCCCAACTTAGTATTGCCTTCTTTTCTAACAACCATAGGAACGCTTTCAATGGGCAACATACAAATCAAATTTTCCTTGAGTGTCTCAGTTTATGTTCGCCATCATTTATGATCTTGTAGGTCGATCTGACCGAAAAAGTGTTTGATTTCTCCCATCTTCACAGCAGTGTATCTTCTTCTGCGCCTAATTCGTTGACTTGGGAGATTTGGTTACCAAAGATTTCTCTGCTCTCGAAGTGTCAATTACCGTTGTGGATCTGATTTCTAACAAAAACATGTTTATTGTCGGTGGCCTGGAATATATCTGGGTACATTGATGGAAGGGGTATGTTTGTGCACAAACGGTCCAACCAGAAATAAGTTCTATTTCCTTGGGCAATTTTAAATGTCACTCCTGTCTAGAAATCTCCTCTGCTTGTTTAACCCCGTCCAGAATTGTGAGTCGTTCTTACGATCTTGGTGACTATGAGATGGTTGCAGACTAATAATGTAAGAATATATCACACATTTTTCACTTTGTATGTTGAATAGTTGTGCACGGTTTCTGGTAGACTAAGACAATCCATCTCTTCTGAACAAGACTATCCCTCTCTTCCGAAGTGAATGTCGTCGCTCTCCTCCACGTCTGAGACTGCATGCTGGGTTGGAGGCGTACTCTATTTTGCACTTCCTGTCTGTATTCTGGTAACTTCTTCTGAGAGATAACCTGTACAAGAGATGACATCGAAATAAATAAATTCGAGATAAGAATGAAGCGTGTGCGTGATGTCGTTGAAGATTCAATTGTTTCTCTCACGCCAAATATTCCAGCAAATCGATACAATGAAAATAGTTTTTATATAGGATGCGGATTTCTATATACGGACTCTCTTCCAGACACTACGCTCCTCTCTTAAATTGAAGTCCGATCCGAAGCGCCTTCTGCACTCGGTCCATACTCCTTTGGAGAACACGCAGTTTAGGAATAGGTGTGATACGTCCTCTCCTGTTGCTGCTTGACAGAGTATGCATATATTTATGTTTCATGTTTATGCTTAGATTTTATATAGACTGGTATATCTCAAGGGCTGGAGCATATTCAATGAGCTTATATCTCTTTAGTTGGTTAGGATTTCTCTTCAGTTCCTGTTAGTGGGGTGCACCATAAGGTTTGTTGTGCTCATGAGTGATAATAGTTTTGCTTACTATTGGACCAACTTTAGTTTTCAATTTATCTAACATTGTTAAATAGGGATAATCTCATAGTTGATAAGACTAACTCACAATAACAATAAAAAAAAACATTCAGTAGGGCATTATCAGATAACCACGAGATAAATTGGTAGACAAAAGACACTATTCGTGTGGTCAGTAGTGCTAATAAAATTATTATATTTTATATATTCGAAACCTTGCTGCTGAATGATGTTGTCCTCCTTCGTTGTTTCTTTTATTCATCTTCTTCATGATTTAAATAAGTAGTCAATTTCACAGTCAGGTGTACGTATAGGCACGGTGGATGTAGGTTACTGCAGGCGCGACATATTTGGCATACCAGATGTCCTTTCAAAATAAAATATTTTCTGTGGTTGATCGCAATGAGCGCAATCTTGACTTGAGACAACTTACAAAAGAGGGGGTGGCAAGGATCTAGTATTTGCGCCTTGTGTCAGTCAGAAGCGGAATCCATCCCACATATTTTTATCATGTGCGCCGACACCATAAAACTATGAGTTAAGTGCGCTGCCCACCTGCGCACAATAATCTTCATGGCTTAGTCATCCAATGTATGAGTTAGAGCGGAACTTGGTAGGATCACGAGACATGGTGCCCATTTGCGTCACGTTATGTTAGTGGCCATCTATTGGAATGTGTGGAGAGAGAGAGAGAGAGAGAAACAATAGAATCTTTAGACACAGCATGCATTATACTGATATTTGTTTATACCTCACATATCTAGATATAATCTCATGAACATGTCTACTTTCAGATAAAGAGAGACTATGTCTCTCAGAAGATCAGGATTCAGAGGAGAAATTGCAGAGCGAATCTCCAGATAGAGCCTCACATGGACCGGGTGATAGTGTCTGAGAAGGCATACTACTTGATCCTTATAATCCGTCTACAATGAAGGCCTTCTGCTATAGGAGCATCATATTATCTTTTTCTATATTTTGTGTTTCTAGGTTTGCTATAGTAGGACCAAAGTATTATAACTTCAAGTTATTATATAAAACGGTTGTTCCGTTATCGCTCATTAACAGAACATGAGGGGCCGCTTTGCTCACCGTTTCAACCTCAAAAAATTAGTAGTCAATTTCAGTAACACGAATTTAGATTTATAAAAATAAGTTTATACTCGAATTCAGTTCGTTCTTTTTAGTCTTTCTTTCTTTCTTTCTTTTACGAGAGAGGCTATTTTCTCATCAATAACCTCTTAGGGAATTTTTTTTTTTTTTTTTTTTTTTTTTAACTTATTCCTCTCCAATGCAATAATGCCTAGTTGATAAATAATTGCTTTCGGGGAAGAAGGACAGAATCTCCATGGGCAAGAGGGTTCGTGCATGATAACTTGTGCCCCTTAGTTAGGTAGGTAGTACTCCTAACGCTAGTAGCATTTTGTAGGCCACTATGAAATTCCTTGATATATACTTGTCATCGTGTAAGGAGCTATTTAACCCTCCCCTCCCAAAGCATTCATTGGTTAGGATCTTGATAGTTAGTCAGCTGCTGTTCTTCTTCTATTTCTCTCTCGCAAGTTTGGTCTCTGCCTTTCTTTCGCGCGCCCGCGCACACACAATTTGCAGATTGGTGGCAAATATGAGGGTACGTTAGAATCGATTGAACTGTGGTGGGTTTTTTTTTTACTACGTTTTCCCTTGTATTTATTCTTCTTTTGATTGGCTATGTAAACTTCATGGATTGCAGATCTTGAGTTGGGTACAAAATAAGCTCAGCGGGAATCAAGAGAAGAAGAGATTCAATACTGCTTCTTGCTCATCTCGTCGTCGTAAGTTCTCTTTTTAACTCCAAGGAAGATGGTAGTGTATTGAGGTTGCCATTAATAGATGTTTCATTGTCTTTAATTTGTTTTCACACCGTTTGTCTAACCCACCCCCTAAAAGAAAAGTGTGCTTGTCCAACCCACCCCCTAAAAGTAAAGTGTGCTCTGAGTTGATGATTTCTTATCATCTCCGGTTCCGGTGAGAAGACCTTTAGCAGCACTAACCTTCAGGTTGTTTTTTTTTTTTTTTTTTGTTTGCATCTTATTAGAATGGTGAATTGCCTAGCAAAGGTGATGTACATTATGTTTATCAATATTTATCATTTCTCAAGTCACTTGTAATACAAAAGGATAAGTACAGGAGCATTCATCATATCTGAATATTAAATTAAGAGTTAAAAGGTGTATAACTTATTATCTCTAAATTTTAAAACTCTCACTTAGATCTTTTGAACTAGAGAGTCTGAGTGTAATTAAAACACGATAATTTAGATAGTGCAGGGAGTATAAATGAGAGTTTTAAATTTTAGGAGTGATAAGTTATATACACTCTCCATACTACAGAGGATTTTAGTGTAATTAACCTCTAAATTAATGTTTTCTATCTTTCATTAGAAAGGCTAAAAAATTAACAACGTTCTCCTTGAGAAACTTATATATAATTATCCTTAAAAACACTATATAAAAGAACTTGGTGATTTTAGTGAAGATTATTTAGTTCCATCAAAGTTATAGCTTGACCCGTTTACAAGTGCATGTTCCTCCCTGGAGATGAATTTTCTTTTATATAGTTCACAAATTATTACCATTAATGTACATGAGCTATTAAAACGAAATATAATCTCATTTTTACCTCAGTATGTTGGAAATTCTAGTATTTTATGAATATCTATACATTTTAAATTTTTCCCCTTATTTTTTTTATGGATTAATTACAATCAGACCTCTTGTAGTATAGGAGTTCTGTCACTTAACACCCCTGAAGTTTGAAACTTTCAAAAAACCCTCTGGACATCTGAACGGCGTCAGTGTTTAGAGCACGTGATGTGCACGTGTTATAAAAAGTCTAAAATACCCCCTGTGACTCCTCCCTCTTCATCATTCCCCTAATAATCTCTCTCTCAGTCATCATGCTCCTCTCTCTCTGTGCAACCAGCAGCACTGCTGCTGTTGAAGCAGAAGCAGAAGCAGGCAGCAGGCAGCAAGCTGCTGCTCTTGCACGAGAGAGAGAGGGAGGGGGAAGAGGGAGAGAGAGACAGAGATAGAGAGAGAGAGAGAGAGGAGAGAGAGGGAGGGGGGAGAGAGGGAGGGAGGGAGAGAGAGAGAGAGAGAGAGAGAGGAGGGGAGGGGGAGAGAGAGAGAGAGTGGTGTGCTGGGCTTAAAAAATTGGTTGGGTAAAATAAGTATTAAATAAAAGAAGTGCACTTTAGTATAAAAGAGAGTGATAATAATTAACTGTCCACTAACAGTTGTAACGGTTTATGAGGTTTTTTGAGAGTTTTAAATTTCAGGAATGGTTTTTTTAGAGTTTTAAACTTCAGGGGTGTTAAGTAACAGACGCCATACTACAGGGAGTCTGACTGTAATTAACGCTTTGAATGCACCGTTTTTCTTTGAAGCTGGTATCCCTTATTAAACATGTTTTAATAATTCCAACATAACAGCCGGCTTTTTTTTTAGATTGTTCATTAATATTGGAGAAATTTGGAGGAATTTTCCTTGTTTGCAAAAATTTAAGCGACGAAGTTACATGTATAGTAGGGTTTTTTTTTCCATGAGGCTGGCTTTTTAGGTTTACGGCAAGCCCCTGTGTTCTCATCAATTTGCTTATCCACAATTTGGCTATAAGCTTGACATCATCTGATTATTTGTCATTGAGTTTCATTAATTCTGTGTATTCTCTACTTAGAATTTTTCTAGATGGTTGACCTAATTTTCGATGGGGAAGAAAGCTTAGATAATATGAATTTGTATGGCAGACACTTGTATGCGACTGTTTTCTGCGAAAACTGCGGATATTTCTATTAATATTGAATTGAGAAAAATTACAGATTATCAAAATTTCTCTTTTGATTACAATGAAAACAAATAAAAGGAAACAGACAGAGAGAATTTATAGAACACATTGCTCTCTTTTTAATTAGAAAATCGTGGGATCGAAACAGATATAAGGATTGGTCTTTTTCTCGTTGACGATCCGACGTCGATGATTGGAAGCGATGGAAATTTATTGCGCTCGTTCGTCTTTTCTTCTAATCTTTGAGGAAGATCTAGTCAAAGGTCTTTTTTCTCTGTCGGTCCCAAGGTTTTATGACTCTTGTGCGTAAATTGAATTGCCAAGAGGTTCTTTTTGAGTTCTCTCGAAGGGAATTTATAGGCCCCCAAATTGTTGAAGAGGTTTCTTTGTAAATAGAATCGAGATCTGGTTTCCTTATAGATAGAATCAAGATCTCTTTGTAATCTTGATGAGATATTTGAATTTTCTCTTGATTTGATTTGCTCCAGATTCATTTTATCGGGTCATGTTTCTGCACCTAAAAATAATTAAACTCAAATTAGAATTTGATTAGAATTATCAAACTCAAACCGAATTAAATCAGAATCCTGCACCCAAAAATTAATTTGATTCTGATTAAAATCTGGATATGAGTTAGAAATTGCAAAATAGCTGGAGACGGAACCAAAACATATTACGTGCGAAAAAGAAAGAAATTTACTGCGCAAAACGGGGCGACTGAGCGGCGCCCGAGGTCGGTGCGGCCAGCCCCGGGCGCGAGGCTGGCTTGGCCAGATTTTTTGATTTTTTTTTTAATTTGGATTTAGATTTTGATTTTGGACTCGGATTTTGGATTTTGACTTCGGACTCGGATTTTGGATTCGGACTTGGATTTGGATTAGTGAGGGATAATTTTTCTCGTTCTACATTGACTAAGCAACCATTGAGTTCATGCAATCATGTCGCGAAACATGGACATGGTTTATAATCCTGACCGTTGGATCCATCTGCATTCAAGAATTCGAAATAGGTTAAATTTTGGTCCTAGAATATTTCAACTGCCTTTCCTTTAGCATCAAATCTGTATGGCCAACGGGGTGAGTGTTAGATAAAAGTATGGGAGTAGTAGATAAAGAAATGAATCTCCCAGGTAATTTATTTTGTATCAAAAAGTGACCGTTCTTGTAATTAGCAAAAGGGGAGCATGGTGAAGATTACTGTGTATCCATGCTGAACAACCATTTGATGTATGTCTGTTATATTATTATCTTCGTCAATTAAGTCCTGAAACATCGAAGCAAGTGGGAGATTTTTTTTAAGGACCGGCCCCCTCTCTGTTTGTGCATGCATATCTGCCAACTGGACTATCATTAAGTGAGAGGTTTTATGTAAGTGGGCAGTAGCTGCCAAAATCTTGCTCTATTGACCCCATACTAACTTTTTAACTATTGATCATAAAAATAGCAATAACGATAACGTAACATTTTAGCTCTATTAGATTATTTCGCATATAACGTAATGCGTAATGTATAATGTAGGTTAGGTAATTTCCTATTTATTTAATAAAAATAAATATAAACTATATAAAATAATTTCTATAAATTGAAATATAAATTTAAAATATCTTAAAAAAGAATATAAAAATTATTTTATAATCATAATCTATTATAATTTTATATTAAATTTTACAATAAAATTCATATTTATTTTCATAAATTATATTAAGTCTGCAATCGTAATTCCAGTCATCATTTAAACAAAAAAATAATATTCTAATTTTTCATTTTAATTCCAGTTATTATTATTGTTGTAATTTATATTTTGTAATGTTTAATTTATTTATCTTATTTGTAATTGTTAATTCCAGTTCAATTAAAAATTCAATACAATCAACAAGTAATATATTTCAATAATCGGAGAGGAATTACAAGTGAATAAGGAAACAATCGCAAATTAACAAGTTAGCAATTCTACAAAATCAAGCAAGCCAACAACTAATCAAGTAATAAAATTACAGCAATTCGCCAGTAATCAAATAATGTAATATAACATTTTAAAAAAAACGTACCGTTACGGTACATTAAGTTATTTATAGTTGTTACGTAGCACTGGGGTTACGTGACGCAATATAAGTGGTTTCACAGCGTGTTTATTTTCAACATTGGTTGCATACAACTTCATCATTTAAATCTTAACTCTGTTCTTTTCTTCTGTGGGCACATCTGTTCCAGATGATCATCGAAGAGAAGAGTTCAGTGACTGGCCTCAATCTCTGCTTGCTATAGGAACTCTTGGTAACACCGACCTGAAAGAAGAGGCACAAAAGCCTAGTTCTTCTGAGGACTCGCATTCGTCTCAAGAGCTAGACTTCTTCTCCCTTGAAGAAGTGATCAAATTACAGGAAGAACTAGCAGAGTTGCTGTCCCGCAAGCCAAATTCTAGCATCTACGGGTCAGAAAAGGGAGGAGAGAGTTGCCCGTCGAACTTGGGGGTTGATTGCAGAGACCAGGACAGCAGAGAGAACGATGGTGATCTATCGCCCAACACCAGAATCATATTAAGTAAAGCCAAAGATATATTAGCTGCTGACAAGCGCAATGCAATTAGCAGGCAGAAATCATTTTCATTTCTCTTAAAGAAGAAGTTTGTTTGTAGAAGCGGATTCAGTACACCTGGAGCTCCAAGCTTAAGGGATCAGCTTGGAGAGACAAAGACAGAGAAGGTAGGTGACACAACATTACAATCTTGCACACATATATTTACCAGGGGTATTTACTGGTTTGTCCCTCACATCTTTATATATTATGATTTTGTCTCCCAAATCTTCATATTTAGGATTTTGTCCCCCAAATCTCATAAGTTACAACAATTTAGTCCCCTTCTCTAACTTTCCCTAACACAGTTAAATTTTTGACAATTTTACCCTTCTTTTCCTCTTCTATTTTCCTTCTCTTTTTTTCTTCTCTCTTCCTCCTCTCTTCTCCTTTTCTTCATTATTTCACTTATCTTCCTCCTCTCTTCTGCTTCTCTCTTCCTCCTCTCTTCTTCTTTTCTTCATTATTTCACTTATCTTCCTCCTCTCTTCTGCTTCTCTCTTCCTCCTCTCTTCTCCTTCTCTCTTCCTCCTCTCTTCTCATTTTCTTCTCCTATCTTCCTATATGAATTTAAAATGTGAATTAACTCCAAAATAAGAGAAGGAGGAGAGAGGAGGAAAAGAGAAGGAGAAGAGAGGATAAAGATAGGAGAAATAATGAAGAAAAGGAGAAGAGAAGAGAGAGAAGAATAAGAGAGAAGGAAAATAGAAGAGGAAAAGAGGGGTAAAATGGTTAAATATTTAACTGTGTTAGGGAAAGTTAGAGAAGAGAACTAAATTGTTGTAACTTATGAGGTTTGGAGGACAAAATTCTAAATATGAAGATTTAGGGGACAAAATCATAATATATAAAGATTTGAGGGACAAACTAGTAAATACCCCTATTTACCATTAGATAGATAGACAGACTAACCTGATGATAACTTTTTGATGGAAAAAATTGTACAGTTGTTGAGGATTTTACTTCATATGAAAATATACCCTCAAAGTTGTACAGCGACGTTGGCAAAAAAATATCTGGAGACGAAATCAGTGGGGAAATTGGAACACGAGGGAGAGGCGCAGGAGAAGGAAGAAGATGGATGTAAATGGGTCAAGACCGACTCTGATTGTATGTTCATGTGCTCACTTAGATTCTCGATTTCTCTTGAAAAAAAAAAAAAACTTCTACCTAGAGACTACTAATTCAATATTCTTCTTGCTACAGTTATTGTTTTAGAGATGTAACCCCCCACACACCGTCGAAACCCTTCTTAGGTATGTGACAGAGCTTTCACCTTTTTATCAAACAATCAAGAGATCTTTTACTTGCAAATATGTTTATTTAATCAGCAATTTTTAAGTAGAAAACAGAATTTGAATAATATTTTTGTTCCAATTTGGAAAAATATCCCTGAAATTTTATGTTTCCTGATTTTTATATAATTCTACCTTGAAGCTTAACTCAATTTTTTTTTTTTTTTTGTCATATTTATTTTTTTTCAGGTGGCTCGTGTTTTTTGATTTAAAATGTCCAAGATTGATCGACAGTTGAAAAAAAAAAAAAAAAAACTGGAGCCTTGATTGTAGATGTGAAACTTCAAAGGCTGCAAGAATCGAAACTTTGGGGCTCTTAAATTTGTTGATCTCATTTGTCTAAGTCTTGCACCCTCGGCAGTCGTGCAGTGTTTTTTAATATTAGTTTTCAATGTTTTTTTTAGAATTTTTGGTGCTAAGATTGTACTACAAACTTTCCATTAAATCTAAAATATTAGTTTTAAAATTATTATTTTTTTGCCACACATTCGAACACGTATTTCAACTCAAATAAATGGTGAAACCCGAATGATCATCTTCGACTTGAAGTTATCTTCTTTTATTCTTGAGCATGTAATTTCATGTAATTTCCTGAATATATGATGCTGAATGCGGATCAATTTTTTTGAGCCATGGCACGAAAGGAAAATAAACTAAGTCTAAAGACTTAATAATATGTGAAATCAGATTGTTTTAAGTTAACAAATGACAAGACCTCAAGCTGATGCACAAGGGTTGTGAACTTTTCAATTGCGTTGACAAGCCTAACTTAGGGGAGTTTCCAAAGGAGCACATCAGTTTTTCCCAGTGAGCCCACTTTCTAGTGTTTTCTTGGAAGTCCGAACCGTAATAAGGTGGGCTCGCTAGGAAAAAAGGTGTGCTCCTTTAGAAACTCCCCTAACTTAGTTGGGAAAGTTCTAAATGAGCACGCCACTGGTAACTGTTAACCTACTTCCTAAAGTTGTGAAAAGTAATGAGTTTGTCATTTGTCAGTGAAAAGTAATGAGTTTGTCATTTGTCAATGTTCCAAATGATAATGAAATAGTTTGCTCACTAAGACCAGTGACGTGTTCATTTAGAGATTCCCCTGACTTGGTTCATGCCACCTTAATTGTATGGTGGTAGAGCCAATTGGAGGGAGAAAGAGCTTGGAATTCAAATCTAATTTTTCTTAGAAATCGATTGTTGGATTTGGTATTTACTAAATTTAAGTATTTTCTACACCCAAAATAAGGGAAGCTGATAGAAAAAAAAAAAAAAAAAAGGAAAAAAATCATGTTGTTTCGATATATGCTCCATAAAAATAAAAAAAATAAAAACGGAGATAACTTCGCAGGCATTTTTATGGATATGTTGACGTTTATTTATCAGTTGATAAGCCCACAAACAAAAAACTCGAAATATTACTCGTCCAGCCTTTCTCTTATTTTAACCTGCTTGTTCTTTTACCAAAAATAGAAATAGTCCACCATATTTCATGGACTCCAAGTAGGATAGGATTAGGGTTCGAACCAAAAGTACATAGTCCAAGCCCAAAACTAGGAGTGTTCCAAGGATGGTAATGTGTGTATCCATAAATTATTTTCTGATCAATTCTATATAAAATTAAAATAATAAAAAATTTATTTATAATTCAAAATTATTTATAAAATGGACTAAAAATTAATTCATAAACAGTTCTTTACCGTCACTTCCTATTTTGGTTTGGTTGGGAAATTCTAAAAGAACACCCCAAATTACTAAGGACAAACCATTCTAAGAGCACATCCCGCAACTTTGAAAAACCAAACTTTTTTTTTTCCAAAAGCATACTCCTTTTTACAAAATGCACTCTCCATAAGTCCCCTCTTTGCGAACCCACCCTCTTCTCCCCACCACCTCCTTCTCCTATGTCCCTAACTCTAATCTTAACTAATTAGTCCTAATATATATATATATATATATATATATATATATATATATATATATATATATATATATATATATAAACAAATAATGATAAGGAAAATTATAAATGTATCTACCAAATTTCTGGGTACCTCCACTTTCTAAGTACACACCATATAAATCTAATAACATACTTGTAATTAAAACCAACTTTAGTTGGATGTGCCCCTGTATATTTGGAGGGAATTTCTAGATGGGTACAGGATTTTTCCTAGTGAGCTCACTTTTTCTAGTGAGCACACCCTCTCTTTTGAAAAGAGAGGGTTTTTCCTAATGAGCCCACCAATATTACCCAAATACCCTCATCTCCTCCTCTCCCTCATCTCCTTCTCTCTCCCACACGTTCTCAAGAAAGAACCCATTACTTTTTAACCCAAAAACCTATCTCAAGAAAAAATGAAGGAACTGTTCTCCCATATCCTCTCCCGGCTTCGCTCTGCCCCCGCTCTGCCCTGCTCCGCCCCGCCCCCACTCCCCTTCTCCCTCGCCGCCCGGCCTTAATCCGGGCTGGACAGCCTGGATCAAGCTTTTCTGATCCGGGCTGTTCAGCCCGGATCACGACTCTTGATCCGGTCTGTCCAGCCCGGATCAAAGTCGGGCGGCGAGGGAGCGGGGAGTGGGGGCGGGGCGGAGCGGGGGCAGAGGGCGGGCGGGCTTTTTTCCTGGCTTCGACGAGGAGTGATGGATGGCAGAGGGCGGGCGAGCGGTGGGTTTTTTCCCTGAGAGCGATGGAGGAAAGTTAATAGAGGCAATGGAGGAGAGGAGAAGAAGAAGACAGGATATTTTGTTCCCAAATTTTTAATGGCAAGATTGTAATAAAATAGAAGTTTTAAGTGGGCTCACTAGGAAAAAAGTTGTGCCCATCTAGAAACTCCCATATTTGGGGGTGCCGTTAGAATTTCCCATCACATGTGCAATGGCAAAGCCAAGCCCAAAACGCTAGAAATCAGCTGATCATCACATATCACACAAAACACCAAACACTCGCTTCATCAATTCCAAAATTGCCACGTACTACACAATTGCACCAACAAATCCAGACACGACATCAAAGATCTTTCTTTTAATTCGCGATACACAAGATAACCCCCAAAAAGAAGTCATCTTTTTGCAAAAAAGCGGATCAGAATCGGTGGTCGGCGAAAAGGGCGGGTTTAAAAGGGACTGAATGAAACGGGAAGAAAAGTTTTTTCTTTGATTCTAGGGCTAGGGTGATAGAAAATTTGAATTTTTTATTTTTTTTTTATATTAAAGGTTTTTTTTTTTTGTGGGGGGATTTCGAGTGGCCAATGCAATTTGCTGCTGATTTGAAGCAAATTTCGGCGAACTTCGATTGGAATAAAGGGTTTGATCTCGATGTCTTGGACTGGGCCAGAGGATATCGTCTTCTCTACTTCGCTTGCCAGCTATCTTGACAGTAAAGTTTCTCTCTTTTTCTCTGATTTTTTTTTTTTTTTGATTTAATTTGGCAAATTGTGATAAAGATTGCACATTGGTGCTTTATATTTGATAAAGTTAGGATTTTTACAGGTAAATTATCAAATGCTATTATTCTTAGTGGGTGGATGTTGTAGATTTATTCAGAACGCATAGGATTTTTGGAACTTAAATCCCTATTTTTTGCTAAATTATGGGAAATTATCTTCAATATTAAGTAGCGCTTAGTTCAGTCTCTGCCTCCAACTTGCACATTAAAAAAATAAATTTTTGTGTAGTTACTGATAGATATACTTTATTCAGTCTTATTGTGAATTATCTGGATTTATCTTTGTTATGTTGACTGAATTATGGCTTAGAAGCTGCATCACCTGAAACAAGAACATGGATTTGGTAGAACCCAAAACCGAGTATTTGGTGTGATTGTATTATTAATCGTCAAAGAAAGTTGGCCAAATTAGAGAAAGGCGTCTTTTTTGTACATATCTACTTCTTGTGTTTAGATTTAGTCAGCAAATTTGAATTTACGAGTATAGTTAAATTGCCCTTGCTGTTTGAAAATCCCTGAAAGATCACATAAATACTACATGTAGGTTTTTCAATGCCGTGTAGATCAATGAGTAAGTGAAAATTAAGGATACATTTGGTGCCTTGCATCCATTATGCGATACATTTGGAACTATTGCTGGAATTGGAGTTATTTTCACTATTGAACCGTATAAGGCTACATAACAAAAAGAGAGTGGAACAGGAGCTATGTTTATTACATTCTTTTGCTTTTGGATTTTGCCCCTCTGGTAGAAAAGTTGATTATCAATCATCCTATACTCGGGCAGATGGTACTGCACTTCCAAATATCAACATCAATAAGAAAAGAAATCATGGGACGCACGAGAATGCACAAATTCAGAATTTTTAGTAGGCAATAAAATTAAAACGATAGGGCACGGAAGATGCTTTTTGATTCAGGCCTGGTGGTCTAAATCCCTTTCGAAGGAGAAATTGTGGCAGGATTAGGTAAGCTCCTGATAGAAGCAGGGAGAGGAATGAGCCCTTTCGATTAGGGTCTGGTCGGTGTATAGGCCCCATTAAATGGGAATATGAGAGCAAGTATTATAAATCCTATCAAAACATGTTTCTATATTGAATGAAGTTTGTGGTATTTATTGATGTGATATTCCTCTTTATATGTACTTCAACCTTTTTTACCTTATATTCAAGTATCGACTAGTGTTAAGTTTGAGGGGAATGGATTTCTCCATATGGTGTAAACGCCTAATTGAGTGTGGAGTTTGAAGTGAATTAAATGCTCATCCAATGTCTGCAAAATTTATGATGAATATCTGGTTAGCTCCAAATTTGCCTTGCTACTTGAGCAATTGCCTATAAAGTTTGTTACTTAGTCTTTGTGTTAGTTCACATTCCTAGTGACCAAACAAATGCCTAAGCTCATGCGCTAACTTTTGCAGGCAATGAGTGGAGTTTATATGGCCCGTAGATTCAGAGCGCGTCTATCTGAAATTTTATAATGTGTTTTTCATGCCTTTGGGAGCCTTGTATTGTCTTCATTGATCATCTTTCCTTTAACTTTTTATGTTTGGTTAGGCCAATCATATTTCATTGTCTTCATGAGAAGAATTATTGAGATAAATGGATTAACTTCCCGATTCATCACAAGCTATAATAGGCTACTTGGAAGTGCAAGGAAATCTAGTTTCAGGTTAGGCATGACAAGGTAAGGATAATCACACACGTTTTTTCTGTATCACCTTGAAAAGGTCGAGAGTTAGAACTGGAACTGGTGAGTTAAGCTAATACAAAGTCTTAACTGAAATACAATAGAAAAATTAGAAATGCAGCAGAGCTTTCTCCCCTTCTTGGGCTACCTGTCCTTTTCACTAGATGTGAACTCTGCTTGTTACCAAATCTATGTAGACCTCCCGACTGAAAGTGTCATTATGATTTTGATATAGCTTTACTTTATATACAGAACCTTGTATATATCATCGTGCTGGGATTAAAAAATATGTAAAGTTGGGACAATAAGCTTACTAGGACTGAATTTTTCATCTCAATGTGGAAGAGAACAAAAATGTTTCACATGGGAAAATAACCAGGTAAACCTTTGGATAATATGAGAAATCGAGAGCTAAAAATTGTATTGTTGCGTTTTTTTTATTTTTTATTTAAAAAAAAAAAAACCTTTCTGTAGCATAATTCTAGTTAGCATCAATCTCTCCTTGGTTATAGAGACTATATATGTATTTAATGTGAATCAGTTAGAGCCCCTGATTGCCATATAGGAGCTGATATAAGTCAGCAACGACAATCTCATTAAAGATAGAAAAAAGAGCTTGTTAATATGAGAAGTAGATAACAATCAACAGAAAAGGTTTAGCTTCAAAATGGACTCAACACCCAAACAACCATTGTCCTAATAGGAAAAATATGCCCAGGACAATTGGCAATTTTTTCAAAACAATGGATTAAAGTATAAATAAGAAGATAGAAGGAAAAAAAATGTTAACTATAAAGAACAAAGGAACAAAAGCACTTTCCTCATGGAGCCAACTAACAGACATAGACCAGGCTTCAGTAGGGAACATTATCGAAGACGTACCGTAAATGAAGAACAAACTGAACAATGAATTGAAGTGGAAACCTGGTTCTCGTTTGACAACTGAAACGTATGTCCGGTTATTATAATTAAAGTCCCTCAGGGATGTGCTAGTCTAAAAATTTGCTAGTTTACAAAGAAAGAAAAAGGTCCAAACGAACTTAAGCTCTTGGATGGTAATTCTGAGAGCAAGTTTTAATGTCAATAGGTGGTCGAAAGCTTCAGGACTTTCCTTGCTGCCTAAATCATTTCTGGCAGGTTCTAACCTTGCCCCTTCTGGGGTAGCTTTTCCGTGGATCAAATTAGATTCTTACTGTGAACTGGTGAACTTCTTAGGACATAACTTTAGAGCAGTTTAGTAACCTTTGAAGTTTTGGTGTAACTGAACTTCCCCAAAATCACTTTTCGATCTTACTTGGCCGTTGATGAACTTCTTATACTTTCATCTGTGGCCGTTGCATGTAGTTTGAGGTGGGTCCCTGTGGATGTTGCAGTTGCAGCTAATCATTGTCGGGCATGCATCTGTTGAAATGATATCCTGGTGATTTCTACTAATAGGCACTGACGTGAATGTCCTGCTCATACACTGACATATGGTGTCAGGCACGTAGCAGATTCCAAACATGACACATGGCCACATATGCATATTTCTTCTGAATATATTTTTACTTAACTTATACATGTATGTATTAGGGTTGTTATTCATGTAGCAGGGAACGTTATTTTAGTTAAACTCTTCTATAGAACAGTTGGTTTTTATATCCATCATCTTAGACATATTTGAGTTGAATAACGGCTTACATATTTGTAAGTCTCATACTCTCAGACACACAGGCTTGTGTGTCGTGTTCGTGTCTGTCGGTGCACCAATTTTTTGTTTTGGAAAGTTTTCAATATATCATACATTTCTAGACCCGTAGATCCAAGTTTAGCTTCTGATGGAATTTGAGGTAGGCAAACTATTTCCTTTGCTAGGGCCCTGCCACAGCCCGTTTCTTTTGGTTGTGTTCCTAGCCAGTGTAGGGAGTTTCCAAAGGAGCACACCAATTTTCCTAGTGAGCCCACTTCTCAGTGTTTTTTTTGTCTGAGCCCAAAGTCCGGACAGTTATAAAGTGGGCTCACTAGGAAAAATGGTGTGCTCCTTTGGAAACTCCTCCAGTGCAGCCTATATTATTTACTACTTTGGTAAGTCCTCGATTCACTTTGTTGTTGAATTAGGTTTCTTAGCTACTTTCAGTAAGGCTCTTTTAGGTTTGAGGAAAAATGGAGGGGGAAAAAAAGAAAATATTTTCTATTATTTGGTTTGAGAGAAAATTTAAAAGAAAACAAAATGTTTTCTTACTAGGCAAACATCGGGCAAAAACCAATTTCCATAATAGTTTCTCTTTCTCTTTCTTTCTTCCATTTTCTTTCAAATCAATTATGGCCGCCTAAGGGCAGAAACAAGGATTGCTTAACATTTAAAACGCTTGGAACCATAGCATGAAGGATTAGTGATACCTATAGCCTATCTATACATTGCAAAACATATAATTTGCAGCTCTTCTACAGTACATCATTATTAGCAAGTTGTACCATGAGTTGGCTTGCAAGGGTACAGTTCAAATCTTTGTTCTTGGTACCCGATCGTTTTCCCATGCACAATGTGATTTGTTTTTGTATTGATTTACAACTGCATAATTCATGTTGTTTGGTAGCTATAATTATTTTTATTCAGTTGGATATTTCCATTATATCACATCTGAATGTTTAAACATGTTCATGTATCAGAGAAGCTTCTGATTTTATTAAGGGATGGAAGGAAACTTCTAGGAATTTTTCGCTCATTCGATCAATTTGGTAACGTTCGTCTTATGTCTTTTTTTTTTTATTAAAACTTAAGTATGCATTTGTCACTTTTACTCTCAAATGCTCAGTCATTTTGCTTCCCCGTTGCCTTTATGCAGCAAATGCGGTGCTTGAAGGTGCTTGTGAGCGAGTGATTGTAGGGGATCTTTATTGTGATATCCCTCTTGGTCTGTATGTGATCCGCGGGGAGAATGTTGTCCTGATTGGGGAACTGGTGCGAATCTCTAAGTTAATTGTTTCGCCCTTATATTATCCTAAACAAATAATAATAATAATAATAATAATAATAGAGAATTTTTGTTTTCGTTTATAATTGGACAGGACTTGGAAAGGGAGGAGCTTCCTGCTCACATGACTCGTGTTTCGGTTGCAGAGATAAGACAGGTATATGGCATTTCTGGAAACTTCTATGAAATATCGCATATTTTTCTAAAAACCCCCCATGAACTTTTTTATGTTATGTAAAACCAAATGGTGTTAATAGAATGATTAATTATTAAAAAAATATATAGCTAGAAATGTCGAGAAAGGAGTATTTGTTGTGTTTTTAAATTGATCCATCTTTCATGGAAACCCCCTGGAGATTTACATAGCATAAAAAAGTAGGGGTGAAAGATCGGTCGGAGGATTCTAACAAGGGGAAGGAGACGAAGCTTCGATCGTGTTGCTCGTCAGAATCTGATCGACCTCTGACCGTCTCCGAATTGGTCGGATGTGGTCAGAATCCGACGGCGTCAGTCGGAGTTTTCAGGGAAAGGCGGAAGAAAGAGCAAGAGAGAGGAAGAGGGGAGGGAGAGACTGACGTCGATCCTTCTGTTCGATTTTTCTCTTGCTGACTCGAGAAAGAAGACTAAGCAAATTTCTCGTTCTGTTGTTTCTATTTGATCCAAAAATAAAGGTTTAATTTTCTTGGGATTTTGAGAATTTGAGTTTTTGGGAGTCTATTCCAAAGCAGGAGAGAGGGGGGGAGAGAGAGAGCAGGAGAGGGAAGAGAGGGGGAGCAGGAGAGAGAGAGAGAGAGAGAGAGAGAGAGAGATCGTCGGACGGTGATATAGAGAGAGAGAAGGGAATCTCGTCGGACGGTGATATACAATTCTGACCGGTGATATACAATTCTGACCGATCTTCTTTGTTAACTCCGACCGAATCCAATTAGAGCCGGACGGAGTGGTCGAAGCGGATCTCTCTGTTCAACCACCCTATAAAAAAGTTCATAGGGTTTCCAGAACAAATGGGATTCTTCCTAGGGGGTTTCTTCCTACTACTTTAGCATACTTTTATTATCAATATATTTTCAGAAGGCATTTAATATAACCATATGATGAATAAACTCTCGCTACACAGGCCCAGAAAGCAGAGAGGGATGCCACGGATCTGAAAGGAACCATGAGGAAGAGAATGGAGTTCCTCGATCTGGACTGACACGTTCACGTGTCACCCCGAATTCGGTGGATACGTGTATTCATGACAGCTTTCGTCTGCAAATTTCATCGCAGGTTTGTTAAGGGAGGTCGCTGAAGCCACCCTAAAAACTCATGACTCCACCGTGAATCGCCTGTACCAGAGATCTGCGTCTTGGTTAACATTTCGAGTAGCATTAAGAAAATGCATTGTAATATGGCTTTAATGTGTTGTTGTTGGGATTTTGTTTTTCTTTCTTGTTTGTTTAGCCTCTACTTGAACACAGGTTGCATGTGGGCATGGTTCCTACTGAAACTGTTGAAGCTGCTTTTTGTGTCGGCGGTGGGGCTAATGGCAGCTACATGAGTCGCTTCAATATTCTTTCGTTGATGGTGTATGGCCCTTTATTATTGTGTTCATTTTTTTTTTTTTTACGTTAAATGGCGGGCTAAAAATTCCTCCGTGTTCCTTTACAAAGATAATATCAGAATAGTCGTAATCTTGGTCTATCAGTATGAGGGACCTAATAAGCTTACAACATCACAAAGTACTTAATTAAAAGTACATAAAAAACAAACAACAAAATGAAAAATCAAAAGAAGTATAACATTTTTGTAGTCAAGTGATGGGTTCACTGTCAATCCATCACCTATTAGTCCTCCGGAGTATTTTCCTACTCCTTCTGTGGTGGTGTGCTCTTCATTTCATTTTTCGAGAGTCTCTGATAGGTGGAGCTTTTTCTTGTTTAATGAGATATTTATTCAAATAATAAAATTAAGAACAATAAGCCTCATGCAATAGTTCACAGAATAATATTTCTCATTAAATAGTTTATTATTTCTTTCTTTTCAGATGGTCCAGCAAAATGCAGCAATAACTGTTTTAATCTTTCGGTTTATGCTATCCCTTATCAAGTTTTCTCCACATATTTACGTCTAGGGTTATGTTAATGTTCATCCCTAATGACCTCGTATATAATTCCCAAAATGCAGCAATTACTGTTTTAATCTTTCGGTTTATGCTATCCTCTTATCAAGTCTTCTCCGCAAATTTACGTCTAGGATTGTGTTAATGTTCACCCCTAATGACCTCGTATATAATTCCCACATACTTCTGGAATAAGAGCACTTAAACATAATGTACTCGGTCTCTTCCCCTTCTCTTGCACAAAATGCAAATGTTAGGACCATTCCAAACTCTTTTTTGCAATTTCGGCCAGGTAAGAAGACCTCTCTCTTGCACAAAATGCAAATGTTAGGACCATTCCAACATCTTTTTTGCAATTTCGACCAGATAAGAAGAACATCTTTGCAAACGAGACATAGGAATAATCTAATCTTTTTGGGACATTTAGCTTTCCAAAACCACTTGTTGTTTATCGAGATGACTCCACCATTTATGAAATAGCGATATGTGAATTTAACTGTAAAGTTCCACTTCTCCCACCTCCAATTTGGTCTTTCCTCCTCTAATGATGAGGAGATCCAGTCACTCAAAAATTGTTTGAGCAATCTAACTCTTGCAAAATCCTGTCCCAACAGTGCCATCGAATTCTATCTCCATCTCGAACGTTCCCAATATTGGCTAATCCTTGCACTCTTATCCCTTATTTTCTGAAAGATATCGAAAAAATAGTATCTTGAGTGGGATTTGTGAGCACCATCTATCATGCCAGAAAGCTATATTGTCACATTTTCTAAGTTTATATTTCAAACTGTGACAAACTAAATATTTCGTCATTAACATCCTTCTCCAGAAAACTTATTTACAAGGTCTTTTCTTTGTTTTTTCGAATATCGTGCCCTCTTTCGGGCCATATTTGTTATTATTGTGTTCACTTTTGTATGGTTTCTTGGTCAAAATCTTGGCACCCTCAGATTCGTCGTGCTAGTAACAAGCAAAGAATCTTGTGAAGCTTTGTAAAGAGTAGCTAAGATTTAATTCTTCAGCTTCATTCTTCATGAGATCACTCAGTCTACATCCTTTTCATAACTTTCTGTGGGTCTATAGGCCAATTTGTTCTATTATATTTAAAAATTTAAATTAAAATTTAAAAAAATTATTTTTCTAATTTAAAATTTTAGATAAAACGGATTAAGAAGAAAAATTCTAAATGAGCAAGTCATTTGACTTGGTGAGCACCTCTAAGTCACCGAGTCAAGTGGTGCTCACTGGTTGTAAATGGTGCTCACTAAGTCAAACAGTGTGCTCATTTAAACTTTCCTATATGTATTTATATTATATCCTTCAGACATGTTTATTATATTATATTCTTATTTTTATTCTTCAGAACTATTTATTCTTATTCCTAGATGTATTTATATTATATTTTAAAAGAGTTTTTTAGACGTGTGCCTATAGATTGTTTTTATTCATATGAACAAGAATTTATTATCTATACATGAAATTTTTAAATTTTTACTGGCAATACATGCAATTAGTTTTTTAATGCATGAAAACTCATCTTGATTGCTAGAGCCGCTGCATTTCTTTTCCCTTTTAAATGTCTTTTTCTTTGCTTTTTAAGTGAAAAGTGAAAAATATCTGTTCTGCTCAGCTAAAGACCATTTTTTTTTTTCGTCTAAAGCGTCTGGGATCAAAATTTATTATTTTGATAATATTCAACCAAACAATTTTTATTTTTTTTCTAGTCAAACTCTCTCTCTCTCACACACATATATATATTATATATATATATAAGAAAACAGAAAATTCACATGCGGTGAAGTTGGTTCCTTTACTGCTACTTAGATGGTCCAATAAAATTATTATATATGACGTTACTCAAGATAATAAATAAATGAACTCACTTAACCACTCTTTGAATGGCGTCACGTGTAATAATTTTATTGGGCCATCTAAGCGACGGTGAATGAACTCCTTTCATCGCCTGTGAATTTCCCGTTTGCTTATATATATATAGAGAGAGAGAGAGAGAAATGGAAATGAACTGACAACTCATGCAAATTACCTGAGCTGCAGTTCATTTCCACTATCTCCAATAATCTTTTTTAAAAAATTTCTTTTGGATTATGATCTCGACTCTCTAGAGTTCACTCATACCCAATTTCTTGGGTTTTAGTTTTGATTTGAACCTCCATCAAATTAAAACAAAATTAACGGTTTTCAATAAATAAAACATTTTGTATACACTTGATGAAAGGGTAAATGGGTAAATGAACTCTAAAACTTATGAAATTTAATCCGAAAGAAATTAAGCATATAGAGATTGTAATTGTAAAAAAAATTGAAGAAAAATCATTGGATCATTATAATTTTGTCGTTAGCTCACGTAACTTTTCATGAGCTAGCGGCTCACTTACAGTAATCCAATATATATATATATATATATATATATATTTGTAATATTAACTAAATTGAATTTAAAACCTCTTATAAATAGGAGAAGAGAGATGATGCGGATGACGCTAGCTCATAGGCTTAAATTTCATAAGTTTAAGAAACGAATGTCTAAATTTGGTAATAACAAGTGAGTCACCCCACTTCATAAAAGCCTCATGTTACTTAATTACTTTCCCCTTTCCAAGATTTGACTTTGTACGTCCTAACTAATTTATAAACAAAAACAGTCACCTCTTAATTATTTCCAACCAAATTAAAGTCTTGCTTAACCCTAATTAACCTTCTCTTACTTTTTACGGTCAACGGTCAATCACCGACTAATCAAATTTACCACCGCCTCACCAAGAGGTCCTTCTCTCTTAGGGCGAGTATTAGTTGGTTTTTTCTAATTTTGACAAAATCGAATCAAATTGATTAGAAACAAAAATTGAATTTAGTTCGGTTCGATTCATTTAAGAGTTGAATTTAAATAAACTTGCTTTAAAAATTATAGTTTTAATTGTTTTGTGTGTATATATATATATATATATATAAAGAGAGAGAGAGAAAACGGGAAATACACCGGCGGTGAAGGAAGTTTCCTTCACCGCTGCTTAGGTGGCCCAATAAAATTATTACACGTGTGTCATTTAAGAGAATTCATTTATTTGTTACCTTAAATGACGCCTCGTATTATAATTTTATTGGGCCACCTAAGCGGCGGTGAAGGAACTCCCTTCACCGCCGGTGTATTTTCCGTTTCCTCATATATATATATATATATATATATATATATATATATATATATATATATATATATATATATATATATATATATATATTGTAAACGGAAAATTCACTGACGGTGAATAGAGTTCATTCATCACCGTTTAGGTGGCCCAATAAAATTATTACACGTGGTGCCACTCAAAGGATGGTTAAAAGAGTTATTTTATTTATTAGTTTAAGTGGCGCTACGTGTAATAATTGTATTGGGCTATTTAAGCAGCGGTGAAGAAACTTTCTTCATAGCCGGTGAAGGGGATTCCTTCACTAACACTTAGATAACCCAATAATTGTATTGCACGTGGCGCCACTCAAAAAGTAGTTAAGAAAATTATTTTATTTATTACTTTGAGTGGCCCCACGTGTAATACAATTATTGGGTCACCTAAGCACTAGTGAAGGAATCCCCTTCACCGCCGGTGAATATATGTGTGTGTGTGTGTGTGTGAGGAAACAGGAAATACACTGGCGGTGAAGTGAGTTCCTTCACCGCCGCTTAGATGGCCCAATAAAATTATTGCACGTGGCGTCATTCAAGATAACAAATAAATGAATTTCCTTAATCGCCCTTTGAGTTGTGCAACATGTAATAATTTTATTGGGCCACCTAAGCGGATGTGAAGGAACTCCCTTCACCGCCGATGAATTTCCCGTTTACTATATATATATATATATATATAGGGATATATATAGGGATTACTGTAGGTGAGCCGTTAGCTTAGGAAAAGTTACGTGAATTAGCGGCAAAACTGTAATGATTCAATGATTTTTTTTCAATTTTTTTTAACAATCACTATCTCTACCTCTTTAACTTATTTCGGATTAAATTTCATAAATTTTGGATTTCATTTACCCTTTCATCAAGTGAATACAAAAATGTTTTATTCATTGAAAACCGTTAATTTTGTGTTAGTTTGATGGAGGACCAAATTGAAACTAAAACCCAAGAAGTTGGGTATGAGTGAACCCCAGGGGGTCGAGATAGGGCTGAGCATAAAACCGAAAAAACCGAACCGAACCGATCGGTTCGGTTTATTCGGTTTTCGGTTCGGTTCGGTTTAAAAATCGAAATTAATTACGGGTTTAGGGTTGGGTTTCGGTGGCTTTAGCTCCAACCGAAACCGATCGAAAAAACCGAACTTTTGGAATTGTAGCTTATTTTTTCTTTGATTTATTTTCAAAGTGTTTTACTCTTAAATTTTTAATGAAAAATATTTAATTGTTATTTTAATAGGTAGAAAAAAAATAGAAAGAAAATTATTATTTTTTCGATAAAATACATGCATTTATCACATAATTAGGTTCAAACCCTAAAGACCGAAAACCGAACTGAACCAAACCGAACCGAAAATTCGGTTCGGTTTTCGATTTTCACTTTTTTTCGGTCGGTTCGGTTTCAGTTTTATAAGTTCGGTTCGGTTTTCGATTGGGTTTTTTTTCTAAAAATCGAACCGAACCGATCGATGCTCACCCCTAGATCAAGATCATAATCCAAAAGAAATTTTTTTTAAAAAATTATTTGAGATAGTGATAATGAACTGCAGCTCAGATAACTTGCGTGAGCTGTCAGTTCATTACCATTTTTCTAATACACACACACACACACACACATATATATATATATATATATATATATATATATATATATATATATATATATATATATATATATATATATATATATATATATATATATATATACATGTATACATGTGTATATATGTGTATATGTATATATATGTATATATGTATATATGTATATGTGTGTATGTATATATGTGTATATATGTATATATATGTGTGTGTGTGAGTTTATATATACATATATATATATATAGAGAGAGAGAGAGAGAGGGGGGGGAGGGATTACTATAAGTGTGCCGTTAGCTCAGGAAAAGTTACGTGAGTTAGTGGCAAAACTATAATGATCCAATAATTTTTCTTCAATTTTTTTTTTACAATTACTATCTCTACCTCCTTAACTTCTTTCGGATTAAATTTTATAAATTTTGGAGTTTATTTACCATTTCATCAAATGCATACAAAATGTTGTATTCATTAAAAACTATTAATTTTATGTTAACTTGATGGAGGACCAAATCAAAACTAAAACCCAAGAAATTGGGTATGAGTGAACCCTAGGGGGTTGAGATCATAATCCAAAAGAAAATTTTGAAAAAAGATTATTGAAAATGGTAGAAATGAATTGTAACTTAGATAACTTGCGTGAGATGTTAGTTCATTTCCATTTTTCTCATATATATATATATATATATATATATATATATATATATATATATATATATATATATATATATATATATATATATATATATATATATATATATATATGTGTGTGTAATTTTTAAATAATTCCATCGGTTCTTTTCGATGTCGGGTTCTTAGAATTTAAAACCGATCAAATTAATTTAATTTATTTTGGTTCTTGTCGATTTAGGGTGTGTTTGTTTGCATGGAAATAAAATAGAAGTAATAAAAGCAAGGTCACTTCCACTATTTTAAATATTTGTTTTATTAAAAAAGAAATTGGAATTTAGTTCTTCTTACATGCTGAGATGACACTTATATGACACCTTACTTCTAAAAATTTTTTCCGTTCATTTTGTCTTGAAAGAACTCTAGAAAATAGAGGATGAAAGCAAATAAATTATTTTTTTGATTTGCATGCTATCATTAGCCTTTAAAAAGCGTATTTTATATATATAAAATTATACAAGTATTATTTTATTTAATTAATTAAATAATACTCGCACCTCAATTCTTAATATACTTTTTTTTCTTTCCAAAAGACCGTAAATAAACACACAAATAATATCTTTTCCTACTTTTATTTTAAAAATTAATTCTTAATTTCTTTGCCACCTCCGCTGCTTTCCAGTAGTAAAACACACCCTTGATCAGATTAATTTCTATTGGTTATTTCCGTTTTAACTCAACATTCTTTACTCGCTCCTAATGTCCTGCACGGCTACACACACTCTCTCTCTTTCTCTCTCTACACGCAACACTTGCCTAAGATCCAGCTCGCCATCTCTCTCTCCAGATTCTAGAGAGAGAAACTAGAAAGAGAGAGAAAGCTATAGTGAAGCTTAGCTCTCTCTGAGATCTCTAATGGCGTCGATCGATCCTCTCCTCCTCCTCCTCCTCTCTCTTTCCCTCCTCTTCTCCCTTCGCTCCGTCGACGCCTCTGTTCACGGGTACGTTGGCGACAAGTTCTCGGCCAAAGGCAATGCATTTGTCTTGCACGGCGGCAGCGAGGGGATCTACGCCTCCGCCCCCAACCCCAACTTCTCCGCCGTAGCCGGAACCGGCGACTCCTTCATTCGGTAAATTTATTGGACTCTGATTCCTGAATCCAGTTCTTAGATCTGGACTTTCTTTGTAGCATTTTTTTTGTGATTCCTAGGTTTTTCTAGAGAACTAGGGTTAATTGCCCAGATCTGGCTGGTTTACTGTTGCATTGCTAAGGTTTAGCCTGTCATGAGTTTTTTAATTAATTAGGAAATATATTGGTAGAAAAAAAACTAATCATGAAACTAACTTTTTTCTTTTTATCCTTTTCTTTTTGTGTTTAAATTGATGTAATTTGACTCTACACACTATTTAGAACAGTTGTAGTGATTGATAGTTGATTGTAGTTTAATCAAAGTCTACAACTCCTGGTGCCAGTTTCAATTGTTGTCAGCAAACCAAACTTGTACATAATTCTATTGAAGCTTGTGACGGCTTAATAAGCAATTTCTCGGCTACATAATCTAAACGAATAAATTGAGTTTCTTGGTGAAGTATCAAAGTTAAGATCTTGTATGCAAAGGCTCAAGATATTGAATACAAAATATATTATCTTTAGCCGATTTGATATCTCAGTACCTGGATAATTATCAAGCATCCGAATGGCAAGTCAAGAAACCTAAAGTTCAATGTGAATAGAGAATCCTCGTGCAGAAGTTTTTGTTGTCAATTATGTAAAAATCAGTATCTTAACTTATAACAACAGATAAATTATCGGTTTAACTTATAACAACAGATGCAAGGTCGGATTGTATTATCATTTAAAGGATTTAGGTTATCTGCACTATGAAAGGCCAGTTTTAACCAGGAAAATATAGCATGGAACTGACTTTTAGTTGATTTGGATATATATATGATAGTTAAAATAGGATGTTTCATTAAACTTACAATTTTTTGAACCTATGTGCCATTTACCAGATTGTATAACATATTTGTCTCTCAGGCACTCATGATTTGCCTTTCTACTTTTGTTTCCTTTTCCGTTTGGTGATGTCAGTTTTGAGAAGATCACTTTCAGAAGACCAGGGGAAGCTGCTGAGAGTTCTAAAATTACCGACTCCGCAAAGGTGCAAGCCATCATTTTTGAAGTAGAAGACAGAGATACAATTGGAGGCTCAGCGTATGGTGGTCAGAAAGCTATCTGTTGTACTCCAGATCTAGCAAAATTAGGAGTTTGTAATGAGGGCACACTTATTTACCGGCCTTCCACTCGGAACCCTGACTGGCCAAAACTCTTTGTTGCTTCTTTTGAAGGACAGGATCTTATTGCAACCTTACCATCCATAACTATACCAATAACAAAGTCTGGGATGTACAATCTGTATTTCATGTACTGTGACCCAAAGCTCAACGGGCTGGTTGTTGAAGGGAAGACCATTTGGAAGAACCCCACTGGATACCTGCCTGGTAGAATGGCCCCTCTCATGCATTTCTATGGATTCATGTCTCTTGCATTTGTGATACTTGCTGTCTTCTGGTTTTCTCAGTATGCAAAGTTCTGGAGAGAGGTTCTTCCACTGCAGAACTGCATCACACTTGTCATTGCATTGGGCATGTTTGAGATGACATTGTGGTACTTTGATTATGTTGAGTTCAATAAAACTGGAGTTCGTCCTAGGGGTATCACTTTTTGGGCAGTAACATTTGGTGCAGTCAAGAGAACTGTAGCACGCATTATCATGCTCATTGTTTCCATGGGGTATGGTGTTGTGAGGCCTACATTAGGTGGTCTTACTTCTAAGGTGATGATGCTTGGGGGAACATTTTTTCTAGCTTCTGAGGTTCTTGAGTTGGTAGAGAATGTAGGTGCTATAAGCGATCTATCTGGAAAGGCAAGGTTGTTTTTGGTTCTCCCGGTAGCACTTTTGGATGCGTTCTTCATTCTTTGGATATTTACTTCCCTATCAAAAACATTGGACAAACTCCAGGTACACACCGAATTGGTTTGATACTAATTTAGCCCTTAACGCACTTTACTTCATTTGCAGTTTCCACTGTTTTTAAGATATCTTCGTATCTTCTGCTGAATGCACTGTTTTTAAGACATTTATGAATCTTCTGCTTAACACCCAGGATTATAAAGGGAATTGTTTTGGTGACAGGCAAGAAGGTTGATGGCCAAGCTGGACATATACAGGAAATTCACAAATGCCCTGGGTGTGGCTGTTGTCGTATCAGTTGGTTGGATTTGCTATGAGGTAGTATTACTGCCTTTCATAATATTATGTTACTGCAGAAAATAATGGATTTCTAATAATGAATATAAAGGGGCTTTATTTGATCTTGTATATCTAGTTAGATGCATGCAAATTGGTAACTCATTTGAAGTGCACAAGGTTGAAGGTAAGGTATATTTGAATTGAGCATTTGGGAAGAGCACATGAAACCAACCATGTTTCACATCCTTCATGTCATTGAGAAGATTACAAATATGGGATTATGTGTCATATCTGTTATTCAATCCAATAAGCTGTACTTGTTAGGATAGTAAAATTCAGCTTATTGTTATTGCAAACTTGTAGGCTTTGGATCTCTGTCTCAATTGTTTTGTGCTAAATCTTGCAAAACCCTTTTTTGAGGTTTCCTTTGTTGATTATTTGTGAATATTTATGTTGCTTTAGACGTAGAACAAGCTAAGCACATATACTTCATCAAAGGACCTCTCCTTTGTCAGAGATATATTGGGTATTTGAGTACTTGAGAGTTAGTGGGGACCTGTCAGATGCACCTTTGGGCTCCTCAAAATTGTACCATCAATTGGGATATTTTGGATACATATCCCAAAGATATCTGAGCCTAAGAACTTTTACTTCTGCATATGTTACATAATTTTCCTTTTAGTTTTCCTGCAAATTTGAGTGGTTATGACCTATTTAACTTATAATTTTTGTTTGTAATATTTGTTTTAGCTTGGTGATGTGTTTTATCTCCGTATGTTAGCATATTTTTATCATGATACATGTATCCGCCTCATGCATTTCTATAATAGGGATTTCAAATTTCAAGTTTCTACCAGTGATGGGCCTATTTGATGTAGGTTATATTTGGGAAGTTGGTGTATATTGCAAACTGGAGTTAGACTTGGGTCCTTTGGGAAGGAATTGGAGCCAAATCCTTCCCATTGGATTTGAATGATTGGACATCCATTTTCAATATCCAATCTGTTATCGTTGATCTCAACTATTTAAGGTGTCTTGAAACTAAAAATAAAGTATTTTAAAAAAAAAAAATCTTGCTTATGCATTGAATAGGCATAAAATGGATGACCAAAAGTATTGATTTTCTTAGATCTACACATTATAACATAAAATTTCTTGATCCTTCCATCCGAACGTGATCTAAATACTTATAAATGCATAAATACCATTTTTTTTTTTTTAGTTTGGAACGTTCTACGCGGTTAAACTAACCAGCTATGCTATTTAGGCTATCCGTTTTGCACCTTTAGATGCACCAGTAAGAAAATTTCAAAACACTTGATTATTTTTGGCCATGTTAGGTGATATAAATCAGTTTTAACTGAATGGATATGAGCATCCAGACAGTGAAGTTGAATGCGAAGGATTAGACTCCAAAGCCCAAAACTTCAAATCTCAGGAAGACCCAAGTCTATCTTTTGCAACATGGAAATATATAAGTTGCTAGTATATTATCTCGTTATTACTTCTTACATTTTAACTTACGTTTGGTTTAGTTTCTTAGTTGTTTATCATTCATATTGTAAATGAAAGCACATGTAACATAATATTTTTGTATTTATTGATAAATGTAGCTAGACCAAAATAAGCAACTCATCTGCCTCTTTTTGTGACATAACCCAAGATTGTCTTGATGCAGCTGTATTTCAAGTCAACTGACATGTACAATGAGCGGTGGCAAAGTGCCTGGATTATTCCAGCATTTTGGCAGGTCCTCTCCTTTTCCCTTCTCTGTGTGATTTGCGCTCTTTGGGCACCTTCTCAAACCTCAATGAGGTAAGGTCCATGCTCCAAAATAATTTTACCATTTAATTTCATTTGTTTTATCTTATATTGCACGAAAATATTGTGACTTGTTTTGACATCATGTGGAGAAAGCCTAAATGTGGCTTAGAAAATGACAACTATTCCGAGTGCCTAGCTAAAGTTTTGGCCTGACCATCAGATGTACATGGGCAATTGTTTATTTAGCCGACTTGAATATCTGATGAAACTTTAAGAGGACCTATGTGTTACCTCACTTCCAAAATTGTTCATTACACACACAAAAAAAAAAAAGATCCTTTTCATCTAAAACCTTTACTGTGTCTATAGTGGGAAACTCTTTTACGCATACTTCTAGTAAAACCATTCAACTTAGCTTTTGGACGTGGATTTCTCAATATAGAGTTATCTCAGCAGTCAAAAGCATTTGCCTAACACATTAGTAAACTCCTAGTCAAAAGAGTATAATACCAGGACATTGTTACCACGTAACCCATAATCAATTGTGTAAATAAAGATGCAATTTAGCCAATGTAATGTATCAACTGTTTCCCTGTATTGAAGGTAGTTAAATATCACACACGATAGATCCTAGCTTGTAGTGACAGGTGTAGTAGTACTACCCTGAATCTATTTATAAAATGTATTAGTAGTATTAGATTAGACTATGATTCTGACTCCGATTTCTATTCTGACACCTAAATCATTTCACCAATTCAATTAGACTACTATCTTGTATTAAGATTTAGTTTTAGATTGCCTGATTTGTATGGTATTGGAACACCTATAAATATATGTATTCTCTAACTAATAATAAGTAGTTTGAGTTTTGATTTTGATTATCATTTGATAAGTAGATCAGAGTCACATTTGGATTCATTTAAGGAGCATGTAATATCATATAGATGAGATTTTTTTAAAACTGAAGCGCTATTGCTATTTAGTAATTATTCCCGCTCAAATTCCATCAAATTGATTCTGAAAAATAGTTTTGAAGGCTTCTATAGCAAAGAGAATTGGTATACTGCGTGCATTAAGTTCACGTGTACACGTGCATTACAAATCTTAGTAATTGAACATTTTACTTTTAGATATGCCTACTCTGGCGATGGAGCTGAAGACTTTGACAGAGATGAGACTTCTATATCGTTGATAAAGCCTGGGCCAATTCCTTCAAAGGACACTCGAAGTTCTTCACGCACATCGGACACCATATCATCACAGAGCTCAGCTTCGCCTGATGCACACGTTGGAGACATCGAAGAAGACAAAAGGGAGTAGTGATGCACGGCGAACAAGATCCTGTAACAACCACCCTTAGCATATCAGCGAAATCTTTCACGGGAACAACATATTGCACTGGTCTCAGTTGCGAGCAGTTTCCCTTTCCTTCTAGGCTCTATTTTTACTTCACCCCTCTGTCATTGTATTTCATATTTCCTGTTATAGCACTGTAATCATTACAACTCAGTCGGATACTAGATTTAATGAATTACAAAATTTTGTATTGTTGTTCCTTTCAGGTTGGCTTGTTACAGTTTTGGTTGAAAAGGAAATAAAATGTGTTCAGATATCTTGCCGAGGCTGTATAGTGCTTGAATTTGGATAGTTTCGTATTATTTAAAAAAGGGGTTAATCACTTCAGGGGTATGAATGTGATTAACTTTTTAAAAAATTTAAAAAAGAAAGGAAGGTAGATTTCAGATAGGAGAATTCTAAATGGGCACACAACTTGACTTGGAGCACTACACCCCTAAGTTGCAGAGAACTATAAATTTGATATTTTTTTTACAAAGTTACTATTCACCTTATTATTTTCTTTCAAAACACAATCACTCTCTCTTCAAGCACACACAAATTTATAAATTTTAAAATTTTTGTGTTTATAAACCTTAAATTCCATTCTCCTCAATCTTGAATCCTCATTAAAATATTTTCCTATATAAATTAATTTAAATAATTCATTAATAAAATGTGATAAACACATTAAAAAATACCATAAGAAAAAAAAATTTAAGAAGTTAAAAATCTTTTGGAAAATTCTATGAATCAAATGAAAAAGAGAAATTAGAGCTAAAAAAAATTACATTGAAACTCCCCTCAAAGGGTGAGTGGATTAGGGTTTGAGAGCGGAGGATGAGAAAGCAGACAATATTAGAAGAATGAGGTGTTCATTAAGAAAAACCCTATTTTTGGGCGAGCTCACTACGCAAATGGTGCTCACTGAGTGGGGTGCTCGTAGCGAATTTCCCTTTCAGATAATGTAGCCAATATGTTACTCCACAATCATGCCTAGATGCTGCCGTCTGCATATAAAACTGTTGGCAGTGATCTATAACCAATATATTTCTCAATTCAGCTTGATTCAGGGCAATACCGAGGGTATACTTTGCGAGGGTAAAACGTAACAGAAACAAGAGCAGAAGACAACAGAGAGGTAACTAACAAAGTTCTGTCACCATCACATATCAAAATAGAAACTGAACCTCACAGTAGCTGTTCATACATTCACGTCTCGGTGCCCTCATCAGAGCATAAAAACACAACCATTGAAGAAGAAGAAGAAGCCTATGCAGTATCCAGTAACCACACTCATATTAATACGAAACAAGAAAATAATGGGCAAGCCTTCAACCGGAATGGGTCATGTATTTGAGAAAAGGCTCGGCCTTTGGAGCGAGACTGATGATCTCGCTGAATGTCGCCAACTCAAAGTCGTCGAACTGAAAGGCTGGAGCGCAGGTGCAACCAACGAGAGAGTAGTGAACTTCAGCATCCCTTGGTGGAGCCTTGGTAAGAACACTGCCATCGTTGGAAAACGATGTGACATCCAAAGTAGGGAACGAACCGAACCACACATTGGGCGGCACAGTGTACTGGGGCCGGTGACCAGCATCCAAGTCCGTGCCCAGGACTGTCAGCTCGATGTGACGGTCGTCATGAAGCTCAAAAACCTGGTTCAGGTTACAAATCAGTAAGAGAAATCCACAATTGGAGGAGGGTTAGAGTTCATAGCATGATGTCAATGTAACTGGTTGTACCGTGAGGGGTTCTCCCATGTAAAAATGCCAGGTTTCGGCACATGGGATCCGATGGAGGTGTGAGACACTGCCTGATGGAAGCAAGAAGTAGATGGAGGTGCTGACGGGACGATCAACCTTGTCTGCAGAAGAATGCAATGCACAATTGAAAATCGAAGATTATTATTTAATTTGAAATACCAATAAGTAAACGGGAAATAAGGAAAAAGGGGGAGAGCGAGGATCCCAGGGGAATGACTGCTGAACGACCAGTCCATAAGTATATAGGCACAGAATGGATTCGAGGCAAAACAACTATAATTGTTGATAAGAAAAAGTAAATGATCGAGTATGTTCAAACAAGAAAGCATGTTATTTACAGGTTCTATTTTGAAAATTTTTAGAAAGACATAACAAGTAAACAATGCAAAGTCCTAAAATTTGAGCATTTAATTTAAGTTTTGAATTGATTAACAAAAAGAATTAAGCTTTGGAAATTTTACAAGTTCTAATCATATTTCAATCTCAGGAAGGAATTGGAGATGATCATCCTCCACTACTAAAACTTGCATGGATATTGCATTTTAATTTCAAGAAAAATTCTAGTATGCATTAGGTTTTATGCTATTTATGAAAATTGGTGGGTTTAAAAATAAACAACTTCAAATAATGTCTAGAAAATATCGTTCATATCGAAATACCTGTATTGACCAAATTCATTTGGCATATCTGTATCCATATATTTGACTCAAGAAATATACATATTCCTATCTGTATGTGAGTTCGACCAGATATGTTTATCCATATTTGCATGGATCTTGGGGATAAGGACTGGATATTTCCGTATCCGTAACTCTGTTTGCACCACTAACTAACAAACTACCAGTCCATATATTATTACTTTTCCCTACTTCCACATTTTATCAATGAAAGTAAAACAAAAATAAAGACCAAGAGAGAACTTACACTATGGTATTTCACAGAATAAATGTGTCTGGTAACTTTTCTGTAGAAAAGAATCTAGACTGTAAATCCAAAATAAAACTGGTGCAATTTCAAGAACCAGAACACCAATAGAACAAGGGAGCATTTACCCAATCCTTTGAATCTATTCCCCATTTAACTGAACCAAGGGCCAGCTGAGTTAAATTAGCAACAAAGATCAAAAGAAAAATGGTTTAAAACAAACAACGGACACCAAAGGATACAAATTCACAGTAGAGACCTAATAAGGGTGGATTAGTAATCTCTTCCTGGTTCATCCCCGACGTGCATCCCCTTGACCTCAAGGATGATCAACATCTGATGAGATGGCTGCAGATAGGGTACATCAACCTCCTTCCTGTAGGAAAGGGGAATGTCATTAGGCAGCCTGCTAATGAAGGATGACAAGAAGGAAGAACTAAGAAGAAGATGCAATTTATGAGTAATCGATGACTGTATGAGAATAACACACCATAATCACCACAAAGGATTGGACATCTAGATCTGATCATCTGGGTCATTATAATCAAATATAACGTAAACCCTCTGACAGAGGATTTGTGATTTGTGCTAAAGAAGAAGTACTGAAGTTTTGGGCTATTAGAAGGCTCCCTATGTCAATAGACGCTTGCTTCTCTTACAATCAACTCAGGCACACTGGGCAAGCGATTCTGGAACTCTAACCTAGATATTGGAGGAAGAAGATACCACATGATAATAAGGAGATTGTACCCTATAAAATAAATATCGCTTTACAAACATGGATACAGACTAAAAGATGATGGTAGCAGAATTAGCCATCTTCATGAACATTTCAGCATTAGAATTATTAATGGCATGAGTATGTCCTTTTTGCAAGATGACATTAGTAAACTAGAAAAGATGAGATTTTCTACACTCACAACTGTAATGAATTGTGACGTATGGATATGGACATGGATATCAGATAGTGTCTACAACACAAAAAATCCTTACAGAGTACATAGGTATGTGACTGTGTATTTAATCCATATATAACAACATTTAACCAATAACAATTAGGACATACTTGTCAGAAGTAGAAATAGAAGAAAATAAAAATTTTGATGATTAAGAAAAATATATTCTATTGAAATAACTATATTAAATAAAAACATTTGAAACTCAATTTTATACTTTGCACAATACAAGTCCATGAAGTCTCACACAAATTTTGAGGCATTTAGGTTCAATTAGCATAGTGTTATCTTATGCCAAGAGATCCTTCATATTTTTTAGCAATGCATAAATCCATGGTGTCCGACATATGAACTTATATGGCTTAAATATGCAACTTTTTAGGTTCTTCAAATAAAGGTGTATCCAATATATGCAAGGCAAGTTTCGTGCAATCAGATATGGACACAACACTCTCTTTAAATTGTCTGCATCATCTTTTTTATAATCACATGAAATTGTTTGCAAGACCTTCGATATTCAATAGGTTACGGTATGAATATTGCTTAAACTTTTCTAAAGTGTGGTTCACCTCAAGATAGGGAAAGAGTTCAAACAAACACACTTTGAAACTTTTACTTATCTGTTCTAAGAATATTTTTGATATCATGTTATTGTTTAGCTTATTTTAGCTATTTCCCCTTCCATTCCTTAGAAAATAAGATTTCAAGATTTCGAGATGAGAATTCGACTTTACTATTTATTTGTTAGTTATAGAAAAAATAATAATGCCCCTAAACTTAGTAAAAAAGTGTTATACATAGGCTTCTGATGACCCTTCATAACTTACATTGGTTTGACAACTCCAAGATCCAAACTTACATAAGTTATGAACAACAAAGTCAAATTTAAAGAAAAGTTTTAGTGCTGAATTTAATATATCAACCCAAATAACGCATTTGTTATCAGGTGATCATTACTCATTGGCCCAAAAAAGCGTTTTAGAAAGTTATGTTTTAGGGACCCAAGGTCACAGTTGAATCCAGTATAAAATGAAACTTCATCACCTCCCTTCATCAATTTTTTCTTTCCCATAACGATTTCAGGCAAAATGAAACTTCATCACCTTCCTTCATCAATTTTTTTCCAAAATTATTTTGAAGATATTCATGCTAAAATAGGCGTAACTCTCATCGATGAAAAGATGCGAGAAAATCGCTTACGATGGTTTGGTCATGTGCAACGTAGGCCTATAAGTGCACCGGTTCGAAGATGGGAGTTTATCAATGTAGAACAAGTTAAAAGAATGAAGGGAAGACCAAAAAAAATATAGATGGGGTGATACGCAAAGATATGGAGTCTAGAGGCTTAAATAAGGAGATATTACTTGATAGAAATGAATGGAGAAGGAATATCAAAGTGATCGATCCGGCGTGATTCTTTTTTTGGTTCATGTAGCCTACCCCAAATACTTGGGATAAAAGACTTAGTTGTTGTTGTTGTTGTTGTTGTTGTATAACGATTTCAGGCAAAATAGGTTACACCTCTTTTTTGGGATAAAACATGCTTTTTCAGATTATAATACGAAAAAAAATACAAATATACATTGTGCACATAACAAATTGTATGTAAATACGTTTAGATCCCAGATATATGGAGAGTTCAACATGAGATTATATTCAGATTAAAAAATGGATTCATGTCATATCCCAAATCCCAAATATAATAAGATCTCAGGATCATGGCGTTCTACTTATTATAAGACATTTAAGATGAAAACTAGGCTTTATTAGAAATAATGGTTAGTAATAAACATAGTACTACTACCTCCAATTCATCATTCTAGCCCCACATTCCCTTATTACAAATAATAATAAAGTTAAACAAGAAGAAACTCACATGAAGTATCATGTCTTCCCAAAAACCCGACTAAATTTCTTATGTTAAGTAAATCCCAACGGGGTTACAAATTTCATAGAAACTACTAAACGGCGTTAACCGAAAGATTGATGAGTCACTTCTTGACCTTTCCAAATACTTATTCCCTAATTTAGTGTATTCTACTCAAAAAATGTAAACCTGGAAATGTCCGAGAATGGGTGCTTGTTGCATTTTTAAATCAATCCATTAATCTTTCCATTAGCACCGTTTGAGGGTTTTCATAAAATTTGAAACTTCACATGGATTTAAATTGTTGCAAAAACAGATATCTTACCTACACAAATAGACACCCAAAATAGTGTCACACAAGAACTAATGCAAAATAAGAAAAGACACAAAATTTAACGAGATTCAGCAAATGTTATCTACGTCCTCGGGCGCCAACGATCAATCCACTATCACCAAACTTTTAAATTACAATGATTTCTGACAAATTGGAAAGTTCCCCAAGAATAAGAGAATTTTTTTCAAAAACCAAAAATTCAAAATTACAACTTGAAATTTTTCAGATTTGAAAACTTTCCAAAATAAAACATATTTTCTCAGAACAGTTTTATATAATAACTAATTATTTATGGGATACTCAAAACCAAAAATACAATACCCTATTTATAGGACGCATAGATGATGTCTCTTTAGTGCACAGCCGATGTGGGACTAAAAGAGCCACACCCAAAATTCAACAATCTCCACCTTCGCGAATAAGGCCCACATCATCAACGTCTCCTAAATTAAGATTTTCAAACTGTCAAAATATTAACCAAATCCAAACAATACTTGAATTTGATCGAAATCACCACTTTGGTCATCATATCAGCGGGATTATCTGCAGTTCCAATATTATATAGTATATTTTCATCTTCAATAATTTTCCGCACAAAATAATACCTGACGTCGATATAGTTTGTCCATGCATAATAGACTTGGTTCTTTACCAAGTGAATTGCACTCTGACTGTCACAATACACAGTAACCTGTTTCTGAATAATCCTCAAGTCATAAAGCAACCCCTGTAGCCAAATTGCCTCCTTTACAGCCTCTGTAACTGTCATATATTCTGCTTCTGTTGTAGACAGAGCAACTGTGGACTGCAAAGTAAACCTCCAACTCACTGGTGCTTTAACAAGAGTAAATACACAACCAGTAGTTGATCGATATTTATCCAAATTACCTGCGTAGTCAGAAACAACATATCCAACCACACACTGACCAAGAGTATCATCACGCTTAAATACCAAACTAATATTTACGGTATTCAGAAGATATCGTAATATCCATTTCATAGCCTGCCAATATTTTTTTTCAGGATTATGCATATACTTGCTCACAGTGCCAACTGCCTGTGAAATGTCAGGTCTCGTACACACCATAGCGTACATTAAACTACCAACTGTATTTGAATAAGGAACTTTCGACATATACTCATGTTCCTCATCTGTTCTAGGAGATAAACCTGCACTTAATTTGAAATGAGAAGCAAGTGGAATACTCACAGATTTTGATTTTTCTGTCATGCCAAAACGCTATAGCATCTTCTTCAGATATTGTTTCTGAGATAAACAAACTTTGCCTCTCTTTCGATCTCTGCTTATCTCCATGCCGAGAATCCTTTTAGTTTCACCCAAATTTTTCATTTCAAACTCTTGATTCAACTGATTTTTCAACATTTCAATCTCTTCTTGGCTCTTTGAAACTATTAACTATCATCCACATACAAGAGTAGATAAATGAATGATTCATCATGTAGCTTGCGAAAATATACACAGTGATCAAATTTACTTCTAGTGTACTTTAAACTTATCATAAACTGATCAAATCACTTGTACCACTGTCTCGGAGATTGCTTCAATCCGTACAATGATTTATTCAATTTGCAAATCCAATTTTCTTTTCCAGCAACTTTGAATCCATTTGGCTGAGTCATATAGATTTTCTCTTCCAAATCACCATGTAAAAACGCAATTTTCACATCGAATTGAACTAGTTCCAAATTAAATTGTGCTAGCAAGGCTAACATAATTCGAATGGAAGAATGTTTAATGACTGGAGAAAATACCTCATTATAATCAATTCCTTCCTTCTGAACGTAGCCTTTCGCCACTAATCTTGCCTTGTAGCAGATATCATTTTTGTCAGAAAATCCTTCTTTTTTAATAAATACCAATTTACACCCAATTGCCTTCTTATCTTTAGATAGTTGAGCTAATTTTCAAGTTTGATTCTTCTGAAGAGACTGCATCTCTTCATCCATTGTTCTCATCCACTTCTTATCTTCTAAACTTCTAATTACTTCTCTATAAGTAGAAGGAATATCATCTACAACTGGAAGTACATAGACCACTACTGTATCAAGAAAACGAGCAGATTTCTTAATTTTTCGACATGGCCTGTCGTGTGCAATTGAGCTTGGTTGCTGTGGAGATTTTTGGATTAAAACCTCTTCCTCTTTTTCTTGGACATCCTTTTCTATCACTGGACTGTCGTTATAAACTGGGTCAACTCTGGCTTTTTCAAACTCTACCTGTTGTGGAGCACTCTCTACCTACTGCTGAATATTACTGGTCTTCTTCTTTTTTACAGAATTACTAAGTGTTACATTTTTCAACATGGCAGATTCATCAAAAGTAACATCCCTGCTAAAAATAATTTTCTTCGAATTTGGACATCAAAGGCGATATCCTTTCACACCCGAGCTTATTCCCATGAACAATACTTTCTTGGCTCTTGGATCTAACTTAGACTCCTTTACACGATAATAAACAGTGGAACCAAACATATGTAAAGAATCATAATCATAAGCAGGTTTTTCAGATCATACCTCAATCGGTGTCTTGCCTTCAATCGCAGCCGATGGTAATCGATTAATGAGATGACATGCATAAGTCACTGCTTCAGTCCAAAATTCCTTACTTAACCAAGTATTAAGCAACATACATCGAACCTTCTCCAGCAAAGTCCTGTTCATACATTCTGCCACCCCATTTTACTGTGGTGAATCTGTGTTGGTGAAGTGTCGAACAATACCTTCATCTTGGCAAACTTTCAGAAACGGATGACTTTTATACTCACCACCGTTATCTGATCTAAACCTCTTTATCTTTCTGCATGTCTGAGTCTCAATCATCTTTTTCCATTTCAGAAAAATTTCTAACACTTCATATTTAGTTTTCATCAGATACACTCAAACTCATTTAGAGTAATTATCAACAAAAGTAACAAAGTAATGCATACCTCCCAAAAAAGGTGTTCTAATAGGACCCCAAATATCAAAGTGAACAAAATTATATCAGAGTGAACAAAATCCAAAATTCTTTCAGTATTATGGATATCAGTGCCAAACTTTACTCTTGTCTTTTTTCCCATGACACAATACTCACAAAAATCTAATTTACAAGTTTTTGCACCTTTTAGTAAGTCTTTCTTTACTAAATTCTGCAAAACTCTCATACCTGCATGACCAAGTCACATGTGCTACAACATGATTGTTTCTACATTTATATCCTCTTCAGAGACTATAACTGCTGATCCAATAACTGTACTACCCTGAAAGTAGTATAAGTTACTCTTTCTCATACCTTTCATCACTACAAATGCGCTTGAAGTGACTCTGAGAACTCCATCTCGGATAAATATAACGAAATATTTTGCTTCTAACTCTCCCAAAAAGATGAGATTCTTTTTCAAATCTGGTGCATACTGAATATCTGTCAAAACTCTAGTTGATCCATCATGATTTTTTAAATGGATTGAACATATCCTAGTTGTCTTGCAAGAGCTGTCGTTGCCCATAAAAACAACTCCTCCATCAAACTCTTCAAAATTGAAGAATCACTCCTTGTGAGGACATATATGATAGGTGCATTCAGAATCCAAAATCCACTCATCAGAATGAGAAACTAAAGGTAGACCAAGCAATGCAAAATCTCAATCATCATCTTCACACTTGGCTACACATACATCAGAATCAGTCTTACCCTTATTTTTATTTTCAACTTTGGACAATCTTTCTTTCAATACCCTTTCTTATGGCAAAAAATACATTCATTTTTATCAGGTCTGCCTCTTGATTGGGATCTGCCTCTCTGATTGGATTTACGACTCTGAGATCGACCTCTGGCAGCATACGGCTCAGCTATATTATACCCATGCTCTTTTTTATTTTTCTTTCTGATCTCAAAATTGTATAATGTATTGTATACCTCATCAAAAGTCACCTTATTCTTACCACAAAAGAGAGTAGTGACAAGGTGATCATACTCATCAGGAAGAGAAGCCAACAATAATAAAGTCTGATCTTCATCTTCAACAGTCACATCCAAATTTAATAAATCTGCTATTAATTTATTAAAAGCAGCAATGTGATCGTTGATAGATGAACCTGGTTGATATTGCAAGCGGAACAATTTTTTCTTCAAATAGAGCCGATTCTCACTGCTCTTTTTCATAAACTTGTTCTCCAGCTCATTCTACATCTTACTTGCAGACGTTTCTCTCATGAAATGATACTTATGTTCTCTTGTAAGACAAGATCGAATGGTATCACATGCCTGGCAATTGATTCTTTCTCATTCTTTATCGATCATCTTCTCTGGCTTTTTTGTCTTCCAGAACAACATCCAACTCTTACTGATAAATAATATCCAAAACTTCGCACTGCCACATACCGAAGTTATTGCGGCCATCAAACTTCTCAATTTCGAACTTTGCATTAGTCACAGTAATCTCAACCGGTGTAGACAAAGAATGTTCTGTCATTTTTCAATAATTTGCCAAGGTCGAACCATCGGCTCTGATACCACTTGTTGCAAAAACAGATATTTTACCCACACATATAGGCATCCAAAATAGTGTCACACAAAAACTAATGCAAAATAAGAGAAAACACAAAATTTAACGAGATTCGGTAAATATTACTTACGTCCTCGATCAATTCATTATCACTAAAGTTCAAATTATAAAGTTCTCTGACAAATTGGAAAGTTCCCCAAAAATAGGAGAATTTTTTCCAAAACCCAAAAATCCAAAATTACAACTTAAAATTTTTCAGATTTGAAAACTTCCCAAAATAAAACTTGTTTTCTCATAACAGTTTTATATAATAACTAATTATTTTTAGGATACTCAAAACAAAAAACACAGGACCCTATTTATAGGGCCCATGGATGGTGTCTCTTTAGTGCCTAGCCGATGTGGGAGTAAAAAAGCCACACCCAAAATTCAACATAAATAACATAAAATAATTATAAGGGTTTATAGAAAAAATTTGATACTTTGTGGGGGTTTTCTTCTGCTTTAGCCTAATAACAATCTACTAAAGTAAAAAAAACATACTCTGTGGACAAAAATGGATATTACTTGGCCACAGAAATTTCCATCACAAAATCAATTTCCATGGCCAAGAAATGACAACCATAAGTGGAGTCAAACAACAAGACCCAAATAAATCCCCCAAGTAATTCTAATAAAAAATAATTAGAGCTAATACATCTGCCAATAAGTGATGAATTGAGTCATCTAATGAAACCAAGTACTAGATCCGAAAAACAATTTTGGGAGGGTTTTTTGAGTTTGCTTACATCGGGATGGGAGTTGGGACTTGGAGAGAGTTATTGAGTAGTCCCTGAAGGTCTCTGAGTAGTAGCCACCTTCAGGGTGAGGGCACAGATCCAGCAGAGACGCAAGCTCTGAAGCTTTCTTGATTGAAGAAGAAGCCATTGATTTTCTCAGATTTGGATTTTGAGAGAGAGTTGACCCCTTATGAGGAGAATAATTATAGTGACTTGGAGGTTATAAAGAGGGGAGTTGCTTGAGGAACACGCTGGTCGTCTCTCTAGAAAAGGGGAATATCTAGAGGGGCACAACTTTTTTTTCCAGTGAGCCCACTTTTCCTATTAAGTGAGCCCACTTTTCCTATTAAGCGCACTATCTCTTTTGAAAAGAGATCATTTTTACTAGTAAACACACTAATATTCCCAAAATATCCTCTCATTTTCTCGTCTCTCCCATATTCTTAGGAAAGAGAACTCCTCTCTCTCTCCCAAGCTCTCTCTCCAAAGCGCCAAGACCTCGCCGTCACTTTTCC